>JAWWEE010000074.1:87291748-87311703 GCA_035221455.1 Xenops minutus | reverse complement strand
GGGACGGGAAGGGAAGGGAAGGGAAGGGATTTTTTTACTATTTCATAAGAAATAATGAGTAAATTCCTAAATCACAATTCTTCTGAAGAAGGGGTCCTCAGAAAGTTCACTTCAAAATGAAATGTTGCTAAATTGGTTTATCAGACAAAAAGATAAAATGAACAGTGATAAGTCACCAGAAGGGATAATATGTACCCAAGAATCCTAGACCGATGCAAGAATGAAATCTCTGAATTGTTATGCACCATCCATTTTTGAAATAATTTGTTAATTAAGCAGTGGTGAAAACAGGTATTTTTTAAAAGGCTGCTTATGCGTAGAGAAGATACTACAAACTGGGAACACCAACATCTGTATTGTGTAATTCAACAGGAATGTAAAGAATATAATGAGAGGACATATTAATAAATAACATATAACAGGATGGAGCTACAACTACTTCTATGAAAAGAAATAATGCCTGACAAATCAATACAAGCTCTTTAAATGAAACACAAGAGAATGAATAAGATTCACCCTGATGATACAGACTTTTTGATTTTCCAGAAAGCATTTGTCAAGATCCCTTACCAAGGGCTCTTAAAGAAACTGAGAAGCTGGAAGATTAAAAAGAAGATTCTTGCATGTATAAATAATTGGTTAAAAGATTGGAAACAGAGATTAAGAGTTCATTCTCAACATAGAAAGAGGATCCCTGTGGAGCTCTGCAGTCATGTTTTTTGGGTCTCACACTGGAAGGAATAGAGGGTGAATATAAAGTGTCAACACTTCCTTATGATATTGTTATTTTAGGCAGGAGAAAAAAGCCCACTGTGAAGAAGTGCAGATGGTGCTACTGGAATTCCAATACTGCAGTCACTTCCTAGTCTGAATCTGGAAATATATCATACCTTCAGGCACTGGACAATTAAATATTAGAAGAAAGGTAAATATATAAGTAGAGATGCATATGGAAAAGTAATAACCTTTATTTCAGATTGATTCTTACAGACTTTAAGCCAGACTTTACCATTTAGAACCAAGGCCTTCAGTTGCAGCAATGAAGAGACTCTTTTGAACCTTTAATGTTGACCTCAAGTATGTCCTGGGGAAATTTCAGAAGAGTGGGAAAAATCTAGTGTGGCAACCTTTCAAAAGGGCAAAAAGGATGAATAAGTAAAAGCCAGTTATCGTGGTTATCTGGGAATTATGGGGGGATAGTAACACACTATAATTTCATCTGAAACAGCTCATGTAAAATTAAACCAATATGATCTGTTGTCAGTGACAAATATAATTCATAAAGGTAAATGTTGTAATATACTTAGACTCCCGTGAAATTCATAGTGTTTTATGAATAAATGATAAAAAATTGAATACAAAAACCCACGACATACTAATACAGCAATTGAAACTTGATTCAGAGAGAGTGCAGAAATTACTGCAGACAAAGAGTGTTCTTCACAGGATGTAGAATTTGTCCTGTTCTTGCAATGAGATAATAACTTGTGCAGAACAGGTTAGAAAGCCCAGATACATTAATGAATGTTCTTCAAACAAGAACATAGCACATATGATGAATGCATTTTAACCATAGATCAGACAACCAAGTTTGTGGTGGAGCTGCTGGCTAAAAGAATACCTCAAAAAGAACTTGTCGTAGATGAAAAAGCAAAAGGAAGTTGTAGTTTCCACAGTATCCCAGAACTTTCCAACTGATGTTTCTTAAAGCCTAATATAAAAATAGAGGTAATCTAAGCAACCTTTTACAAAGCCAATACCTCCAACTGAAACTATTATTGAAGTAGGTTCAATGTAATTTACTTGCATTGAAATTATAGTTTCAATAACCTGAAATTGCCTCAATCACTCAGGCTAATATCATATTGAAAACATTATCTGTTATTTCCTATCACATACCTTTTTTTCAACCCATCTTTAATTGCATTTTTAACAATTGTTTTTCAGTTATATGTGGCTCTACAGGAATTTATCTTTAAAATCAAGCAAAAATTTTGACGTATTAGTAATCAACATTTTTATACACAGCCAAGTTACACTTGATTTATGAATATCTGCCACTAGGTAAAAGAATGAATGGATGCAGAGATAAAGTTGAATTTTCTGGTTTTTTTTTTTTCAGAGTACACTCAAATGCACTTGCTCCAATCTGTCACCCATTCTGTCCTTTTCATCTTACTCCTTGCTTAACTTTGATTGTCTGAGCAACCCAGATTCTGTTCATTCTGTTCAGTAATATTTTTAACCCAATCTTTTTGTAACATGTCCTAATACTAGTTTTACTTTTGCTAATAATCAATCACCTACCACCCACCGTAATCTGCCCACCCTCATCCCAATCCTTTCCTTCAGTGGGTCTTCATCACATTTCCAAACCTCACCTCATTACAAGACTATTCTTATTATAATGCCCTGGCAGAAGTTCTGATTTGCACTACAGATTACTTCTCACAAGACTTGCTAATCTAATTCTGCTCCTTATTTTTCCCCAGAACTGTCTCTTTAACTCCTCTTTTCTCCAGATTTCTTGAGTGATAGCTGGAGGCCGCATACAACACCAGGACCACTCAATTTTCGTTCTGACACTGGTTCCTGCCTTTCCCTTGCCCTGCACAGGGCTGCAAGTAAAACAGAACTGTCTCTGACCAGTGATAGGATCCAGAATACTCACTTGCCTTCTGCAAAAGAGGCCACATATGGTTCAACTAGCAGTAGACACATGCTTGGGGAGGAAGAGTCTTTTGAAATCTTAGCTTTTTTAATATGAAGGAAGTTGGCTGAGTGTATCTTTCAAATGTTTATTATTTGGCCAAATTTCAATGGATTTTGAAGTGGCCAGGAAAAAAACCCACATCCCTGACACATATTTCAAGTCTCTGTTGGAAAGGATGGGTTGCTGTTCAAAGAAATAATGTACTGCTGAACCACTTTGTTTGAAATTAAAATAAAATGCAAAAATAAAAAATCTTATCCTGAGGCTGACACAAAACATTGAGAAATTTCCACCCAAAGGACTGAAGTTGTGCCAACCTGTAAGCAACATTAGGGACTCAAAATGGGGACTGATAATGAAAATTATTGATAATATTAATTTTCATATTAGTAATGATGTGATGCTACTATCCTGCCCATAATAACCGACAAGCAGCAGTCTCTTATATAGGCTAAAGTAAAGGAATATAATTTACCACAGCTATATGGACAAGCAGCCACATAATTATGTATCTTTCTCTTACAGCAAAGTGGATGAGATAAGAAACTAGGTGCTGGAGGATTTTACTTCTCCACAGAAATACGATTTTCATTGGTTTCACCTGTTGTGCAAATTTGGTTTTGTACAGCTATATTTTCTTTTAAATCCTGAGGAGCAGACATTTGTCCCCTAGGACAATTTTTCAAACATATATGAAAACATCCCTAGTTGTTGTGTAGAGTGAACAAAATCCATATCCAATATCCATATGCAATTATGTTCCATTAGTCACCCTTCCTTCCATTTCTCCTTCCTTCCTATTACTTCTTTACCAAAGACGCCTGGCTTTTTATTAACTATTGCACAGGTTGAGGATGTCATCCTTGAGCTACTGAGTACCAACTTTTTACTTGACATTTTGCCAGAAAAACTCTGCTTTCTTAAAGACTGAGTGCTGTAAGCTCTATTATCACCGGTATTTCTAGTCAGTGTACTCTCCTGATTTACTTATATAAGTGGCAGTCCACTTAGCCTCTAAGAACTCTAACATCTTTAATAAAAGCCTAGTTATTTTTCCCTTCATATCCCAACACTTTACTTATCAAAGGTCAGTAAGGGAGTGTTTACAAATCAGCTTTCACAACATCTCTCAGCAAATGATACAAATGAAGAATTAGTCAGGTATTGTCTTGCATATAATACTTCCAGATTGCAGGTTGAGGGTGGGGGCATCTCTGTCTTGGGTTAGATTCACGTCTATTTTACAATGCTTTTCACTTGGTATAGTCTTGGAAGTGGGGAGGGTGCTAGGCTGAAATAGTGAGCCTAAATTACTAAAAGTAAGTATCTGATCTAGATACAATGTAAGTGACATCATATGCACATGGGAGTGTATCATTTGTACATTTTTCCTTATTCAATCCATCTTACATTCTCTATAGAAATTATTTTATGATCTTCTATTGGAATAATAAAAATAAATAAATCCCCCTCCCCCCCCCATCAGCCAAAATATTAATTTTTCTTGTCAGTTGATCTTTTTTGTATTGTTGCCTATGGAAATTCCTTTTGATTGTCATAGTATGTGCCTAGGTGTTTGGAGTCCTTTATTTAAAGCTTTTTTTTTTCTTTTTTTTTTTTTTTTAAGACAACAATTCTTTCATCTATCTGTCTTATCAACACTTAAATGTATTCACTAGTATGATACCTGCACTGTTTCCTGATAATAGAGGGTGTAAAATGTCTGTCTTTATCACTTCAGATCAGAATGTCTCCAGTTCTCTTTTCAAATTTTTCTTACATCTTTATGAAGGAACACATGCAAATCTGTACATGTATTAAGTGCATGTAAGCATGCATACTAGAACCAGATTTTGCATTAACCTATTCATGTAGAGACATCCTTGGTTCATCAGAGAACACCAGACTGGTTTTAAAATCAGGCTGTCCTTCAGTATAACTTTTGTGGTACATTCTACTGGTTGCATTATGCAGTATTTTTATAAGACAGTAATATTATGCCTGATACTCTGATATCCTATCACACCTCAGAGAACACACCAATTAGTTGCATCCTAGATGGCAATCAGCCTGTTCCGCATCATTTTACTGAGAGAGGGTCTAGCTGTGCTTTTGTGCAAATGCATGAAACTCTGATGTGCTTTTCACTTCTTTTGTTAGTTAGATGAAAAATGTGTTCCATGGCACCACACAGAATTTACCTAAATCATTTTCAGTGCCAAGAATTCTGTGCTGAAATGGACAAGGTAGTGGGGTTGCGTTCATGTTCAGTACTGTGGATTGAAATCTCCCTGGCCATAACAGGTGATAAGTATTTTCAGTAGCAGAAAATCTTTAGTTGTTCATGGAAGGATGTGTAGACACCATATTATTTAAAGACCTGACTGTAGCTTTGCCATTGACATTTGAACAGATAGGAAAGAAGCTTGTAATTTGGATAAAGAAGTTGGGGGTTCCTGCTTCTATTTTTTATACCTATGAAAATAATTTGTGTCTATCCATGCTTACACACCACAGCGTATTTTTCCAACATGCAGGGTTAGTTATACAGCATGCACATTGTTGTTCTAACCTCTTCTGAGTAGCAAAGCAAATGCTCCATATATTCCTCACTCTCTAGCATGATAAAGATACAGAAGTACCATATACTCTTCCCATGCATATACTACAGGTGTACATTTTCCTTTGCATGACTGGGAAGGTTACACTGATCTCCCCAAATGTAAGATTCAGAGAGCACATTTAAGTCTACAACACTTATAAGGGCCCAAATATGGGTCACCATCCCTACAAAAGGACATTAAGGAATGAGAATGCCTAAAGGGGATATGTCAAAATTTCACTCCAAAAAACCCTTCATACTTCAAGGACCTCAAAACACAAATTTCCCCATTCCTCCTGGTCAGAGATAAATTTCTTCTAGAGCTCTGTCTTGAAAGTCCTCCTGTTTCAAGCCATTGCTGCATTTCTACATAAGATCTAAATTCTGTCACACAAATTCGGCCCAGCCTTCTATAGATTGGAGCCCTGGCTGATACCTTTTACTCAACAGTCCATCTCCCCTTGAACATTGGCTTACTTGTCCTCTAAAGTCTCTGCTCATACTCAGTGTTGATTTACCATTGACAGCTAAACCTTGCATACAACATCATCTCCTCACTAGGCCTCCCCATCACAGCTATGCTAATCAGAAACTTTCTCATGTGTAATTTACAGACTAGAGGGAAAAAAAGGAAAAATATGTTATGTCAGAAATAAACATACATATGATAGCTCTACCAGATTCACTCAGATTAATAAAACTCTCATTTTGGCTTGTTCTTCAAAATATGTTATTCTACTCAGGGACATTGCCATATCTTCGTAGTCTAAAACAAGTTTCAAGCAATATAACACTTCAACTAACAACTTTTCTCTCTTTTTAATCACACACATGTCTGGATGGTCTAGTTTATTTCTGAAAATTCAGTATCTTTTTATCAATATTTTAACAAAAGCTTAATATCCTTTATGTATTTCACCAATCAATATAAATCTGTGAAGGAATTGCATTAGAAACATTACCTAGTTAGCTCTAAAATTTGTGTAACTTATTCCATCATGTTTATCACACAATAGCCACAACAACAAAAAGAACTGAAAAAAAAAGTAGTGTGGACAAATGTGTGTCTCTCTCTTCATGTAAAACTTTATGAATTTTTACTTTACTGAAACCCTGTTCTTAGTCATATTACCAAAAATTGGTGCATGTTATTTCCACTGTTAACCAGACAAAGGATTATTCAATCATGTCCTGGTACGGAAGGCATTAAATTATATCATAGGTAATATGGGCAGTTCAAGGAAGTTGCAGTAGAGAGTAAGGAAGCTTTAAGAAAGTGAAGATTAAATCAAAGAAGAAAAAAATTCCCATATTTCATATTCGAAGCTCCCCTATGGAGACTAGGATTGGGCATGACCTTGGTTTGCATCACTGCTGGCAGAAACATGGTGTCCCTCAGCTTTGCCTACCATCAGAAAAGGATAACATATTGTGTGAAGGAGCTCTCTTTTATTACTCAGTTCTCTTTTGTTCTTACCAGGCCATGAGCTAAATATTATGACTTCTTCTTGCCCACCTTTCTGTTGCTAAAATGGCTTTGACTGTGTTTTGTTCTGTGCCATTAGCTCCTGAGCCACAAATAAAAACTTAAATGTTTCACATTTAAGGACTGACAGACATTGAAATTTTTGGCTTTAGTGTATCAGAAAATAATAAACAGAAAGTTCTTCAAAAACAAAAGAACTGAGAGCACCCCTCACAACATATGTCTTGGATTTGAAAAAATGATCGCTATTAAATATTTATTAAAAAGAGAGAATGATTTTTTTTTGCTTGTTTGTTTGCTTTTTATTTTATTTTTTAGTGGATGTCTTGTTTCCAAGTAGGAAAGGTATTATTTAGAGTTGCTAAGAGAAGATATTCCAAGGTCTACTGTCTTTTGTTACTATATATTTATTAATAAGGTTGGTGAGCTGCCATGTTGTCTTTCACTTTTTAGGTTTCTTTATTATTTTTCTTCTTTTCTTTTTTACTTTCCTTCACTTTTCAATATCCCAATATTCTTTATATTAAAAGCTCTCTTCTATGACCATCCCTGGCTTTCCAATTTCTACCCCATCCTGATAGTCTCCTCAGACAACATGGAACTGAATGTTGCTTCTTCTTTCAAGTCTTGTAGTTCTGATGCAGCCATGTAGTCTTATTGTTGCTTCAGTACTGATCACCTAAGTTGTGTGATAACCGTGGGTTCAAGAACTAGTCAAGCACTGTAGCTCCATGATGGCATCCATGTAAAGATTAACTCTGCATCTGCAAATACCTGCAGAGATATAATAAAAACCACTTTAGTTGCTCCTACTTTTTGTGGTCCTCTGTTATGAGTGTGGCCACGTACAAGTACAATCTGCTGCTACCAAGCAACACCATTTATTCTTCTCTTCTATTTTTCTGTTTTGTCCAAGACAGGATCTGTTTCTGATCCTACCTTCTATTGTACTTGAAGTCAAAGCTAAGAGACTAGAGAAGTACGTGTGATAATTCCAGCAGCCACTGTTTAAAAACTGCAGTAGTTGCAATGGGAAGTTTCAGATGTAATAGGACAAAATGTCAGCTCTTTAAGTGCTTTATAGGCACAAGTACAGAAGTGAGAACTCCCATTCAACAGAGAACATGGCATTGACTTGAATTGTCATTCAGTAGCCTTCATAATATGAATAACAAAAGTTAACTAGGGACTGAAGAAAAGCTGGTACATATCTTTCCTGAATCTCTCCATGTCATAAAGCTTTCAACCAAGTCTTTCTTCCTGTTATATATCAATATAAAATAACACCTTAAGAGAGCTTCTCAACGCCTACTTCCAGCTTCCAAGAAGCGTGTAAAGTCATCCCTGTGTATTTTTCTAAAAAAATATGGATGAATGGTTCCTAAGAATCCCACTACCAGAATGAATTTTCTTTGATATGCTGCCCACTGTGTTTTAAGTTTCAAAAAAAAAGTCTCAGAAGAGTTTTTGCCCATTGCATGTAAAGAGAAAGGAGACAATAATCCTCTAGACAGCAAGTGATTAAATAGCAGCTTACTGATAAATAACTTACACAGCAGGTGGTTCCCAGGCTTCAAAATTGTACTGATTTTCTTTCATTATTTAACACGGTTTAGGTCTGGTTTTGTATCACCTCAACTTTAGGAAAAAATGTTAATATAAAAATAATTCAGTTGGTCCACAAAAGTATTAAAACTACCAGAACTAAAAAGTTACAACTATTAAAGTCCATAAAAATTCTAAAATTCAAACATAAATTTGATATAATGGATTTCTAGCTAGGCATCTGGTAATTATGGTATATGGCTATTACATATATATTCAGTATCTTATAAATTCAAAGGTGACACATATAATTTCCACAAGTATATTACTTTTGCTTAAACATTTTTGCTATTTAATTGTAGTTACATAAAGACAATAAGGCCCTATAAAAGACCACTGCTACCTAAAGGCTGAATGACAAGGGAATAAGATGCTATAGATAATTCTAAGTAATTAGAGAAAGTTGGCTGTAACTCTTGAAGATCCAGTAATTCTCAAGACCCTGAAGATGAAAACTACTAGGTATGCTATTGCCATATTTATATCTAGGTTTTAGATCAATTGACTGAACTGATCTACTGAATCTATTTTAACTGGATTGTTAAGAGTAATGTTAATAGAAAAAAATCTTAATAGAAAAAGCTCAATTAAAGCAAGGAATTTGAAAAGTGTTATTAAATGAAGTTTGGGTGGAGGTTGATACTAGATTGAATTTGTAAATGAATTTTGCAGATTTGATATTGGTTTGCAACAATTCACAAGTTCATTGAGTTTGCAAAACTTGGAAAACTTTTCTCATAGTAAGGCATTTTATTTACAGTAAGCAAGGATGCTGTATTACATCACAGGATGTTAAGAGTCCTACTGCAAACATTCTAGCAGCCATTAGGCAATTTCATGCATCAGCTTTCCGCATCAATAACCTAAAGTAAGGTCTGTAAGAGAGAAAAACAGTATTTTTACTATAAACCCATAGAGTATGCTTGACCTTGAAGGACATATTGAAGAGCAAATTTTTACCATTAAAAATGTCTGTGATTTTTCTACCATTCCTAAATAACTGCCTGTTGGGTTCCTGAGGTTCCCTATTTCCTGATGAAAGGATACTTCATGATTCCTGACAGTTCATAGTATTCATCTCAAGTTATGGACATTAATTTTATTTCCTTTATAATTTTCAAGAATCACTTATAAGAACTTATTTTCCTTTCAGCTGACTAGAGCTCTGTGAGACCCCAGTGCTGTGTGTGTCTCACCCGGGATTCAGTCTTCTTGTGACTGCACCATACAAGTGGAGACTGAACCTACAAATCTCACTCATCATCAAGTGAGGTGATATCTTGTTAGCTCGATTTTAGTGACATTGGCAACAGAATTGGACATGAAAGTTCACTAGCTCAGATTTGCCCCTAGCCTGCCCTGAAACACATTGTAGCCACAGTGGACACAGAGACAGAGTATGGACAGCTGGATTTGTGCTCGTGTAGAAAAGTGGACCCTTAACACAAACTTCTGAGGTGCACTGGATCTTGTCTTCAAGGACCAAATCACCTAACAAGTATACTACCTGTACCATGGTCTGCCACAGTCAGAGCTTATCTAAACAGAAAGATATATTGCCATATTTAGACCAGAAGAAAAAAAAACAACAGACAAACCCTTTCTTTTTAGGAATGTAGTAAGCCACCCCATATTCCTCTTTGTATCCTAAGCCAAGAAATGTTGATTTTTATCCAGTGTCATGGATAAGGTCATAATGGAATAGTATTGAATTCACTTTTCTCTCCAAAGAATCTATAGTCATGTTTATAACATTCTGCTGGGAATAACAGGATTGTCCTTCTTTTGGTACATTAAAGTACTTTCTGACCTACTCAGTATGAGCTAAAGTATTATGGAAAATCTATGGAATATAGGGAAAAAAAAAGTATTCCTTTATTTTTGTTCAATGGAAGTATGTCAGCCACTACTGCACTTCAGGGGGGCCTCACAAGTCAGGGCCTGAGTAAGAAGCATGCCATTAAAACTACAGCATTCCTAAGCATTAAAAAAGTATAAGATTTTTGTCACCAAAGGTATTCTTTCTAGAAAAATGGAAAACATGTATTTTACAGGAACTAATTTAATCACTTTTTTTGTACTTTTCTTCCAAAAATTCTTGCCTTTATGCATTATTTCTGTTAATCTGTCTATTTTTTCTATCCAATTCCTTTCAACAGTGGTAAATTATCAATCTATTCTAAGGTTATTATTTCTCTTTAGTGGCTTCCGGTTGTGTATTCTTTCTTATGGGTTTGAAATAAATTGTGCCAAAGAAAACTGTAGGGGTGACAGCCCCTGCCGCCCTTTTCTTTTGTTTCTGCAGACTCCCCTTCATAACTATATCAACTGTGCCTTTGAGCGAAGCAATTTTGTAGAGTGCTCCCATGATTTCAGAAACTAAGACATCGTGGCTTCAGCCAAAGACAGGGTTAACTTTTTGCAGCAGCAGTGAAGGGGTGGATCCCAGAGCAATGTGGGAGTGACCAAGACCTTAATGTTATTGGATGCCATCTCATGTCATTTGCCAGGGGTGGGGGAAAGGGGCTCTCTTGCTTTCCACAAGAATGAGCTTCCTTCTGCAAGGAGAAGGTGTGGTGGGGGAAGCAGTCAGCATTGCCACGGGATTTCTGTGTAAATAATTTCTTTAGGTATTAATATTGTTGCTGTTACTGTTCCTTTTCTTATTGCTGTTTCCTGTAAGTTATTCTTATCGCTACTTGTGATCTTTGCCTTTTTTGCTTTCAGTTGGGGTGGAAGGGAAGTGAGTGGCAGCGTAGTTTTAGTGGGAGTACTAGATTGGAAAATACCATTCCTAAAAAACATGACAGCTGCACATCTATCCTTACAACCACCCACTGAACCACTTCCAGATTAAAAAAAAAACTACCAAAGTAACCAAAAGGTTTGTCATCTGTTGCTTTACCAAACTGAAATAAAATGGTTAAAAGCAGAAAGCACACTACTCAAGCCGAAAGTATAGAATACATATATATATATATGTATAAAGAATAAGTATACTGAGTAAGCCATATACACCCAGGTAAAGTTAAAAACTCATCAGACCTATTAAGTTTTTAAAATTATCAAAATTGCCTTCTAGGATGAAACAATTACCTGGATGGATGAAGGGATAGCAGTGGATGTTGTCCACCTTGACTTGAGCAAGGCTTTCAACACTATCTCTCCCAGCATCCTCATAGGCAAACTCGGGAAGTATGGGCTGGCTGAGTGAACAGTGAGGTGGATTGAAAACTCATTGAAGAGCAGACCCCATAAAGTCATGATTAGTGGCACAGAGTCTATTTGGAGGCCTGTCAATGGTGGGGTTCCCCAAGGTTCAATACTAGGCCCGTATTGTTTAACTTGTTCATCAGTGACTTGGGATAAGGGAGTAGAGAGTCTCCTCAGCAAGTTCACTGATGCTAAAAACTGGGAGGAGTGGCCAGTACTTCAGAGGGTTGTGTTGCCCTTCAGAGGGACCTTTACAGGTTGTGCACCTGTGGAAGAATAACCGCATGCACCAGTTCAGGCTGAGGGCCAACCTGTTGGAAAGCTCTGTGAACATTCTGGGAGTCCTGGTGGAAAACAAGCTGTCCATGAGCAAGTAGTGTGTCTGTAGGGCCAAGTAGATCTGTGGTATCCTGAGGTGCACTAAGAAGGGCATTGCCGACAGATAGAGGGAAATGCTTCTGCCACTCTACTCAATCCTGATGAGGCCACACCTGGAGTGCTGTGTCCTGTTCTGGGCTCCTCAGGACAAGAGAGACACGGATCTCCTGGAGTGGGTGCAGACAAGAGCTACAAAGTTGATCAAGGGATTGGAGCACCTCTCCTATGAGGAAAGGCTGAGGCAATTTGGCTTGTTCATCATTGAGAAGAGATGACTGGGATGGAGCCTAAGCAATGTATAAAAGTATCTGAAGTGAGGGTGTCAAGAGGATGGGTCCAGGCTCTTTTTGATGGTGCCAAGCAGTAAAACAGGCAAAGGGCAGAAACTGATGCACTAGGAAGTTTCACCTGAATATGAGGAAGAACTTCTTTACTTTGCAAGTGATCACACACGGGAACAAATTGCCCAGAGAGGTTGTGGAGTCTGCTTCACTCGAGATATTCAAGAACTGTCTGGACACAATCCTGTGCCATGTGCTCTAGGATGACCCTGCTTGAGTAGGGAGGTTGGACCAGATGACTCATGGTGGTCCCTTCTAACCTTACCCATCCTGTGATTCTGTGAAAATAAATTCAAGGCAGGTTTCCCTATAGTTTTAAAACTCTTGGATTTCTGTAACATTCTTACCTCATTTTTTTCCACAGGGAGAAGAAGAAGACCTGTAGAACTTAATTTCAGAAAAGATGACCAAATCACCAGTCCTGATGATCATGTGGTCATCTTCTTTTATATCACAAACCTTATGTATCACTCAGTTTCACAAAAAACCCCACAGTTTTAATTAGACCAAAGTGTTTCAGAATAAACTCTACTACAGACTGAGAAGTGGAGATCAAGGCATTAGTAGTTCCAAAAGATCCTTTGATGTTAGAAAACTGACTAAGTAAGAGCTGCTCTGATGATTCCCAAAAGCTGAACCACATCCTATGTTGCAGAGGAAGTTGAAAACATCTTTCCACTCAGCACAGATACACACAGCAGCATCTAAAACCCTGTCAATCTAAATCAGGTTTGACCTTAATCAGACATTCATGCCAATCTTCAACCTTGCTGCAAAACACAGCCTTCAAGCCAAAGAAAGCAGTTTGTCTTTGCTAACTTGAGGCACAGTTCTGGGCAACTTATGTCTAGTAGTATAAGGAAGGACAGGAAAAATAAAGAGGATGCCCACCTCAGAGCACAGCTTGCTAATTATAGCTGAATATATCCCTGAGAGTTCCCCCTCTGTTTTGCAAATATGACATTGATATATTTGAAGCCTCAACATTTCTAGATTCTGGTAAGGATAAAGACTATGGATAAGTTTGCATTATAGGGCAGAGAGATCTAAGCTAGCTCAGGATAAGGCTAAGACTGGAAGCAGCATAGCCACATCAGCATAACTGTGCTAGCCAAAGCATAATTCAGTGCAGCAATGACGCATCCACACTGCTTCCAGAACCCAGAGTATAATTTCTGCATAGTACAGATGTGTAGATCTACCACCTCATCTGGAGCTAGCCTGAAAATCTTAAACAGAATTCTGCACTCTGAGGCAGTTCACCCCACATACATGCTTCCTATTGTTTCAGGTCACGCAAGGGAGAACTTTTAGACTTTAAACATTCAGTATTTGGCAACATAGCAACCTTTGCCTTATTAAAAATCCCTGCACTGTAAAAGACCTTCTTGACAACAGCTACTTGCTGAACATTTTCTCTAACGCTTACCAGGCAGGACTCACCCCTGTTCATTTCTAGGGAATCTCAAAGACCAGTTTACATCCAATATCACTGTTATTCAATACCAGGAGCATAGAAGCAATCCTTCAAATAGGCAATATCTCTTCTTTAGGAACAGTCTCAGGAAAATATGTATATCAGTTATTGTCCTTGTGGTTCTTTTTTAGTATATACATTTTAAGCATGAGCTCTACTATCCTTTGCTTTGTCTCACAGCTATTTATTTTTCACCTATACCTTTTTATACATAATTTAAGAACTGACTTGACTAGTACCCACCTGCTTCCCTCAGAAAACCTATTCATCTGTCCTACCCATCGGTCATTTAAAACAAATTAAAACATGGAGAGCAAAGCCTCATTAACTTCCTTCCTTCCTTGATCCCTTGAGGAAAGGCCTTTCCAGCATTGACCATGAGTCTTATTTGACTGAATTTTGCGCTTTTGATTGGACCTTGGATACAGCAGTGAGACGATGTTTCCTGTGTTGTAGAGTGTAATAAGAGCAGCAGATTTTACTTTGAGCCATGAGCTGAACAAGGGAGGAAACTGGAATGCCTCACAGTAATTAATCATTGTACGATGAGACCTGTCAAAACCCTTTCTAGACCTGATATTGCTGTCAATAACCAGCTAGTACGTCGCCATCTGTGACTGTTTAAAATATCAGCCTATACTACGATCAACATATTTTTCACTTACACATCTTTTTTATTTACCAAATATAATTCTCCTAAGTACTATATGTGCTCCAGTGTTTGCCAGATGACAGCACTGCTGGTGTCAATATCTAAACTAAATGCTTTTGCCCTTAGTAAGTATCCAACAAATCCCCTGAGCTGTAAAGTAAAGTACCAGTTAAATTACATTTGTATCTAGTCTAAATTCCAGTGGTAAGAAAAATTTATTACCAAACATTTGTACTCTGGATGTTGGCTTATGGTTGAATGAGAAAAAAGAGAAATATCTCAAAGTAGTTTCATGTTGTACTGAAAGTTTAAATAAATAATAGCTGCCAGATTCTCAGCTGACATGAAAGAAAGAAATTCAAACTGTAATAATAGAAAATTATGTTGCTTTACATCAAGTGAGAATCTTGCCCAAACATCCAAGCAAATCTGAACCTAAATTTTATATTTTCTAGTTTTTCTGTTCTATTTTGGTAATTGAAAGCAGCAGCAGTACCGGCTTCCTCTAAAAACTAACTTGCTCTTTCTTTTATCAAATATCTGTGTGCTTTGTGGAATAAGCCAAGTCATTTTGAGGTAAGGCTCAATTTACCTCTTAACAATAAAAACAATAAAATTGAAGTTGCTTTTCCTCTAATGCAGTGTCTGCATACAGCCTGTGAAACATTCTTCTGTTGCCTGCAGCCACAGAAAATTAAAATGTTCAAATAGAGTTTAAAAAGGAAAGTAAAGGAGGATGCTGCTCACAGTCAATTATTTATGCGGTACTGCTTTTCAGACATTTCTGTCTTTCACATGCTGATAGCTTAGTATTCTGTTTCTTCCAGATGCCCCTGCAAGGAAACTAACTCTTCCTGAACACTTTGTGAGGAACTTAACTGACTTAAGTTCCTCTGTCAACTTTGTCATACTTCAAGACCCAGGCCAAATACTTAATGGACATTTTGCATTCTGTTGTATTTTATCTGGAGAGCCCTACAGAAGCCAAGCTCTTCCCACTCACCTCCAAAGTTTTGAAGGTAGTTAAACTCTTTAGTAATAAGAGTATGCAATACACAGGTAAGTCTTGAGCCACTTCTGCTCCTTGGTGTTGCAGGAAACTGCAAAACGTCAGGTGTGCGACACTCTAAGCAGGGAAGGAATACGAAAGTCCTAGAACATCTGGGGGACGAAACAGGAATGCCACAACAGAAGGCTGTTAGTGATAAAATATCAGTTGAAGAACCCTGTCCTGAAAGATGGGAATGGGAGAAGTTGCCAGCAGGTTCTGTTTGTAGAAAAGTATGCAGACTGAAACATCTCCTGGATTTGCTTTCAGTAGTCACTGAGTATAGCTTTGATGCTTCCCCCATGTCTCCTCACTTCATTCCTTGTAAATGTCTGGAAAATAAAAATTAACTCCTTGTTGTCTGGATGTGATGAGAGCAACCCAATCTGAAACCCTGATATACACCAGGTCGTTGGTCTTCCACTCTTTAACTGACCACAGTACATCCTATAATTTGCTTGAACCCACATAGCTTACATAAATAGCTTATTCTGCTGTAGTAACCTAATCTGTTCATTGACTATCTCTTCAAACTTTTCCACCACCAGAAATGTTGGAAACAGCAATTTTCATTACTTTCATATCTGGTTGTTGATACAAAATAACGAATAGATTATAACAGTGAAAAAAAAAATCTGCAAAACTGAGCTCAAACCTTACACATTCAGTGCTAAATCTGTGTTTACATATCAGGACCTGTTAAGACTAGCTCTTTCACTGTGTACCATGTTAATTTTGAATCACTGTTCTTTGAACCAAAATTATGTATATAACTATATATGTCATATATACATGTTTGTAAGACAGTCATGTCTTACAGACACATACATATCTTGTATCAACACGATTCCATTTTGCAATCAAAGTAGTAATCTCACACAAAAGAAAGTTATTATGACAAGATCTACTTTCCATATGCTTATGTTGATTGGTATTCATTCCATTTTCTCCATTACATTCTTTGGTAACAGACTCCCATATCAGTAACTCTACTATTTTGCCTGGGATCAGTGTCATGCTGACAACCCTATAATTACGTGAGTTGGCTCATTTAGTCTTTTAAGTACTGGCATGGTGTTAGCTTTCTTCCAGTCCTCTGTAATGTCCATAATGTTCACAGGGCTATTGCAAATCAACATCCTGGTACACACCAGCCAAATATGTGCTGGTTTACCACTCACCAGTGATTCACTTCTTTAGTCCATTTTACAGAAATTTCCAGCCAATGAGAATCTTGGATAACTTTATGTGCCTGCACTTTTTTGCCGAAGTTGCACTTTCTGAATAAGAAATTTAACTGTAACAATGTCATCATTGAAGTGAGAAAAAAGCTTCAAAACTTTTTTCCTGTGCATTTTTGTTGAAAAGTATTTCAGATGGTTCTGCCTTAAAGCATGCAGGGTGTTTTTCTATATACATGCTTGTGTACGTATGTGTGTTTATAGATTCATAAATTCACATATGAAATTAAAGTTACCAAATTGCATGAAAAATTATTTGTGGTCAGGATAATATTGGCTATGTCTATACTAAAAAGTGGTTTAGTGCAATAGGAGGAGTCAGTAGGTCAAAACAGTTGCTGCTGCAGCTCCTATATCTAAATGTTTTTTTCAGTCAGTCTTATTTTGTATTCTGTTTTGTTTGGTCCTCTGGGCTGACTGTTCTTACCTTATGAGTGTGTCTTAGCTATCTGAAGGACAAGTCATAGATATGGATGTTTGTATGGTTAAAGTTGCATTCGGTGTGCAACAAAAGCAGAACTTCTTTCCTTTGTTAGAAATCCACTTGCATGCAACAAAACTGCTCTACAAAGCAAAATCAATCTGCAGCACGTGCTTTGGTCAGGAAATTTGTTTCCAGAAAGCAGTGCTGTTCTGAGCCAAAGTGCAACTGTACATACAATCATTGACAATATTTTATCATATTGAAAGCACAGAATATTTCAGTCAGTTTGTTTCCTTTATTTTAATTAATAATTTAGATTCTTTTTTTACTAATGAAGTATATGATGTGCCATCAAACAGAAGAATTATATCTACTGTGTTTCTATCTATACTATTAATTAATTGAAGAAAAAGATAAGTTTATTTTGTCACAGTTTAGCAAACATTTTTAGATATTTATTACATTTACTTAACCTAAAACCAGGTTGATGCTCCAACTGAGCTATTGAGAAGAGTGTGCTGAGGGAGATTTTAATCTATTCATATCAGGCATTTAGATCAATATATGGCTCTGTGGATTATTCTAGCTACACACTATATGGCGGAGATTATCACTTCAGTAGCTGAAAAATGCAGCTGACTCTTGCTCAGTCCTAAAACTAAAAATTATAATGTTACATATGTCTTGGGAAGACAGCAAATATCATGAGGAACTTATAACTGATATATGATCATCTTTTTCTGAATATCACAGAACAGTATGAAGAGCTTCCTTCATGTGGCACTATTCCCTTGCTCTATGTCAGATCTGACAGAATGACTTGATATGGGTTCTATGCACGTAACGGAGATATGACTAGCCTTTCTAGGGACTGCTTCCCTGCCTCTGTGACCATGAGATACCACATTTATACTTGTCATGTATTGAAAATCTTACCCAGTTTGTAGCAAATTGTAGTTTCTAAAGATTCGAGTCTGGTCCTCTTTTTACTTCAGCCACTGCAACATACAACATTTCAGTTAATACCTGATCATAATCTAAGCATTTTTGTTACGGTGTTTTGTTCATATTCCATTGGTTCTAGAACCTGACTGAGCTAAGAAACCTGCCTTCAGTTTCTGGTCTACATTAATTTGTGGCCAGTTCATAGTCCTCGGCTTTAGTTGGATGGAGCTCTGAGTAACCTGGTCTAGGGAAAGGTGTCCGTGCCTGTGGCAGAAGGGTTGAAACTAGATGATCTTTAAGGTCCCTTCTGACACAGGCCGTTCTATGAATCTTTAATTCTATGATTTTTCCTTTGAATGAATTGTTCTTCCTCTATCTCTAACATTTTCCCACAACATATTGAAAGATATAAACAATTATAACCTTACTTTGTTTTCTCTGTTCTACAATGAATGAAGAAAGTCTTTAAAACAACCAGTTAACCAAGCATTTGAAAAGCAGGTAAACCCATTTTTGTCATACATTGTTAAGAGTCTTTCATTCTTTGTCCCAAAGCTCCATAACTTCAAAGAAAAGAATATGTTTTAAATAAGAAATTATTATAATAATTTTAAAATTATTTGAATATGTTTTAGATTTATTTAACATATAATATATTTCTTCTGAAGGCCTCCAAGGAATTAAAAATTCACTAATTAAGTGCTGTAACATCCTTGAGAGGCATATACCATAATTATCTCCGTTTTACAGATGGAACAAGTGAAGCACACGAAAGCTAAGTGATTTGTCCAAACTAACACATTCCACTGGAGTGTAGCCAGGAGAGATACCCATGCTTTCTAATTTTCAGTAAAACAATAGACTATACTACACACACCAGCCCCCAAAGGCAGGTTGTTACTCTTCCTCCACCAGAAATTGTTGGCTTCCTTACTGAAAACAAGATGCAAAACTTTGCCTTAGTTCAGATTCTCTAGTAGCTGCCAAACAGTCTAAAGAAATGTATTAACATACAAATAATTATAAAGGGTTGTACTGAATGAAAGACTGACTTGGAAATGATACCCAGACACTCTTAGTCAATGACAGCCTTCCGTCTTGTACCTTCTTGGCTAACTGCATATCTGTTCATTCAGAATTCAGGTATCTCCCTTCTTACGACAAAATCATGTTTGATTAAGTAATAGAAGACTGCATATACATCAGGTCATATCAATGGAATTGCTGTCATGTCCCTTTGACTAATCAAACATGCATCCATTACAATGATAGAGAATATCTTCATTTTGGATAGCATCCTGACATAGTTCCAGTCATATGAGAGAGCAGCAGCAATAATCTCTGATTATTTTCAGGGAAAGCTGTGTGGCCTTCTCAAGCCAAAACTTTTGTTGCCTACTAGTAGCAGTTTATAAGGTTCTGGAAACCTTCCAGGAAATTTCTGTATTGTCTTTGATATATCATACATAAAATCAAGTTTTCAGAGTCAACATAGAAATTTAAGAACTTTGCTGTTTCCCCTCTTTCCTGCATCGCCTAATTACAATGAGCACCCTAGAAGGAGCTAAAAGACACTTTTCAGAGGAGCATGATATGAAACAATTGGTTTGAACTACTTAAGGAGAGAAGGACATTGATTCTAGTCTTCCTTGACAAAGAAAACCACTAAACTACATGTCCTAGTTCAGCAGGAGGGACCATTTATCACTGGGTGGGAGTGATAAAAGCCATGTATTCTACCCCCTCTATTCACTCCCCAAGAACAATGGACCATTCGCAGCAGCTGCCCAGGAAGCAGTTAGCACCTCCACACCCAGCCGGAGGGGGTGT
>JAWWEE010000074.1:87240761-87291648 GCA_035221455.1 Xenops minutus | reverse complement strand
TCTTCAATTAAATTGTAACTCTGACTCATAATCTCTCTGGTAGTGGGTCCATTTCTTCTGCTGGTTTACCTTCAAACTAGCACACTACACCATAAAAGATGGGAAGTGCAACTACTCTGACTTCTTCCACTTTTTGAGTGAGAGGGATATGAGTGGACCACATTGATATTTCTGAAATTAAGTGGGCTGTGGGCCTGAGAGCCTTGGTGGACTTGCTCAAGCTGAGATTTAACTGCCTAAGTAGCTTTGAATAATTCCCTTCTCAACATTTTGACTGCCTCAGACACGATCTCCCCTACAGCATGTTGTTTTAGATTGAGTAGTGGATCCAATGCATCAAAATTTGCCAAAAGGGCAAAAATAGTAGAAATGTATAGCTCTTACAACTTCTGTCTTCCATAAATTGGTGACTATAAAATACCTGAACTATTAATTAATGCTTCAGGCTGCTACTTCTCAGACTAAAAGGAATTACTTTTGCTTATTTAGAGGAGAAGAATATCATAAATCTGGAAGAAAATAGGTGTTTCATTACAAAATTCAACATTATAAAAGTACATGGAGCTGGTTTTGCTCTTTGCATGACAAAGAGATCAAAAATCATTCTCAGAATTTCAACTTTACCGAACCTTTGCTCTATTAGAAAGTGTACAATATACTCTTACCATGACATATATATTTTAAAAAAGCAAACCTGTGGAAAAATGTGATATTGCAAACATACATGCTTGAAAATTAGAGAATCACAACTTATTATAGTATTAGTATATTGATTTATTTTCAGCACTTGGACTTACATTTTACAGAGTAAGGATCTTTTTTACATCTAGAGCTATTCTGGAACCTGTTATTATCTAAATACATTAAAAAGTTTGAACTAAATGAATAAGCTAGAAAATATGATCTGAAGCTACTATTAATTTAAAGATTGTTAGTGCAGCTTTTTCCCATTCTTAAATATTATGCTTATGTAGTGAATAAATATGGTAGTGCAAAAAAAAATGAAAATCATGATAAGCCTGGTATTTAAAATGAATATACACATACAGGCTATAAAACTTGCCAATGATGCTTGAAAAAACTTATATGTAAAACTCTTTACATCTTCTTTTATGTTACTATATATGCATTAATTAAAGAGCAAGAGCAAAAAATGTATAAAGTTGCTGAAAGGTTTACAGACCTAGTGACCTATTCCAACCTGAAGGATTAGTACAGAAACTGTGTGACTGCAAATTATTACACCAGCCTTATGAGGATAATGATTTCCCACCTTCCATGGTGCTGCATTGTTATCCATAAGCTCCCAAAGGTCCTTAAGCTTGTTAATAACCATTATAGGAGTGCAATGAAGTGAATCAAGACTAAAATGAACTCACCTGAGCCTAAGCAGATTAACCCTGTTCAAGTCTGGTGATGTCCATAAAAAATCATCTGGATGTCTTCCCATCAACAAATAGAGAAGTGCAATAAAGCAATAAGACAAGGGTGTATTTTATATGTTCTTTTAAAAAATAACTGCCAGGATTTATGCAGAACACAAATTCAGGAATCACTATTTAAACTGCAAAAGAGGGTCATCTTTCCCTGGTGGCAACATACCTGGGCCCCTGGGATTATATTTCATACATGTCCAGCACTTAGTATTCTTGAATCCTGCTCACAGGCTGAGGGCACTATTTCTTGTAAGATAACTGCAAAAATATGAACTAAACAAAGGTGGACATCTTCTGCATTAGATTATTAGCTAGTCCCTGAGAAAGTAATTGAAAATATGATGCATGCAAAAATGAAGAAGCATTCACATTCAAAATAAAGATGAAGGTAGAAATTTATAAAATTTTAGACCAGTGTTATATTTAAAAAAAAAAACAAACAACAAAAACAAAATCAAACTTTGAACTTGTTCTAATGTAGAGGTAAATTAAAACATGTTTATAAAATAGCCTGCTAGGATTCATATACAAAACTTAAATCAAGAAGATAAAAAGCACTTTAACATTCCACCAGTGGGATTTCACATATAGACTAATATTTTTACATATATTTAAGCCACCTTATTTTTGCATGTAACTAATGTATAATAATGTCATATTTTAGTTTGCAGAAATCCTTGTCTAATATAATAAATGCCAGATTGCATATTATTTCATTATATGTTGCTACAGCATGTGGAAGAAGTGGAGTTTAATGGGAATTTTAAAAGTAGAAATGGTGTTTCAGTGTTTGAAATGGGTGATGAAGAAAGAGTGACTTTATGATGGTCCTTAGATGAACATCAGAAAGAGAACATAGAATTAAATTAGAGAGTCATGATCATATTGACATATGAACTTGATGTGGAAAGACATGACAGGAGAACTTTGGAAACTGTAATCTGAGTAGCAGAAGAGAGAGAATTATGGAAGTAATGTTTCAGACAGGAATGATCATTTACACCTGAAGAAAACAGATCAGTAATTAGGCAGCTCTCCATGAGAAGCTCAGGCTGCAGCAGCAGTGCTATTGTTCAAAAATAAATAACATTCATTACCCAGATATAATCTGTGTGTTGTATGTGAAGAAGAGGCATATCACAAGGACAGAAGAAATCTGGACCTGGAAGGAAGACATTCATCTGTTGTGATGGACAAAGAAGACCAACATGATCTGGAAGAAAGAAGACACAAATTTGCTATACTCATCAAACTCAAAACATTCAGTGAAAGAAGGAGTTAGGAATAAGAAGAACCATGTCAGAAATGGGACAGAATACAGAGCAAGTGATGATGAAATTGATATAGAAGTGGGTTGTTCAAGACCAGATGTAAGGAATGAAAAGGAAAACCCTCAAAAAGTGGACTATAAAGGAACTCTGGAGAAAGGTGTTATATGAAGCGTCCCGTACTGAATGATTTGGCTTCACAGCTGTGTGGAGGGAGAAAAAGGCAGACAACTATTTTCTTTAATATAAAAAATTCAGCATTGAGAAATACTGTTCATAATGAACTAAACAGAGGCAGGCTGAAGCAAAAGTCCATGCCATCCAAACTGCTTGCCTTCTTAAAGATTTATTCTCTGTCTCTTGTACTCTTCCCCATTTATACAGGCTGTGAAAGAAAGATGGTTTACCAAGAACACAAACGCTCTGTTTTCAAGTAAGAATTGAAGCCAGGCACAATAGCAGAAGGAAGAGATCTAGGTGCAAAGGCATTTCTTGATACAAGTGATTCAGGAGGCTTTGCTTTAAAGCTGCTCGTTTTCATTCCCTCTAGTTCAGTTGTTGATTCTGTCACAGCTCTGCATTTGACCTGTATCTGCATCTCTGCCTTCTAATATTTTCACCCAATATTCTTATTAAATGGAGGAATTAATATTTTCCCTCTTGTTTCTATGTAACATCCTTATTCCTTGCACCCCCACCTGTTTTCTCTATGTAGATGATAAGCTATCTGACCTTCCAGAAACACATAAACGTTTGAAGAATAAACCAAAGCAGAAAATTCTACTTTGTATTTTAATTACCTAACTTATGCTTTCCTCAATCCTGGTACCTTTTCAAGAACAGCTAAAACCATACCAGATCGGAATGCCAACTCTTTAGGTGATTTTCAGAAATTTGTGGAAAAGCAATTAAAAGTAGGATCATGGAGATGAGAATTAAAGTAATGTAAACCCAAACTATTTCCAGGGAAAACAATGCCTTTACTGTTAATTTTATAGAAGGGAAAACATGGCAGTTTTGGTTCAGTTTGGGGTTTTTTTTGTTTCTTTTTTTTTCATTTTGCTTCATTTTGGTTTAGCTCATCTGTCTCAAAGAAAAAAAAGAAAAACCAACCAAACAAAAACAAACAAACAACAAAACAAACAAAAAACCCCCAGCAAGCAGTGATATTTTCTGATTACTTAGAACAAAACCTGCCAGAACTGGAGTTCCAGTCTCCTATGTTCAACTGTTGTTTTTCCCCAATGAGCAGCAAGAGTTCAGACAGATGTATGTAATAAATTCAGAAATGTTGATCTGCACTGCAGATGAAAGGCTGAATAACAGCATAGTCATAAAACTGAAACTTTTCATACCATGCAAGCAGCCTGTACTATATTTTACTCTACACTTCAAGATATATCACAATGACAGATTTTGTAATGTCAGGACATCGTATTGAAAAAATTCAAAGTAGTTTCTCAGCAGCTGCTGTTAGAATAGTTGCAATTGGCTTATAAAGCTGTCTGAAACATAGTAGTTTTACCTATTTCTAACACTTTTGAAGTACTTTTTTGTTACTGAAAATTCACATTCAAAACAATCTAACTACAAGACTCTTAAAGATAATATTTGTAGCAATAAATGGAACCAGAAAGTTTATAGTAACAGGAAAAATATGTAAACAGAACTTTGAGAAAGTAAGTGGTTTTTATTCAGACTATCCAAAACACTTTTTTTTTTTTTACTTTAAAAAATATACTTAAATCAAAATTGTAAAAAAAAAAAAAAAAAGGTGGCTTGACAGTTCTGACTAAGGTCATAATCAACATCTGAACCTGTCAAAGCAGCTTCCAGCAAAGCCAGAAAAATATCCTGACACTCTTGAGGCCCCTAGTTTTCCTCTTGTACTCAGTTTTCCTGTTTCAGATCTCTGCTTTGTGAAACAGTACATTTTCCTTCCTTTTTATGGCAACTTCCACATTCTCCTTGAAATTTAAAAGTGCAATAACAATATTTTCTGCAACTTCACAATGAACATTGCAAACCACCAAAAAGGATGCAATCAGGAGCTTTTCTAATTAACAAAGCAAAAAGGGGCATTAAAAAGTGACAACATTTTTCAGAGGAAAAAAAACCAACACTGTAAGCTAACATTCCAAATTTCAGCAGATGTCCTTAACCACAGAACATGAAGTAGCAGGTTTGTCCAAGTTTCTGTGGGTTATTAGTACAGCAGTACCAGTTTAAGTCACCCAAGCCTAAATTGAAGTTCTACAGGGAAGGAGAATTGAATAAGATTAAATAGTAGGGAGACATTTCCCCCTTAAAAATTAAGGCATTGGGTTAGCACTTATTGTTTGTGATGGAAATCCAATACAATTTCTTCTTGCAATAAATGCATACAAACTTGCCTTTTAAAAAGGTCAGTAGTATTCAGATTGCTAGAATGCAATTACTGACAAATAATTTCTTAATTCCTTTTCACAGGTAGCTTATGTTATGTCTGCTCTGTTTGCAGGAGGTTGTAAAGTCAATATCCATGGAAAACTTTTGAGACACACTTAGAAAATGTACTATCAAGCTTTATCAGTCATAGCAGGCAGATGCAATTGTAAACACATTTCGTTTGGAAAAGAAACAGCTTGGCTTATGATTGAGATAAATATTGGTTTGCATTTTTAACATTTACTTTGTACTAATAGACTGTTTCATTTCATAAGCATATAAGCAATCATGGTAAAGTTATGGCAGGACTAAAGTATACTGGCATATTTATTCCTTCAAGTTCTCCAATCAAAGACAAAACTCAGTTGTTTGCTTTGATATTTATTTAATGAAGTGAGCCCTGACCGGACTTGAGACAACCTCAAGTATTTCATAGAGCAGTGAGTTTCTTTTGAAACTGAGCAATGTAAACACACTTTCAGGTGTTGTATAAATAGCTGAACTGTAACGCATAATATTTCTTTAAATTAGCACTGTGTTAATAATTGATGGGGGAGGGGGTCATATAAAGGTTACTTGGCAAAATAACAACGCTATTTCTCAATATGCAGGAAAATGCATGACACAAGTCACAAATGTGCAAAATACGTTATAGAATAATTGAGATTATTTACAACTGCTCCTGGATGTCTGAAAAAGGCTTACAAAATTCTTCAGTGATAGTATCAAAGTGACTTTTTTATCTTGTTAGCCATATTATTATTACAGTAACTATCTTATAGCATTATAAACTATCTTACAACATTATAGTCAACCATTCTGAGAGATCTCAGCTTCTTCATGCCCTCTCTGTAAGTATTTTGATATGGGTGTTCTCATTGGCTGTTCCTGAGCATTTGCAATTTCAATCCTCTTCCTAGAGTGAATCAAAATCAGTCCAATCAATCTAGGATAAAAGTTGGAAAAATCAATTAGTAAGCACTTAGTGAGGAAAGAAAAAATTAATAGACTAGTGGCACTGTGGTGCTGCTGTACAGATATAATTTAGTCATGATATTTTAATTTCTGTTTTCTCTGTAGGAAACACTGACTACAGTCTACTGAAAGTGGTTTAGTCAGTATGTTCATGCACACACACACACACACACACACACACACACACTTTTTAATGTTGAGAAGATGCATAAATTACAACCAGACCCTGACATCACTGAAATTAAGATTAAAGGACTAATGTGAGTGTTTTTTGACAGTACAGTGATTACTTGGATGGAAAAGTAGTATCAGTCAAGCTGGGACAGATGAAAAGTGCTTGGAAACTTATTTTGGAGCCAGCTTTCAGATGTGAGGAGACACAGAAATTGCTCTCAATATAAGACTAGAACTGCAGACATCAAATGGAATCAGGAAGATAAATTCCAACAGAAAAATACTTTCCAGAATTTATTAGAAGGTCCAGGCTGATAAATTTCCTCTCTGTCTCTTCACCCAAACTACAGAAATGTTTTCCTTCATCCAAAATGCTTTTACCTGTTTATCTAGGTTCCTTGCTTTTCTGGCTCTAGAAATCTCACCTGTTCTACCAGCACTCATTACTTTCCTCCACAGCCCAGTGAGACAGTATTTGATTTCATTCCATGATCAAA
This sequence comes from Xenops minutus, assembly GCA_035221455.1. Taxonomy (NCBI): domain Eukaryota; kingdom Metazoa; phylum Chordata; class Aves; order Passeriformes; family Furnariidae; genus Xenops; species Xenops minutus. The sequence continues at coordinate 87,284,871 of JAWWEE010000074.1, read as the reverse complement.
AGTCACTTATCAAAAAGTACCCCAGATGCCAGGGCCAGCCCTTTGGCTGCCCAGAAGACAGGAAGTGAGAAATGCATGAGTTAATTTTAGGAGACAGAAGAGCATGAAGAGATGGACATTAAAATAGCTGTAGAGATTACCACAAAGCACCTTGTGAGGAACCAAAGTGCAAGGGCAGGTGAGTAGCTGGAATTAGGACACAGACCTTCAGGGAATACTTAATCAAAGTCGGAGGAAAGGGAAGCAAGGGAAGCAGAAGAGCTCCAGATCAGAATACCTGCAATGCCAGACTACTGTACTCCCCACGTGGAAGAAGACTGAACTGAGTGGTTCAAGGAGGAAGCTAACTTCATTTTTGCGTTACATATGTAGCACAAGGACATGCTCTCTAGTCCTTGTTGAAGGCAGCTGGTAGTGAACAGGAGGGCAAGTACCCCAGAGCACCGAACTTGCTCCAAGGATACACACACGTTTTTCCCTGATAGACTCGCCCTGCTCATCAAGAAACAAGTGACTATTTAATGTGTGTTTCTCCAAGCTTTAGGCAATGTTTCTCCTAGAAAAGAGAAACATCTTTTGGCTTGTGCTTTTTTGATATTTCTTTTCTCATTGTTCCTCTGACTCAGCCTCTAGCATCCATTCCTCAATGGGAGAAAATTGCCCTCTCCACCTTAGATGGTACATCCCACCAAATGCTCACAGACACAAGAAGTGGATTCTCTTGCTGTGCATCTGCTGAATGCTATTTCAGCCCAGAGGTAGCACAATTCCTGTACCATCTCCTCAGAATTCTATAAAAATCTCTACACCTGACTCTTCTGCTTGTCTTTCTCTTCACTGACACTAACGCTAAGGCTATACATGGAAATAATACAATAAATAGTGTAATTCAATTAGTGTGGGCACAGAGGACATCTCCCTTAGTTACAAAGGTTATATTTAAGCAAGAGCCTTCAAAATTTTTTTAAAAAACAAGTTGCTAGTAAACATGAAGCTTTCTTAATGTTCTGTATATCTATGTCTGTTATTCCTGAATGCAAGAACAATGCTAAGTGACATCTTTTTACCTTTACAAATTCTTCTGTCTTCTTCCACCTAAATCCCTAGTTTGATTGGCACATCCAGTTTAGATTGTTGCAAACCATGATCAAAAGTAAAACACTCCATCTTAAAGAACTTTCACTCTATAAAGTATGTCTGCTTTAACACTGGACACAATCTAAAGTAATATTCTATAGCACAAACAATTATTGACAGTGTCTGTCTAAGCTAGCCTTGCATTTGTGTCTGGCTCATCAGGTTTAGCTCATTTGACAAAGCAAATGAAACTAGATCCACATGAATAAAACCACCTGTGAGTCCTGAACAGCAGAATATCCAAAGATAGACTGGACTCTGTTCTACAAACAAAGTTCAATCTATATCTTTTACAAAGCCATTAGAAGAGCTTGATGTCCATAAAGGTGAGATTACATAAATATTTTTTAAGTCTTTACATCCTCTACTTTCAGTATTTTGCTAATAAGTGGCCCAATATTTTATAAGGTGTTATAAAGAAATATATGGTACAGGTATACTTCTATAGGCAGAAGAGCAAATAATTGATCACAAATAAAATGCATTCACTTTTGAGAATATTCCACTGCAATTACCAGCACTAGCTTTAGGTGTTAAGAAGTCCAACCAGCATATCCATTGTGTCCAACCAGCATATCCATCACCAGAGGTGGATGGCTTTCAGAATCTTAAATTTTTTTTCAATCAGCATTATGCCATAACCTTGACAGACAGGGACTTGTGCTTGATGTCAGTTGTTCTATGACTTCCCACTCCATGGCAGATTTTGCTGAGAATAACTTTCATCTCCACTGACAACTAAAATATAGTGAACAATGTTATTCACTTCTGAGATGAGAGTGAAAGGGCTATGTGTGAAGTGCCAGTCAGAAACAGCAGAATGCACATTATTTAATGTCACAAACACAAAACACTTAGGAAATACTAGATTGATAGCTTCATCACTAGAAGGGAAGGGATAAGCTTCACAATGAAGTTTACTATTTTTAAAAAAGAAAAAAGTCAGCAAATATCACAGGGCAGAGGTAAACCTGGGTAATCCTAGTGAACAAGCACCGATTTCTATCCTTGGAATTAATAGCAAAATTAGACCATGACAGCAGAAATACATGCTTCTTGGATCTGCTAACTTTTCCTCCTGTCAAGTGAGGCTTTCAGATGGGTATCTATAACCATCCCAAATCTTTTTGTAGCACAGTCAGTGAACTAATTTATTCAAAGATTTCTGAATTCTGTAAACTTTCTTCAGTATATCTCCCAAACCATGTGAATTCCATGAAAATGAAAACCTTACTGACAAGAAAGATGGCAAAATAAGTTTTCAAACTTCATAAGATACTAGAATATACAGACTTAATTGATGCATTAAGAACATAGTGGTGATGTGACCCTAGAATGAGTATAGACTAAAGAAATGCTTTCTGGAAAACTTCATCTCTTTTCCAACACTTTAAAAAACTGTTGAAACCTGAAGAGGATTAAGAAAAGTCACACAGGAAACCTTCCAGTTCTAGAAAACATAAAGAATACCAAAGGAGTTGTTTAGCTCTACTTGGCTACAGCAGGGTAACAGTCACAGCATAAATATACAAATTTCTAAGTGTATTAATGGACCTAAATGGTGAATAGATGACTGCTGAGCAGGTACAAAAGCAAAGAAGAGCCTATGGTCATTATTAGAAAGTGATCTTTAATGTTTCTCACTTTCTCCTGTTACCTTCCATTTCTTGTATTTCAAGACTGACTCTAGAATTACAAGCCATGGCTCCTTCTTGCACTCTGTTACTCTGGTGGTAATCTCATCATTAGTCAGTGTTTGTAAGAAATATTGAAATTCATGTTTTTCTTCAGTTCTGGCATTTTTCTAATGAGATATCCAATAATAATAATAATAATAATAATAATAATAATAATAATATTTTATCTATGGTCAGGCCACACAGGTCTGCTTTTCTTCCTAGTGGAACTCCTGCTCCTTTTCCACATCATCATGTCTGGCATTTGGGTTATTCAAATTTCTGTTTCAGCACACAGGAGCTCAGCAATTCATTTTAAATAATTTTCTTGTTTTCCTACATGTCTAATACTCCTTTTACTCTTTCTCCTTGGAATATATAGGTAGCTTAGTGTCTTCCATCTCAAAAAAAAACAACCCCCTTTTGATCTACTTGTCTATCTAGCCCATCTGTCTTGCATCTCTCAGCTATATAAAGTTCTACATTATACTCCAACCAGAATGCACTCCATTCTAGATCCTCTCAAATCAGATCCTGCGCATCACAATAAGTCAAAACCACTCTCATCCAAATGCTTAACAGCATCTTCCTAGACAACTAGCATTCGGTCTCCTCCTTGTTCTCTCAGCTACCCATCCAATCCAATCTTTAAAAAATGCATATCCTCTTATGACTATCCACCATTATTTTTTTCAGGGTCTTTTTTTATTCTTTGCAGTTGCGCTGTCCTTGTGTTCTTCCTCAAAATATTTTTAAAATTTGATACTCACAAAAAACATTGTGATAATTTGACATCTGAACGCTATAACCAATAACATTCATTGTAAAATCCCATTTGTTGCTTCTTTTTGTACCTGGTTTTTGTAAGCTATGCTTTTCATGAATGTAGTATCTAGCACAATAAAGCTCATGAGTTAGAGCTTCAGACTGTAGTAATGTTATCCACATCAAAATTAGCTTCCAAAATTTTGGAAAGAAATACCTTTTTGGATTTCCCATATTTCAGTGAAACCATCACACCTCAGTACAGACATGTAAAATCAATTTTTGCATTTTTCTCTAGAATTCAGGATGTTTGCTGATGATCATTGGAGTCACAAGGTGAAAATAAGCCAGATAAACAGGTTAATTGCCATATGGCAGTAAGTTGAATAAGGAAAGATTAGTATACAGGAGCGTTTGAATTCTGGGTCTATCAAAGATTAAATATTTTGAGGAAAACACATGATCAGATGCTATGTAGATATGTGAACAGGCTAAATATCATAGCAGTAATAATTGCTAATTTTGGGGTTTTTTAATCAAAAGTCAAGGAAAAAGGAAGAAAAAAAAAAAAACTTGCTTCCACAGGAAACTATAAAATCCCTTGTAAAGAAATATTTCTCAGCTTTTTATTTTCATATGAATAAAAACACTGGATTCAAATCAGCCAAACAACTTAAAACCATGGATCAAAAATACAACTGTTCCAAAGTTCAAATAAAGAATTTGCATGCATGATTTCAATCTATGATGCACACAGCATAGAACAAAGTGACCACAAAACCACAAAATCATGGAGTTGGGCTTATATCCAGTCTTCAACTGTAACAAACTCAGAAATAAAATCAACTGAATTTTGATAAGCCTATTTGACTCTTCTAGAAGACCTACTGTGTAACTGAACTATTTATTCTTTTAAAAACATAGGCATAGGCAAAACAATCAAATGAAAAAAAAATCTGTGTTAATTTCAAGGTTTGCTGTACTTTTTTTTTTTTTTTTTTTAATATTTGGCCCATTTTCTCTAAGTACTTACTTGTAAATGAGAATATTTTTTAAAATAAAATAGTCTTAAGTAATACTTTTTTTCACCAGGATAAGTTGTGTCTTGCAAAATTATACTTTTATATTTATGTGTGTTTTTCTTCTTTTTCCTCTAGCTTTATGCCGAATCTTGAAGTTCTTCACGGAACCTTATTCTCGCAAGACTGTACAACTTCTCCTTCTCTGCAATGTAGTAAATGTGAAAGTTGACCCCACAGGTCTTAAAGAGGTGCCCTTTGGTTTTATGCTAGTCATGAAAATCACAATTGCTGTAATAATTTGCTCCTAGCAGTAGTCTAGCAGCTGTCTAAATTTACAAGGTCAGTTCTAGCACAACCTAAGCCAAACTTTTTAGAGACCTCAGGGTCAGGTTTCAAATAACTGCACATTCCTACTTTAACCAAAAGTAATCCCTGAGACTCAGCACACTTTAAAGATGAATGTTCATCTCTTCTCACATTTGAAACTTCAAAGGCCCAATTACTACTGGGCTGACATGGGCTGTTTCATGATACTTCCTGTGCAAAGTGCTACCTCTCTGCACTCTGTGTTTCTGATGCTTCTGTTATCGCTGGTCAGTTTCTCTTTGGCAACACAAAATTCAATACCAGGTTTCCTCTCACTTCTTCCATGCACTTGTTAAAAGCAATTACTGTTAGCATCCATATTTGAACTTTGAGTTCTGTTTCCAGGATTGTTTATATTCTTTACGATGGCTACATTAATCACCAGCTATTGGGTTATCTTACAGACAAAACTATTGGAAACAGCTGGCTGGAAGATAAAAACAAAAGTAATGCTACCAAAAATACCAGGATTAAACTCAAGATAATGCCACTACAACATTGTCTGTATGCAATTTGCTTTCAGGGAAAAACATTGACAAAACAAATCAATTGACTAAAAGATAAAGTTCCTCTTGGTAACAGTAAAGCTTTTCAAAGTGCATTTGTGCATTTTTGCTGCTGGAAGAGTTTTAGTTGCTATTTTCATTTCTGTTCATTGACGTAAAGGTTTTTAAAAATGCAAAAAAATCAAGTGCAAAAAATTTGCATCAGGCACAGAGTCAAACCACACACCTTTTGCTCACAACTTTCTTTACTAAAGTGGATGTTCTGGACAATTCTTTCTGGTGTCAAATTAAAACTATTTTTTTTTTTTAATATATAATTCTGCGTGATACATCATACCCAAAAGACTTTGGTTAATTCATTAACTTCTTAGTCAAAATTTGATAGAAAAGGAGAACAATCCCAGCAGGGTCCTTCATGAAAGGAACCATGAATTCATAGGACAGATGGGATGAGTTGTGAATGAATGGGGTAGAAAGAATAAGATTCCTTGTGTAAAAGAGTTACAGGGGTTTTTTTGATTTTTATTTCAGTGCAATGTTGTTTAATAGAATTAGGCATAATAATATAGTTTTCACTGAAATGTTCACTTAATAAATACTCAAGTGACTTCTAAGTCATGTTTTAAAAGATATGAAGACTTATAATGTATTTAAGAAGACCAAACCTAATACAACTGCAAAAAAAATTTCAAAGTTCAGTTACGTCTTGATATTAATCTGCAATCTTGAAATTGTTTGTCCTTTATAAGGAAAAAAAATAGTGAAATCATTCTCAGTAACTTAATATCCTTAAATGGTTTATACTAAAATGGTTTGCTCTCCTTTCAGGGATTTACCTTAATGATATCATTCCAAAGGAGTCTGGTTTAGATCAAACTGGGTTAAAGATCATGACTGTCAAAAGATGATGTCATTTAGATTCCATTACTAATAAAACCAGGGGTCATTTTGAGTACAGAAACAGATTGATATTCATGCTTTCTTTACCTCTAGTACCTTTAGTCATGCATTACAAACGTAAAATTTAGCACATTTCAACATGGTTCAAGAGCATAATGCATCAACATCATATTTGTAGTTTAGCACAGTTCTTTCAAAAGTATATTGCAAGAAACATTCAAAATTAACTTCAATAAATTAAATAATTTTTTTTCTAAGAAATTCTAATTTCTGAATTTTACAGAGAATAAGGTTGGAGATGCAAAATTGTCATCTTAATTCTATGAAATTCATACAGTTGTAAATAAAAACATAGTCAAAAAACATAGTCAGTACAGCCAGTACACAATACGACGACTGTGAAATGTAAAGTTAGAATAAGCTGATACAAGCTTGAAAGACTAAAATCTTACAATACATTTACAATAGTTCAACAGTTATTCTCCTGTTGTCTTACCCACTTATTACTTTGTAGCTCCCTTCACTGTGCCTGGCCTTTTCTAGAACTACCCGACTTTCTCTTATGCCTAGAAAACATTAAATCTATAACTAGAATACTAATAAAACAATAACAGCAAAATAAAGCAGGATTAACCACCTGTAATGAAAAACTGCAATTATCATTTAGAGTAAGAAACAATACAAGTCCAATTAAACAAATGAATATTTGCCACCATGGGATGTTTAGGTTGCATGAAATAGTAACTTTCAGTAAAATCTCTAAGAAGGTAAAAACAAATAAAGCCCTATAATTTTCATCATGGGTTTGTCTTGCCATCATCAGTCTAATGTGTGAAGGGAAAAGAAGGTTCAGCAGCCTGAGCACTTGATGAGCGTAAAAACAGATATGTGACTAGCTGTGTTAGAGTTTGGCCCGTGTACTTAGGATCCTATTAGGATCCTGCTTACCTAATTTCATTATTTTAACAATTAAAATCCAGATAAATCTAATTTTAACTGTTCAGAAAATATTCAAAACCAACCACTCCACTAGGCAATATTTCATTTACTTTTTTGCATAGTGAGAATCTTAGTAAGGACCACTAGATCGTGGTAAGAGAGACAGGACAACTTCTCTTTCTTGGATGTTTGTATGTGCCTTCTGAAGACCTGCTGTTTGTTAGCTCTGGCACAAGTCACCAAGAAACCCTATAGTTCTTCTCTGTATTAATCTGCTGTTATCTTAAATGTTACCTATTGCCAAAATGTTTACTTCAGAAGTATGTTTTAACATTTTCTTCACAGCCGGTCCCCTAGATATTCAAACAGCACTACCATATTACTCTTCAATTTCTCCTTTTACTCTTCCTTCTAATTTTCCATGACAAATCTGTTTTATTGTCAAGATTTCTTTCAAATTAGTTTCTGCTGTGCAGCCTGCAAGACATAAAAGAATTAAAAAAAAAAAAAAAGCCAAAAACAGCTGTTTGTCAAAAGTGAACCATCATATTCTGAAAACCGAAACTTTACCCTCTTCTCCTTTTATTTTTTTTTTTTTGTTGTTATCTTTTAGGTACAAAATAGTTGAAAAAAAATCTTTTTGTGTTTCTGAAATTTCAATATGACAACCAAACAAAAACTAATATTAACAGAAGAATAATGTTTAGACATAAGACTTTTCACAGGGAAATAATCTTCTGCTTAAAATTCAGAAATGTGGTATAAAAATATTTAAATGAACACTTTATTAAATACATTCCCTGTCAAACATTTAACTTAAATAATGTGCTGTATGGAGACCTAGACAAAGTTCAGCCTAAAATGGATAAACCAAACTTTGGAAAAAATAAACACTGCTAGATACTTCACAGGTTGAATCAACTATACAACCTGTTGAAACTTGTGAATTACCTTCTGAATCATCTATTTTATCTACTAAATAAAAGTTAACACCTACTGAGTCAAGCATAGCACCTAATAAAAAACTGTTAGTACAGATTTCTATATGTTCATCTGAATTACAGTAAACACATTGCTCAAGAAATACAGTGGACTACATTTATTCATTGCATTATGTTTACATGGCAACGTGTTCTGCTATGAGGGAATTTCCCATTCAAATAGCACGAAATAACGTCTTTCTTTTTGTGAGTCAGTTTTATTCATTACATGGCACAGATTCTTACCAATGAATTTATAGATATTCTAATATCTAAGTAGAACTTGTAGGAATAATCAGGGGGAGGGGCAGGCAGAAGACATCTGTGCAGTTGCTTTGCTCCCTGCTTCTTTTATTATTCTTTTTGTCATATATCATGCTGCTACACATGTAACTGCAATGAAAAGTATGTGAGAAGAAGAAAAGGGTATCTTGTCAATGTGGCTCATGAGAATTTCAGTTTGTAAATCCACTGTTTCAGCAGCAGATGGTTCTGCACACTATGTTTTTCTCAAATCTTCCAGTCCTCCTTGTATAAGCTTGTATATAGGCTGATTTTCTCAATGCTTTTGGAATGAAGTATGTATGGTACATCTATGCTGTTTTGCCCCTACACATATTTCTTTGTGGAATATTTGTGCTTTTTCAGTATTTTATTTGACCAACCTCCTTCATATAGAGACCAGTGAATATTGTGTTTGAATCCCATTTATTCCTTAATATTGTGAAGAAAATACTAATTTCCCTTAACTTTAGTATCAACAGATGTCCATTTGCCTTCCCCCCCTCCCCCCCATTTCTTGTACACTCTGATCAGGTTACAACATCCATTTCCTTCCGCTGGTTTTGTGCACAGATATTCATAGTAGGTATACTTTTCATTTAGACCTGCCATTTCTAAGGTCAAATTGCCTTTTAAGAACCATTTCCTTTCCTTTCTTTTCCATTATGTCTTGACTATGATTTTTGAGACACAGAATATGTGCCTACTTTTCTGTTTTAATTTGCATGAGGAGAGCAGTTTTGCATTGCCAATTGTCTCTATTTACTGTACTTTGATATGCACCCTGGAGCTGCTGTGTAGCACATGAACTAAAATCCTTTTAGGTGAAACGAAGGAAGAAGGAACATACGCAATGCACACCTGCTGCAAATGGGCCAGAGGATATAGGATAGCTTAGAGTTTATTCCTCCCATTAAAATGCAACTTGTGTGGGCATGAACACCAAGTGTTTCATACTACAGATATTGCTTCTACTCGTCTACTTGCTACTGCAGACATAACACAGACAAAGGTAGTCCCAGCTACCTTTCACATTCTTCTCTAGCAAAATCTGAGACCTAAACTTACACCCACATATCCCCACTTATACAGAGATGATGGTTTACTGTGATTATCAGTGACAGGACTTGAGAAAAAGGCATGAAGCTGAGTCAAGGAAGGTCTAGGTTAGATACCAGCAAAAGCTTCTTCACCCAGAGGGTGGCTGAGCAGCAGAACAGGCTCCCTGGGGAAGCGATCACAGCACCAAGCATGTCTCAATTCAAGAAGCATTTGGACATTCTGTGATTCTTGGAGTCTCCTGTACAGGGCCAGGAGTCGGACACAATGATCCTGATGGGTCCCTTCATATTCTATGATTCAGGATATTTATGTTGACTCTGCATGGGAGAAAAAGTGTTTTAACATTTTTATGTAGACAGTAATGTAAGAGCTTTCTTACTTTTTAAACATTTATGAAGGGAAGGTACAAACTCCAAAAATAATTTCATAGTGAAATAAGCCCTCCTAAAGTGAAAATTCATAGTTATCACATATTTGGGTTAAGTTACTCTAACACTGAAAATTTGTCAAAATAAAAAAAAAAAATGTTTTTCAAGCTTTTATAATTAGATTTTTAACACATTGAACAGTAATCTGTCTCATTTTCATTGTAGGAAATGCTGCACTCTGATGCAGAACTTAATAGTTACATCTCAGTAACAAGTATGCAGAAATAAGAAGTAAATTATGTTCTTTTCATAATTTTCCCTAGATTAGTTTGCTTTTCTGTTATTCTGTTCACCTTTTGTTTTATCACTGCATAAGAAGTACAAGGAAATCTGAATTCTGGATTATAATCAATGAAGTAACAGGGTTTCAGCAAAAGGTTTTGTTGATTTAATGACCTGAGATGTTTGAGTGTTTGAGGTGGTTATCAATAGCTTAACATGATACTAGAAGTAGAACAGTGACAGTTATAGCAAGGTTGCATGTTGTCCAGCAACCACGTTATGTTTCCAGAGGATGACTTTTCATACGGCACGTAACTGTGAAACAGGTTTTACTCATTAATACATGACTTGTTACTGACCTAAAAGAAAATGGATTAGTTATTTGCTCTGCACCATGCTTGAGATACTGAGAAGCAGCTGCCTATGTCTTTTATCTATGGATTTGTCACACAGCATTTTCTGTTCATACACACAGATTCAAAAAAATGTATTTGTTTTACCTAAAGCAAACAATGACATCCATTATGAACCTACTTCAGCTCCTTTGGTATCTTGGAATAGGCACACACTAAACAGAAATTGACATATATGGTACGTCTTTCATAAACTGAAATACGTTATTTACGGTAGCTGAACATTTCTTAAAATAACAAGATAGCTACAATTACTTTACATTGAATGTGTTAAGGAAGAATACTGGTTATCTCTTTTATAAAAAAGACCAAACTGATCTAGCAATGTGTGATATTGTTCATAAAAATTCTAACTTTTGGAAGGTTAGATAAGTAATTATTGTAGCAAAAATGCAAACTGCTCTGCATATTAATGAAAAATTACCTTTTATTGTTGTTAGATAAAATAGATTTTTCATTTCATTTCATTATACAATGAGATAAAACATTGTCTCTAGAATAATAAAGTGATAGTAATAACAACATTTGATTAATTATCAGAGCAGTAGCAGTAAGCACTAGCAGGGCAAACACATAAAAAGTTCTTACTTAAGAATAGAAACACACAGCAGCACAAGGGAAATTAGACCAAAAAAAACTAGTTAGGGGGAAAAAAAACCCACACAAGTTTGTGCATTAAGAAGACTGTATTTGTTAAAGGTTTGTGGGTTTGTTTGTTTGTTTGTTTAGGGTTTTGTTTGTTTGTTTGGTTGGGTTTTTCTTTAATACAGGGATAATTTGGCATTAAGACCCTCCAAGAGGAAAGCACCCACTAGCAAACCACTTTGCTCCTCTTTAACTCAGTCACTCTTATGAATAGATGATTAATTAATGGATTAATAGAGGCAAATGGTGGCTTCAGCATAAGAACATTTGTAATCAATGTGGTCTTTTTCTTCTCCTTCAAATTCCCAGATGCATATCAATCTCTGCCCCTGGAAAAACAAGGAGTTACTTTTAGATGTCTGAGGGGGACATGATGTAGCACCATGCTGCTGCCCATGCCAGCTTCCCTAGAGCATGTCATGTATTTCACTTACTCTATCTTTGGGCTTTTACCAAATCACTCACAAAATTCAGGTGTTAAGACTGTAAAAAACAGAGGATCATCTTGACTATAAAAGTGCAAAGAACAAGTTGCTACCACTTTCCACCAATTTGATATCTGTTCCTTTAACACTCTGCATTTTCACCAAGTTAGTGCATTTCTTTACGTCAGGGCTCAGGGACAGCTGAGCCTCTGCACAGTCATGGGCAACACCATCCTTTCTGGTGATAAGTAGAGGCACACAGGCAGTACCCCAACACCTATTTAGGAAATAATCTTAAACAGATTCCATAAGTTTCAGTTTGGTGGCTGTATTTCTATGGAAACTATGAACACAGGCAGTCCTGTTTTATAAATGTTTATGCAAACATAAGGGGAAAAAAATGAAAACAAAAATAAAAATATGAAAACCCCAGTATTTAGCAAATCCAATCTGGAGTCTGCTGAAGCACTCTGACATACAGCAGTGAAAATTATATACTTGGGTGAAGGAAGAATGGACTAATTCCAGCACAAATTTATTTTCATGGCCTATAATTACTGCAACTGTTATCACTTGACTACAAAAAGAACTTCTTAAATGAAAAACAAAACAAGAGTGTAAACATATTTTTTTCAGTTAAAAAATAATTGGTGATAAAAAAAATCTGCAACACATAAAATATTCTCATTTTTAATATAAGATACCTGTGCAGAATTTTAGGAGAGAGTTTTGTTTAAAGTGTCTTAAATCACTCTAGAATTGAAAAAAAAAAAATTGCTGTGAATTCAGAGCAGGCTTTAATTGGGAATGGAAGTGGAGAACTAAGTACACAAACTAGTGAAACTTTTTATTCTGAGAGCACCTGATTGCTCTTTTTTATCCTGAGATATCCAGATTGCTCTTATGTTGCTTACATCTCCTTTCCTCCTCTTCTCGCCTTTTCCCTTATAGGATTGCATCACGATGTTGGATATTGGACTGGAAATTAAGGACATGTACAATTTTAAGTCATTTTCAGGTTCATTTCTTGATTTATTTTTTTCTTTCTTCATTTATTTCTTAGTAAACATTGCATTCAAATCCCTCTATTCATTTTGGGAAGGATGGGGGCAAAGGTATACATCCAGCAGATGCAGATCTAGACTACATGAGCAAATAACCAGTTGGCCCAGTAATACCACTAGTAACACAGAGATTAACCATAATAGAGGAGTCATATGGCAATGAAACTGTATGCCTCATGCACTATAAACACACATTCCATTCACTGGGATCAAAGTTTAAAAAAATCAGAACATTTATGAAAAAGACACCCTTACAGGCTTCCTTCAACATATGAAAGTCAAGGCACTCACAAAGACATCCTCCCTTTCCTCTGCAGCAGCTCTTCTGAAAAGAAGACAGACCATGCACACAAAGGAGGCTTTTTCTCTCAGCTTGACAGCCCACTGCATGCAGGCAGATAAAAGCATTTTGGATGCTTGCCAGGAGAGAAACCTTAAAGCAGCTTCATTAGGCAAAAGTAAGATAATCAGAGTAAATATACAATGCTGCCTTTGTTACTTAAGCTGTTTGATTGGCTGTTATGCTGTTGGCTGGCCAATTAATACCCAGAGCACAGGGCACTGACAGTCCCAGGCACCTCAGGGTGCATACAGGAGTGTCAGCATCCAATGCATGGCAGGATCTGCAAAAATTGATCTGCAAAAATTTGCATATTTCCTTCTTGTTCAAAGTTGAGAAGATATCCATCCAAGAGGTCACTCCAACGTGGTAATTATGATTTGTGTATGTTAATTATGTCAATGCATGCAAAAGTGTGCACCTCAGGGAAAAAAAAAATATTAATTTGTAGTAACAACCTGAGTGCTGGCCCCAGCAGTGCAAAGGGGTAGCTAGCAGAGAGGACAAGGAGAGCAAAAAATTGTCCAGTGATGTTGATGGAAGCATCTGTGACTCTGCAAGTAAAGAGAGGTGCTAAAGAAATTCCTTAGAGAATTGCCGTGAAATACTGACCATAGAATCAGAGTTGGATAAATGCTGCAAAGTTGAACTGTGAAGATGAACATTCAAACAATCTATGCTACAGTGGGAATATTATAGGGCCTTTGAGGCTAACTCCGCAGATGAGCTGATCTCTTCCCATCACTTCCATCATTAAGATTGCAGGACATTTGAATAATATTTCCTTAGATAGCAAGGAAGAATGTAGTGCATACGGAATGTTTATTAAGTATTTGCATTCATAGTTCCCCTTCAGCTAACAACATTCTGCTGGCAATCTCAGACAACATCTTCCCACCCAAATTCTACCCACCACAGCACCACTCTCAACACATTCATGCACAAGTACATGACCGTATCAGCCTCTATCTTTGTTACAGACTTGCCCAAAACTGAAGCAAAACTTTCAAACTGTAGACCATTTTATTCTCAATCAAGTGGATTAAAATACTAAACTTGCTTAAGGATGCAGGAGAGGAACTTGGTCCTTGTTGGTCCAATCGCAGGGGGCAAATGTAGGAGGGACACTCTCAAAGCTAACGTCATGCTGCTATGTAGGGTACTAAAGTCCCTGACCTGTACAGCAGCATTCTCTGAAATCATGCATGTTGGGAGGGACAGGCAGGGATCCATAATCTCCATGTACAGCAAAACAAGAGCCTACATTAGAAAGACTTGGCTGCACCTTCATTGTAAGAGAACCAAACTGTTAGCAGTGGAAACTAAAAGAGTCACATGGGGTCTCTGAAGTGGAAGTTTGACTGGCAGCAAGTGTCAAGCCCTGTGTAAGACATTTTAGAGTCTGAGTAGGAGGATAATTGCTGGGCTTGTGTTCCTATGCTGCTGACTTCTTGTGAGGGGTAAGTTAGGATATGCTCTGAAAAGGCAGTTAGACCTGCAGAACCCATATAGAATTGTTAAGCTCATTTATATGGCAAGGGCTGCATCTAGCATGGGTACATCCTTGTAGCCTGTGTGTGCTTTGTTTCTGCAGCTCAGAAGGATATAGTGGATATAGAGAATGTGCATACAGAGAAGAAAAACTGAAATTATCAAGGAGATGGAGTAGCTACTTCATAAGGATAGGTTAGTATTCTTTCTGAAGAGAAGGCTAAAGGAAAGAGTCTGTCCAGGCATTATGAATTCAAAGGAGCAGATAAACAGAAATAGAGAGCTGTTGTTCACTAAACTCAGCAATACACAAATTCTGTGGCAGTAAGTAAGGTGGCACCAAGTTAGTACAACATGGATTTAAAATAAAATACCGGTTCTACCAGTGGTTGGAGAGTATCTGGAACTTACTGTGGAAGCAGAGCGATCAGAAGAAAAAAGCTCCAGAAATTCATAAACAGCATGGTCACAAATGGATTACATGAAAATCTGTTAAGATCTAAATTACAATGTTTCTAATACAGTAGCTGCAGAAGTTGGTGGAGTGTGTTTCATTGCTTGCATGTTGGCCAGACTTATGCACACTGCTAAAGTAACAACCTCTGCCTTGCTCTGGACATAACACTGGGCTAGGTGGACTGCCAGGCTACCCTAGGGAGGACACTTCTCATTAACAGTGAGACCTTAACACTGCAATGTCTGTTGTATTGTGTCAATGACTGAAACAGACTGTTGAAGCTAATCCTGAGAATACTTGATCATCACTCCAACAGTGTCAACATTGTCTGAAAACCTTAATGTCTGAAGTTTGCCCTTCATGGCTGTAAACATTCACCTCAGTTTCTTCACTTTAATCAGCTTGTAGCTTGTTCTACCAAGCACACATCTCACAGATACTTACACCATGTAGATAAACTATCTGTCCAGTGAACAGGAATTCCATCATGATTCCTCAATATGAGGAGTGATGTCATCAGCCATAAAGCAAATAAAACAAGAAAGATTAATTTTGTGTGCCTTAAGCAAGTAATAGTGTTTTTCTAAGACTTAGTTATAGTAGTCAGCTCAACTGCCCAGGTGAGCATGATATGCTAGCTAGAATTTTTTGACTAGCACACAAGAATGAATCTGCCACTGTAGGTAAGGACTTCGGCAGCATAACATAGCTGCTCCTTTAGAGAACATATAACACTAAAAGCGTTCAGAACTTTTTCTGAGTGTCCAACACTTTAGTCCATGATAGAATGTATTCCTAGACATAACATGCTCTTGAAATGAAATTACAAATGCACTCCAACATTCTAAATGACATTCTAGATACAGTGAAGCTATTTCACTTGACTTTCCTATTTCAAAACAGCACCCAATGCTTAGCTTGCTCTCATTTGGTAAGGCCCAGTTCTAAACAATCTCAACTGCACAAGTAACTGAATGTTGGAGCATTTGAGTTCTAAATATTTACTATTCACTGCGTAAAGAATTTTTTTATCAATTTTAAATTTGCTAACACTCAGAGTAATTTGGTGTCTTCTTGTTCTAACATGAGACTAAATTAAGAGCTCCAAACAATCTATCTTCATTACACAACTCACTAGTCAGTATATCTCTTCATTCTTTCTTTTTCTAAATGACTTGTCAGCTTTTTCACACCAGTTTGCATGCATTGCTTGCCGTGCTGGTTTCTCTATCCTTAATATTTTTTTTCCGTTCATTTTTTGATTGTTCAAAAGAAAGGTGATAAAATACGAATGTCTTGTTTTCATGCAGTTGCCAAGCGAGATCAGGTGTAAGGGGCAGTGGGAAAATAAAGGGTGCATTTGAAAAGTTGTAATATTTGCAAATCTGAGATTGCTTACTAACCACAAAAACATCCCATGACAAGGTATAGAGTCAGAATCAGTAATGTTTTCGAAGTGTATGGAAAGAATTCCATGCAAGGAACAACGGAAAACTTAGAATGTTTCAGCTTGGAAAAGTGATAATTGAAGATGGATAAGACGGAAGTCTGTGAATTTAATGAGTGTCTGTAAACTTCATGAAGATGCTGAAAAGGAAATAGGTTTCCTTGCAAGAAGTTAAAACCCTGAAACAAAACAAAAGGATCTGTTTCTTTGTGCACAGTATACAGTACCTCTGCCACAGGATCTGGCAGATCTGAAAAGTCAGTCAATCCCTTTCTTCCACTAATATAATGTTTGCAGAAGAAAAATCCATTAGGAGTTTCAAAATAAACTCAAAATTTGATCTTCCACAGTTTCTGAACCACAAATGATTTAAGGCCAGAGGAGAATTTAGAGGAACTATCATAACACCTTTCTCTCTTATAATCTTCCCTAGACATCTGGTGTTGTCCAAGAATCATACTGAGTCAGATAGACCTTTGGTCTGGCGTAGTGCAGTAATTTTTACATTTTTATGAAGAACAAATCAATAACATGAGTTGTAGCAAATTGCAAGGACCAGATGGTACTCACCTAGGAGTTTCAAAGAGACTAAAATATGAAAAAGATGCACTGCAGTAAGTGATTCAGTTAAAATATGAAATGTCCTTTGTACTCAGGGTAGTGGGAAATAAAGTCTCAGTTCATAGAAAGGTTCTCAGATTGAACTGTGGAACTTCAGTCTCAAATCCAGATTTCCATACTGGAGAAAATGGTAAAAATTATAATTAAAAAAATTGACTTAGTAAGTCTATGGACGGGTGTGCATAAGGTGGAAGACCCAACTTGCCTCTTGTAAATATATTTTTGGGATTCATTCAAAGAATCAATGACCAGGTAAAAAATATTACTTGAACTGGCTTTTCAGGAAGTTTCTGACAAGACTTTTTGGTAAAGACTTATAATGAAACTAAGTTAATATGGACTAATAATAGATAGAAAGATAGAAAAAAATAATTAAAAAGTGGTTGATATTAACACTGGTTAACATTAGGGTCCTGGGATCCTGGGACCCTCATTTTATAACATACTTTAATGATGCAAGAGACAAAATACTTTGTTGACTACACTGCAGGACAATGTCATGGTCCTGAATGACTGGGAAATAAAATGGTAGACAATACCAATGTTGTTAAGGTCAAAGTAATGTACATGGGAAAATAATCCTCACTGTTCATATGCACCATTAAAATTATATGTTACCACTACATTGAGGCCAATACACTGAGGTGCTTAGAAAAGCAAGCAAATTTTAAGAGTTAAAATGAAAGGACGAGAAAATATTTTGTCTGAGTTATATAGACTGCTCAAGAACTTTTACACAGTTTATATCTCTAGCCCATTCACCTCAGAATTATAAAGTAAAATTGTAAAGATACATGGCAAGATAGTATAGGTGTACAGAAAACTCTTTATGAAGACTAAGTTAAAAGTTTTTTTTATTTTTTTACTCCAAATTTTAGAAATTACAAGTGAGAGAGGTAACTGATGAAGTACAGGGTCACGGTTTTAAAACAATTAATGAAACAAGGAGGTTTGGTAAGGCAGTGCTGCTCAGACAAG
Organism: Xenops minutus; assembly: GCA_035221455.1. Taxonomy (NCBI): domain Eukaryota; kingdom Metazoa; phylum Chordata; class Aves; order Passeriformes; family Furnariidae; genus Xenops; species Xenops minutus. The sequence continues at coordinate 87,266,705 of JAWWEE010000074.1, read as the reverse complement.
GAGGGAGACATCAACCGAGACTCCCAATTGCTGGCACAAATCAGTTTTCCCAAGATCTGTTACCCCTCAGTAAATTCATGTCCAGGTCAAAAATTTCCAAAATGGAGAACACCCTGTAAGATTCACAACTGTCTAGGCAGAAATGCCTGCTCTACTTGGCCTGGTCTTACTTTTTCAGATGGAAATCTCCAAAAGAATATAGGAGTGGAAAAATTGCTAAATGTCTTAAATTATGATTTCCAAGCATTTTCAATAACACTGCCAGAACTTTAAGAGATGATGAATGGACAAGATTTGTCCCCCATATGATTGCTTATTTGAGAAAATAGTATTTTTTTCATTAATAATACATAGCAGAAATGCTTTTTCACTGCAATGTAACGCTGCATTTTGGAAAAATATTTCTTCAAAATGTCAGTGACTACCATTTAATTTATTGTAATACAAACAGATTTTTGGACTAAGGTTCCTAATTTATGAGCCTATGCAAATATACTCAGCGGTATACTCAGTGAAGTTGAACTTAAAATGGCTATTTAAAGGCACTGGTATTTCTACCACTCACTTCCTCTTCTACTATGTTACCTTGCCTTTGCTCTGTTCCGCTCTTCCCCTCCTTTTCTGAAAGTTCCTAATTCCTGCTTCTCCATGCGTTCTCTCTCACCTCTCCACCTCTCCTCCATTGCCTTTGCTTTTGGGTGAATTGATGAAATAACTAACAGTGGCAATGAAGTGTAATTATTAATAGTGGACAGGAGAATTCATAGCCCTGAGTCACTGCTAGAAGCAGGCTTAAGATTTGAACAGACACTGTTGCTTAAGCTACAGCTCCATTCACATCTGGAAGACTTCCACAGTCTTCAGAATTAAGGATACATTTTTAGGGTTATTTACTTGTTTATAGGTTATCTTCTGTACTATACAATCTTAACACATGATCTAAAGTCAATGGAAGATATGTTTAACATAGGGCTAACAGATTCAGCTCTTCACATAAAAAGAGCACATACTAAATGGGAGGATTTTTTTTTTTTTTGTCATTGGTTGGTTTTCCTTCAAAGAACTAATAACTGTCTCTGACCTGAAAGAACTTTCAGAATGATAGACTATCATCTTTAAAATTATCACCATCACCTTTGGTCCACAGTAAAACTGCTCACAGTAAACATTAATTTCTCATCATGACTTTTAAGGGAGGGAGGGAAGGTTCAGTCCATGAAGCGTTCTGGAAGAAGATGGATGTGTACTCCTCTATAGGTCCCCCTATGGATGAGGCCGTATTGTTTTTAGGAATATAATTAAATTCTTCTTTCTTCTAGCTCTATTGGCAGGATGCGCAAAAGTATCTGGTGAATGGAATTATTGGCCACGTTTGTAGGCTTCAAAAATGAGTCTTAGATCTCTTGACCCAGTTCACAGTTCCTGTCACAATTCTCCCTCTAATATTTTCTGTGGATACTTACACATCACCCGAAACTCACCTTGGCTAAAGCACACTCCTAGTCCTTTATTCTTGTTACTTCAGGTGCTCCACTATTCCTCTTTCTGTAGATGAGGATCAATGTGGTCATGGCCTTTCTTAGGCTAATACCTATCTATGCCAACTCTTATTTTGCCCTTTCACTAAACATTTCAGAAACAGATGGAATTTGCTTTGTAATGTCTTTCAGTATGTTTCATCTATTATGTTCTCCCATGTTGTTCATGTACTTATTACCTTGTGTCTCAACTTTCATAACATATTTTCATCTGTATTTTGAAAAAATTATCTTACTAATAACCTAAAAGAATTTAGCTGCAAAAACAATGTTCTTTGCCTGTACTTTTTGTTATTTAACCTTTTTAATTGTTCAGAAGTTACTATAAAGGTTTAGTTGCATCACTCTATTTAGTTTTGAACCAATCAAAAAGAGTCTGAAAGACAGTACTGAGGTTGATAAGAAGGTTTATATGGAAAGACTTGATGAGGCAGGATTGTTTAACCTAAAGGGGAGATTGAAGATAGGCATGAAAGCCTTCAACTATGCAAAAGGCAGCAGCAGGAAGGAAAGGAAAAATCTGTTTTCCACATTCAAGTTGGATAAGACAGGAAATACTGGGTTTCAATCAGAACAAGGAAGATTTAGGTTACTAATATGAAATTTTTTTACAGTGATCAAAGTTAGTGAAGCATGGGAACAGATTGTCTGGGGAGTCTGTGAAATTTCTCCTTTGGAGATATTTAAAAATAGCTTGGACATATATATACCTGAGGTGATATCGGCCTTGTTGATTATGCCTTCTGGCAGGCAAGATGGATTAGATGATCTCTTCATGCAACCTTCCAGCCTATTATTGTTATAATATTTATTTTTCTAAATTTATCTACTCTCTTGAGAGCTTTGAAGACCAAGAACTAAGATTTGAAATTTGATTTGATAACTGAGGAACAGTCAGCGTTTAATCAAAGAAGTTGTTGAAGTGCATCTACTGTATTTAAATGTTAAAACATTGGAAATTTTTCTATATATAGGAATGTAGTCCCATGTGAAGTGTGTTACTGTAATACCCTGATTCAAAAGATAAAGAATATATGGCTCACTATGGGCACACTAGCAGCAGACAAGCTGGAATACTGCCTCCTCACTATCCACAGATGAAAGAAAGTGCAGCAGCTGTTACTGTTCAGGTAGCTGGTAGTGATGAAGAGCCCAGGAGGAGCCTGAGGCGGTCTACTGCCTTGACAATTGCAGGACAGATGGCCTTAGTTGTGATTTATATTACTAAATATTTCCCTCTTTCCACCTCTGTGTTGCCTGAATCTAACATCGTTCAGGTGATCTTCACCGAGGCTGTGACTCGGGTAATGAGGCATTACTCTTATAAGAGGTGCAGAATTATATACTACTGGCATGTAGTGTATAAGACTATACAGGATCTTTTGTTCAAGACTCAGTCTTAAGTGTTTGTAAATTAATCTTTTCTATATTTTTGAATTATGGTATTTTTATTCCTTCTAGGAGTAAGATTGTGTGGTTTCAATTGATCAGGTTTCAATAAGGCAACTTCAGAACAGGCAATCATTCTTTCATCCAGCCAGATAGCTTGCTTTAAACCTTTCTTGCAGTAATACTGCACTCCCAGTAGCAGAAATGCGAGATTTAGCCAGTGCATTTCTCAAAAAATGGCTGTAAAAATTTCTGGTCAATTAAAAATTAGTGAAGAAAAGGTTTCATGACATGAATTGCAGAACTTTAGTCTTCTGAACTGTAAAATATGATTTTGAGTGAAAAGTTTAAGTTTCCAAGTTGATGAAATCCAAAAACTTTTTTTTTTTTTTTTTTTAATTTGGAGGGGATGAATTAAACAGGAAAGGGAATTAATTTTTGAGTATTAAGCTGTTAGTTAAAAATCTTCTGAATTGACAAAATGCATTTACACTCTAGAATAATTCAGCTAATTACGCTTTAGTACCTGCAGTGAAAAAGGAAAGGATAGATTACTTCATTTCAGTTTTGGCTATGAGGTAGAACAGATTGTTTTCTAGGCCCTAGCTTGTCCAAAGCTGTTTCCCTTTTTCTATAAATACAAAAAAACAAAGAAGTTTGTTTGTTTCATTTTCATGTGATTCCTAACAAAACAATTGAAAACAAACAATTGAAAGGATGTTTTCCTTCATTGATGTAGATAGATATGGTTCTGAAATGTCTCAATATCTCCTTTATGCCTTTGATCTCTTGGCTGGATAGCTGTTTTCCTTGGGGTGTTTTTCAGGTTAGCCATTTGAAAGACCCTAGGCAGAGGACACTACTCTTTGTTTTCTTTCTAGGATTCTCAGCAGAAAACAAATTGTATTAGATACTTTAAAGACACGTACACATGTAGACATGTAGACACGTAGACATGTATATACACACACTTATGTCTGTATACATGTGTGTATATGTTGTATAAAAGGTTGGAAGTGACTTCTGGAGAAGTTGCTCATAGTCTTTTCAAGTCAGGTTTAGAAAAATCTCTGCTTCCACTGCTGAACTATCTTCATTGTGATTTTTTTTCAGTATTTCCCTTATTTCCCTTGCTTCACCTTGTGACTTGGCTCATTTTTGCTCTGCATGCCTGAGAAAAGTCTAGCTCTGTCTTTTTAATAACTGTTTCTTTAGACAGAATAGTTTTATGGAAGTTATTTAACACATTTAAAGAGAATTTAATACATTTTCATTTGCCATTCATGACATATTTTTTCAAGCAGCTGTCTGTTTTCCTTACTATGAAGTGGGCAGACTTGAATATCTGACAAAATCCTAAATTCTTCAGATATTCAGAGGTACTGAAAGCATCACAGAATCACAAAAAAAATTCTATCAAGAAAAATAACAAATGTTGGGTCTTCTCTATACAGGTTTCTTGGTTGTCCCACTCTTAGCAGCTGTTTGACTGGTCATACATATTTAGATACAGTATTCTGATAAGTTGCTTCAGGAAATATTAAACCACAGTAGAAAAATAAGGAGAAACGTTTAACCTTGGGAAAAAATCACTACAGCATCTAAGCAAAACAATTAGCCATACAATAAATGTGTGCAACATAAACATTCAAGACTGACAAATATATATGCAGTTACAGTTTAAAAAAAACCAGAAAGCAAGCACTGAAAACCAGCTTTCTTGTGTGGGGAAATGGACACACAAAGAAGGGAAAGATGGGGATTGAAAAAGCAATCATCTTTTCTAACTTTCAAATGACAGCCTGATTTTTTTTTTTTCCTTTAAAACAACTGAATGCTGAAAAAGTCCTAGTTGGACATTAATTTTTGTCAGCTAGAGGGCCTACTTCTCCACAACTGTGATTCTTTTTTTATTAACATCAAAGGGTCTTCATTTTTATCAAAACACATCCTCTATAGTGTTATGTTCTGCCTTCATAATTTCCTGTATTTTAAAAAATATTTTTTAAATCATGGCAAGGTCAGAACAAAGAATCTTCACTTTTCTTCCAATTATTTGTATACAAAAGCTCTTTCTTAGCAAGGTTTTCCAGACCCAACTGGAAATTTTAAAGTGAGGACACATGACACTTCAGACATAATGTGCTGTTTTACGCCTGGATTATGTCCTTCCAGTCTGGAGCCACCCATATGTTTAAGTCATGTCCTGTGAAGCGTTCACTGTAAAAAAAAAAAAACAAAACAAAACAAAACAAAAAAACCCCATATATATTCATTTTATTATAACTAATGGCAAAAGTCAAGGTATGCAATCATTGATTCCAAATGTAGTGGCTACTGCCTGAAGTACAAATCCAGCATCACTGATGAAACCTGTTTTCTAGAGGGACGGTTGGATATTATTTATATCAATATAACTGCATTTTCACTCTTTTTTATAATGACACTGAAAACTGTACTTCAGATATCCCTCCTGTATAGCAAACTATTTTTGATCACATTACCTGTGATAGTAAGTTTTTTCATCATCTCTCACCAACTAAATATTTAGAATATCTAGTTTAGAATTATAACTAGACACTAAAGGCAAATAATTTCATCCTCTTTTTGTCTGACCAAAAAAAAAAAAAAAATGAAAAAGCAGGGTCTCAAATGGACAGAGGAAGTTTTAGAGAAGCTGGAGATGTTCCTATAGAAAATTATTGGCAGAGGAAATGGATGGATGGATTTTTGAGATGCAAATGCACAAACTTCACAAGGAACAAAATATAAAACATATCATAAAGATTAAAAGGATGTGGTTATCTCATTTTCGTCTCGGTATAGACCTAGATCACTGAAAAATACTCTGGTGAAAGTTCAAAATAGTGTTCTATGTTGAGCAATGCATGTCATGCAATAATCAGAGCCCAATATTGTAGCAGGGCTAGATGCTGAAGCTAATCAGCATCTGACTCCTCACTGCAAAGCATCCCACCAGAGCCTCTCAAACTTAGGCTCTCCAAATAATTTTTCTATTATGTTAATAGAGGTGGCTGTTTGTCTAAAGGAATCAGTAATTGTACTTTTTTTGGCTGAAAAGGGGCAAACTGTTACCCACACAACAGTATTCAGTTACTCTGAGGCACCTTCAGACATCAGCACTGCTGTTATACAGTCCAATAGCTTTTGTCATGATGCATCCTATGGCTCAGCTGGTTTCCCCTGCTCTGGCACTCTGCCTGAGGCTCTCAGAGGACCAATCTCTCAGGATACCACCATTGCATGTGACCATTGTTTCTCATTACAAATGCTCAGCATATATTTCTGTGAGGTGGTGACACCAAATGCAAGTGATATTTAACTTTTTATTTCACACTGTGCAACCTGATACATGTGGTGGTCCCAAATCTTTGGCATAGATTTTCTCACAGTACAAGCATATTTATTTTCATACATTCTCTTCTGAAGAGAATAGTCCTGTGGAAACTTATGTGTCCGCAATGCTATATTATATTTTAAGAGTTGAATATGACTATGTAGCCTTTTTGCTATGTTTCTAATTAGGATATCAATCTTCAGAAACCCATTAGATCAGAGATGACAAAGACTATATCTTTAATATTTTATAATAGACATTCTGAAATTTCTTGCAAGTGCCTGCAAGAAACATTCCATATATATCTGATAGATGGGATAGAGATGTAGAACATGGTCTTCTTCTTTTTTAACATGACTGTAAAAGACCGTGAACTTCAATTTTTTATTTTTTAATAAAATACTCAGGCTTTCATATGTGTACAGACAAATGTCACTCTGATTTCCCACACTTGACATCACATATTTATGCAAGTTCTGTAGTTATGTGGCATCTGTTGAACTTCAGCCATCTGGACTCATGTTCTAGCCTTAGGCATCCATAACCTAGCAATATTTAGCACATCTCTTTCCATATAGAAATCCATTTTGCATCTTCTGAATTGATGTTTTGAGCAAAGGTCTAGTAGAACCAATGGTCTAGTAGAGTTCTACTAGACCTTTGCCCAAAACAGCAATTTCAGAAGATACCAAATAAAGGAAAGTCTGTAGTAAAGATTTTCCTGTCAGAGTATTCATGTGCAAACTCTATTTCAAAGTTGTACTGATGTATTCCACTTTTCAGTTAGCTTGAAGATAGTACACAGATGAAATGATGTGTGCTCTCTCTCTGAAAAATGTAGATCAGCATGTAGATATGAAAGCTACTTATGAACTGCTCTGAAATCTTCATCATAGTAGTTAAATCAAGACAATTAAGTGAACATTGTCAAAAGAATTGATACTATATGTTGTGAGGTTTGATGACTCTAGGAAAGAGTGTGTTGCTATATCACTTCATGGCATCATGAATGCCATATGGCCACAAGGAAGAAACACAAAAGTTCAGATTTCCTCAAATCTAAGTACCCTATGGTGATATCTTCAGGTCATGTTTTTGATCTAATGTTTCATTAGGCTGCATGGTATTTCTCATCTATTCTCTTCAGCACAGAAATGTGTACATCATACCACATATCTAGTTCATAGGTTTTCTGACAAATGTTATATGGAAAAGTGAACCTTACACCAAGCTTTCCAGTGTTTTTAAGCATATCACTGTAAGGGCTTCACCTACTTTATGTTGATTTAGATATATTAGGTAAACAGCTTTAAATTTAGAATTCTATAATTGAAATAACTGTCCTTGTATTTCAATATTCTAGTGAAGTGCCTAATGAAGAACAAACACTTAAAGTAATCTTTTGTCTTATATATTTTGTTCTTTAACTCTTGTCATATGATAACAAAAGGAATCTCAGCAGCTCCATGATAATTTAGATGACCACTTTTCTGAGTCACCTTCCACTAGACTAGATTGCTCAGAGCCTCATCCAATGTGGCCTTGAATACTTTTAGGTATGGGGTATCCACAACTTCTCTGGGTAACCTGTTAAAGTGCCTCACCACCCTCACAGTATTTTTTTCAATATCTAACCTAAACCTACTCTGTCAGTTTGAAGGCGTTTCCCTGTGTCCTGCACATGCTCTAGCAAAAAATCTCTTTCCATCTTTCTTGTAGGCTCCCTTCAGGGACTGGAAGGCAGCAGTTAGATCACCCTGATTCTTCAAGGGTATTCACAAAATTAGTGTAATTGCAGATAAATCATTTGGACCAGTTCTTCTTTTGTTTTAAACAGTGTTTTTGGCTCCTCTATACCCTTCAAGGAAGGTATGCCAGTTTCTTTGTAGAGACATTTGGACATTTTGTTTCAGTCTAGTTGAACTGATGTTTGTATCTGCTTCTCATGACCACCTGCAGCTTTTCCAAGTGTAGTAATGTCATCTAGGCAATTCTAGAGTCCAGGCTGCCTGTTGAAAATCATGGAGATCAGCCTTGAAAAGTACTGGTTTCAAAATACACAGCACTTTTTACATTTACTGGATTACTGGATTTTATAAGGTCATTGTTCTCACACAAAACACCACAGAAATCCATGATATTTAGATAGAATTAAATGCCAGCATGCATTTCATACTGCTTTACAGGACAAATACAGCAAATAAAGAGACACTGTTACATATTGCTTCAGTAGCCTGGTTTGGCATGCACATGTGGGATTTTTGGAGATTGCTTTGGGTTTTTTCTTCATGAGGGTAGCAAAATCATTAACAGTGCATGACTGCAACTATTTTTGTTCAAAACGGAACTCATTCTCCAGGTCACATCACATATTTTAAATTGAGACCTATGATAATGCCAGAAGATAATGTCTATCCTTGCCCCAGTTTGTGTTTGGCTTGTGAGATCATAATAATTCTCAGGTTTTGTGTAGATTTTCATCAACACCACAGGTTTTCCTGTATATTAAGAGTTTCTCAACCTTATATCTTTACAAAAGAAGAATCTATGCCGGTTTCCTCAGCCTCTGCTCTAAACTCCAAACTTCTCTAATTCCAGTCAAGTTGCAACAGTTACAATAGATCTGATTCAAGCAATAAGTACTCCCTAATTCCTGATGTTACTGTAATCATGTCATATACCATGCTCTATGACCATTTTGGCTTCCAAAGTTGCTTGCAATAATCAGCTTCCTTGCAGCAGTTTCTCAGACCAGGTCTGTGTTGACAAAGCTTAAAGCATTCAGCTAGAGTCCTTCAGGCAAGGCAGGGAAAACATGAACATAAATGAAACAATAACACCTGCAAAGAGTGAGCACAGAGTACATGCTGGTTTCTGCTCCAAGACAGTGTAAAAGCAGCAACACTTATTCCTCAAAAAGCTCTGTTGCAAAGTACCAGTTTGTTGTTTTCCAACGCTGACCTAAGTGCTATAACAGATTGCAGGCAAGCATACACACCTATGTGGGATACAGAGAGGTTTCTTTCTTATCACCAATTTGTCCTGCCCAATGCAAGTGTGCACCAACTCCTGGTAATTCAGAGGGCTGCTGGAGCAGGCCATCATGGCCCCAGGGGCAGGGCTGGCCGGGGAGCCCCAGGACAGCCGCGTTCTCCCTTCAGTGCAGCACAACGAGGCAGTGCCCTCTACTGCCCAGCACCGAGACTGCAGCGCGCCCCGCGCTGCCCAAAGTGGGGATCCGGGGCGTGGGCACACGCATTATTTTCCTTTGAGCCCTAATTGTCCTACTTTTTTTTTTTTTTTTTTTCCCAGGGAGTCAGATTTTCTTGTGCATCAGAATCTGTATTCATTCACCAGGTTTGGCCTTCCTGGCAATGCTTCTTTTGATGAAGCCCTGGGTATGACTTTGGGCTATGAGCGTATATTGCCAGGTTGCGTGGAGCTTCTCACCACCAGCATCCCTAAATCCTTCTCCTCAGGGCTGCTCTTAATCCATTGTCTGAACAGCCTCCATTTGTGCTTGGGCTTGCCCTAGCCCAGGTGCAGGATCTTGCACATGGCCTTATTGAGCTTCATGAGATTTGCAGAGGGCCGCCTCTCAAGCCTGTAAAGATCCTCTGGATGGCATCCTCTACCTCCAGTGTGTCAACTGCATCACACAGCTTGGTGACACCAGCAAACACGCTGAGAGTTCACTCAATCCCACTGTCCATGTCACCAACTTAAGCATCACTGATCTCAGTACCAAGCCCTGAGGAACACCACTCATTCACTGGTCTCCACTTGGACATCAAGCCATTGATGGCAACTCTTTGAGTGTGATTATCCAGCCAATTTTTTATTCACTGAGTGAACCATCCATCAAATCCATGCCTCTCCAATTTAGAGACAAGGATATCATGCAGGATAGTGTCAAGTACTTAGCACAAGTCCATGTAGATGATGTCATTGATCATCCCTTGATGGTTTCCTTTTACTGTGTGATATGCTGCCTAGAACTAGAACTAGATCTGGATGAAATATTTTAAAAAGTGAGATCACTAGGTTTATGCTGTGGTTTCCTGTGTTTTTTCTTCTGCTTCTAATAATTCCTCACATTTTAGGCATCTATTTTCCAGATGAACTGAACATTAAACTGATGGTTTTAAAGTACTAACTCTTTAAAGCAATAATTCTGAGACCTTTTTCAGTGATAATAATTTCAGGTCATTCAGTCTGTGTGTAGAGTTAGGCTTATGTTTTCTCATATAATTTATGGATCATTTATGGGTATTTTTTTAATAATTTTACCTCTGTCATTCAGTATCACAAGGCTTTGTGAAATTTTGTCACTTTTGTTACTCTTTTTTTCTAACCGGGGGTGCCTAGATCACTCCTTGAGTCCATTTTTTTTTTTTTTTTTTGCCAATTTCCATCCCTTTGTCCCTAAGACTGGTAGATTTTGTGTGAGCTTCTTATCTAATGATCAGGTTTTAGAGATCCAGCTGCTCAAAAATGAATGCTGCATTCATCTTCTGCTGACAGGTGCTCTGAAAAAAATTCCTCACAGCCAATGATGCTACCGAGAATCAGGGCATACCTTGCTGGCACTAGCAAATTTTTCAGCTTCAAGAACCTGCTTTGGTTTGTGATGCTTACTACTAAACAAAGTTGAATGAGTATCTGGGTCTCTGTTGCAAGGGCAGCTTCTGTGAGAAGGGGCTGCCCTGTGCCAGACACAGATTCTTCCAGGCAGTTAGAGTTGGCTCCAACCGACCCACTGCAGGGCACAGCTGAGCCCCGCAGCCAGACTGGTACAATCTCTGGGAAAGCGTATTTGGGAAAGTGTATCTAGTAAAGAACAAAAGATCATGGAGATGCAGGAGGGAACACAGACACAGAGGGAGAAGCAACAGTGGGAAAACCCAGATCAAATAAGAAGGAAGAGGAGGAGATGATCCATGACACTAGCCTATTCATTGCAGACTATGGAGGACCTGCCCTGAATCAGGTGGACACTCTTGCCAGGAGCTGTGGCCCATGGACAGCACATGCTGTAGCTGAGGAAAAGAATGAAGAAGAAAGAGCCAAAGAAAGAAACTATTTTGTGCTGACAACAACCCCCATTCTCTATCCCCTTGAGCAGGTTGGGGAAGGTCTGTGGAGGTGAAAGGCATCTGGACTGAAGGCATAAAGTTGATTCTGAGAAATGGGAGAAGAACAACAATGTTTTAATGTTTGTATTCTTGACTTTTTTTGTATTTTGCTACCAGAAATATTTATTTTAATTGTCAATACATGCATTTTTCCTGAGTCAAGACTATTTTACCTGTAAGAGTAGTAGCTGAGAAACAATAATCCTGTTTTTATCTTGACCCACAAGTTTTCTTTCTCACTCACGTTATTCTTATTTTCTCCCTGTCCCACTCCACTGGGGCAGGAGTGAGAGAGATCAGAAAGATGGGAGCTTGAGGTTAGTCAAGGTTAACCCACCACAATTTCTCTTAAACCTATGTTTTCACTGGACTTAGGGGAAACTCTTCAGTAAAATGCCTCTTTACTTAATGGGCTGTTACTGCTTCAAATATAGACTTCAAATTTATTTATACAATTCTACATTTCTCATCCTTGGTGATTTTTTTCCCTTCCTGCCCACCTTTCCCCTTAAGCATCAATGCAAGGTATGAGAATCATGATCAGTTTGGATTGTGGTTAGTCCTGTGTAAATAGCGAGCCTCCCTTGCCTAAATTGGATGCTGACCATGAGTCAGAGACTTTTGGAATATATTAATGTGTATGTCTTACACCATTTGGAATACAAGCACATCATATTTTCATGGCACTTAATTTGAGAGTGTTTAAACACTGGATTGGGGCATATATAGAACTAGGCCAGGTGTTTCATCCTGATGAAGTTTAAAAGTGATTTGACTTCAGGTGTCATATAAAGTAAATATTAAATGGTAATGTCAGAAGTCTTTGTGGGAATGGTAACAACAAAAGAGATTACATTGTGTCTACAATATTCTCAACCTTTAAAAGTGTATTTTTTAAATTAATTGTTTTCACATTAACTTTAGTTTCATATAATAAAAACAGTTAATGTCATTTTGAATGTTTGCATACAGTTTGAAAAAGAGATTAGGGAAAATACAAGATAACAATGCTCTGTAAATACTTAAATATGATTGAGAAAACAACCCTTTGAATTTCATCATGTAATAATAATCCTATTAAATGCACTTCTTTATTCAGTAACTGTCTTATGAAATCATACTAATGACGTACCAAATTAACATAGGCAGTTGGCATTGTCTATGTCTATTTTATTACACAAGATTTTTCATCGATTTCTTACTTGAATTTGTCAACATCATTTCATGCATTTGGAAAGCTGTTCTTTCAATTGTACAATATTCGCAATATAGTGTGGGAATTGAGTGCAGACATTTAATACTGACTTCTTCCTCTGAACTAAGTAAGGATGTTTCTGAAGTGTACATTTCATCAAATAAGAAAATCAACCAGCCTGAATAATATAAATGTTGCCTAGAAGCACATGCTCACAAAAGACAGCTAATATAATGAGGATCCTCATAGTGAAAGATGGTTATAACAGCTCTATAACTTATAACCTATAGGTTTTTTGTACTCTGTTTTTTCTGCACTCACATTCTTTTCTATTTCACTTCATATATGTACTTCAACTTTTTGAGGTCTCTGAAATATAAGAAGATGTTAAAATTACTTAAGATTCAGCCATTAACCATACAGAAAAATTTCACAGGTTCTAGTCCTAGAAATGAAATGTTAGCTGTCTCTTGTCAGTTAGTCTTTGATGTTTTACACACATACACAGAATAATAAAGATGTATCGATTGACTTCTGTTGAGGTTAACCTTAAGACTTGTTACTGAGCAGCAAGCACTGACTTAGTCAAGCCAAGGAAGACGAAAAAATTTCTTATTTTCATCAAAATATCAAGATATTTCTAGATAGGCATAGAATTTACTTATAAACATATTTGGAACTCAGTTTTGTAACAAATGAAAATCAAGAGGTGGAAATATAACATCTTCTAAAAATTTAAAGAAAGGAAAAAAACACTCTTATGTACTAGTGAATTAACTGACAATAATTCTATTTCAGGAAAGCTGAACATTTGTGTGTGATGATTGCCTCAAAATACAACTTTATATCCTTAAAAAGAGAAAAACCATGAAACTTAAACCAAAACCTTACAGGTTTTATATGCTCCAAGCTCCAAGATTAGTCAGAAACAGACAAACAAAAACCATCTACTTTAAATGAGAGTAGGTATAGTCTTTTTTTTTTTTTAAAAAAAAATCTTATTTAAAAAAAGATCTTATATCTGGGTAAGAAGTAAAAACTGGGCTTCTCTGTATGTATTTTCATTCACCTCGTATTTGCTTCAATTAGTTCATTCAATTTACAAAGGTAATTTTCTGCAACAAAGTCAGAAGAAAAGAAATGTAAAAGAAGTTCAGATCATCTTTAGAAATCTTAAAATTCATTACTATGCATATGAGACACAATAGGTATTTTGCAGCATTCTAATAAAATTAAAAATCAGCACCAAAATTCCCTATATATATGTTTTACCAAGCCTTTCTTCTCCAGGTGTTATAATGGAGTCACACAGAGTTACTAGTAAGTCTGCAAATGCAAGTCTGTGGTGGTTAGGCACCTAGGTTAAGCTCCTAGGTCAGTATTTCTCAACTCAGGGCAGAACTCCAATAAATTCTCCCACCTTCTTAATGACCATGCTATAGACATGAGTCAAATGGCTGCAACTATTGGTGGTAGAGGTATATATGCACCAAAAAAAATAATAGGGAAATGGCTAGAGAGACAAGTGAAGGCTATATCCGTCACCTTCAGATACAAAATTTGTGCTTTAGGAATCTACTGATCCATAAACTCTTTGAACACAACTCTCCTCTGGATCATCCTTACATCAGGGAATTTCTGCCTGGTCTCACTGTACTTAGGATCTCTCTGTTAGTTAGCATCAGTAGTAACAATGCATCCTTCTGCCATCACCAGTCTAAGTCTCAGCCTGGAAAACTGTAACATTTGTGAGAGTGGAACTTCTTACTGAGAGCAGAATCGTTCTTTTGTACCTTCCTCTCACCTTTTATAGCATCATTAAGGGAAGTATATACCCTCCTTAGATGTAAACTTTGAACAGCACTGAGACTTGAATATTTCTAAATCTCTTACTTGTCCTTCTGTTTTAGAGCAGAGAGATACCAAACCATGGAGTGGACTTTGAAAATCCTTACATTGCTTTTTGGAGTATGCAGATGAGTCTGTGTACCACAGAGTTAATAATAGAATATTTTACTATTTTTTTTTGTTTTTATTACCCAATGTTGCTGAAGAATAATCCAGAAGATTAAGGAGGACAAAACCCTAAACTAAAAAAACTGGAAGGTTATTACTTGGTTCTTTTATTTTGTCATCTACTGAAAATCAAAGAAGCAGGAGATCTAATGAGAACTTCATTTACTTCTTTCCACAGAAGAGAGAGGTTGGATAAGAGAAGGGAAACACTGGTGTTTTTTACCTTTGAAAGCAGAACATGCTACCTCCTTTAAGTTTTTAACAGAGGTCCTGCTAGGATGTTCATCTCACAATGCCTTTGTACAATCAGAATTTTGTCAGGTATTTATTATGTGGCCTTTTGGACTATGGTTACCAATTTTCTTTGCTCTGGACTTGCTGACTTAACACTTTAAGGAATAACAAGAAAAAAAAAAAAAGAATTTTTGTCTTCTGAGAATTTCTTAGATTTAAGTTTCCCATCTTACATGTATCTTTAAAGTTGAAACCCTTCACTTTCAAAAATAATTGAGATTAAATGAATTAAAATGATTTTAATGTTTCATTTTTGCATCAACCTAGATATGCTTTAATCAATTAATGTAAATGTGTCAACAATAGTAACTTTGAAAATAAACTATCTTTTTCATTTTATTTTTGAATATAAATACTTTTAATTAATACATTCTAAAATTCATTCAATTTACATTCACGCTAACAAAAATGGTGACTGTTTTGACAAGATAATGTTTCTCCAATGGAGGGGAAAATTTTAAAAACATTAAAAGAAACACAAATGATCTCTTAAGCAAAGGTATAACATGCTAGCATAGTAGTGTGATGGGGCTTCTGTTGTTAGAGAAAGAAGAATAGGTGGTGGTATGCAGACAGATAGCATTTGGCTTTTCAGGTTATGCTGCTGCCAAGCAATGATTTAAAGCTGTAGATTTCCCAAGAATACTTACAAGTTGAAGTATATATTGTTCGTCTGAATTAAGTACAGTGTTCTGCATTTCCTAAATTTTTTTTCTCTTTTATTTTGCATTTCCAGCATGTTTTAACTTTTATTTCTCTCCATACATCCTACTTCTTGTCCCCTTTCACTTCTGTCCTGTTCTGGCCCTAGCTCTCAGTCTCCGTTCATTCATTAATATTCCAGCTTTCAACACAGTATTTTAGGAATTTCATTTTCAACAACACAAAAAATCTCAGCATCATGCAGTGGAATGTTTGTGCAAAAGCTATAAGGGTAGCTCTAAAAAATACCACAAAAATAATAATAATTAAAAAAAAGGTAGAAGAAATCAAAGAAAAATTTCAAAAGGAGATTCATTTGAAATCTTATTTCTTGAGGGTCTTACTTGTGTGTTTTGAATGCTTTGAAGTGTCAACATTATTTGTTGCAGTACCATAGCTAGTGGGTGCAAGTATCCTGTTGGGTCCCAAGGAGAGAAGGCAAACCTTTTCAACCTCTGCTTTAAACTCACCTGTGACTTACATTATCCTACAGCAAAAAAAAAAAAAAAAAAGGTGGGTGCCTTGGAATTGCTTCCTGGTGAAGCCATGGGCATAGAGAAATTGCCTGTTATTTCTTATTCTGACAGACCCTAAACTCTCTCTGGCCTTTTAGTGCTCAGAAAAACAATGTACATATATACAGTTTATATACATGTGTATAAAATATATATATTTAACATACATATATTAACACACACATACACACTAACAAACTCATACATACACTGTGTCTTTAGGGTTACTTGCAAGTGTTTTACTATTACTGAGATAGGAAAAATACCTCAGCATTATAACAAAACCACTTTTCAAATATATATACCAGCAGTACCTCCTTATAAAGAAGTATCTAAATCATGTGTGTAATGTCTAATAAAGACAGATTATAATGCTAGGACTTTATTAATAAAAATAAATATCAGAGGTGAAAATATGGTATGTGTACCCACCCTAAAGACATTAAATGTATCATTTTTCTGAGATTTTGGTTAGATCTTATGAGATCCTCAAGAAACAGGCAGTGTAGTGTGCAGCTTCTGAATGTGTTTTATGATTTTGCTGTCTGCAAGTGCCTCCTGCTTCTTCCTTCCTCTTCCTCCACCCCTACTTTGCTCATATCTCGGGACAATTGCACTCCAGTCTTCACTGGTAACAAACAAATAAAACTGACATATGGTCAACAGTATTTTACAGCCTGAAAATTGTGGTGAATATTCAGCACTTTTTTTTTGTTTGTTTCCAGTTTCTACAAGAGTTGTTTTTTGCTCTCTCCATGGCCATCTTAGTATCATTCATGCAAGGCAAGAAAGACAAGAAGATCCAAACATCCAAGATTTTCTTCACTTTCTTTGACAGGCAGTTATGCTGTTCCTAAGTGCTGCCACTATTCACCCACGGAAAGGAATCTTTTACGGCCTGCATAACTGTCAAAAGTGGACACATATGAATGAACCCTGTGTAGACTGAGAACTGCAATATCAAAGCACCATTATTTATACACCCTACCTGAAAACACTGGTCTTAGGCACCCCTTGCCTTGTCTCCTGCTTAGTTTAACCCCAGGCCACACATCATGGCTTACTAATTGTGGAATGCTGTTTTGAATACGAGGTTCAAATAGCAAATTTAAACTGCAGATTTAATCTTCCAAGAACTGTTGAGATGTATGTAATTTTCTTCCACAAAAGCTGAACAAAGAGATGGTATAACACTATGATTGTGTAAATCTTCTTTCAACACCTCCATTGTACAAAGCATAGACTCAGTGATTGAATAGCAAAAACAAAAGTCTCTCTTCAACTAAACTCCTGTGACTCACACACAGAAAGCTTCATCTAACATATCTAGTATAATTAGATTCCTACTTTTAGGCAAAGTGCCTTTGTTTTAAAACATGTTTGTAATAATGCCTAAAAACCCAACATGATAAAGATCAGATATTTGATTTGTTCTGATTCATTCCTTTAAAGAAAAGCCCAAATTTTACACTGGACCTGTTTATATTTAGCTATAGAATTACACATAAAAATTCTAATTAAAACTAGCAAGGATTTTTGCTGGTATCACATGGATATCCATCACGATTTAGCACCTATAATCAATTGATATGCAGTAGGCAAATGACAGTCTGTAAGTTATGAAATAATTCAGCTGTGGTAGCTTGGGGGGGAAAATCAGTATGTTGCCACTTTCAACTATTGCACAAATTTTGTGGAAGCTTAAAATAACTTTCAGATGAGAAGTAAACATTTAGTGTAGTAAGAAAACATGTAAAATATTCATTGTGCAGAAATATTCAAAGGCAATAGGATATCTGTATCCATTGTTCAGTATTAAAATATAATAAATACAGCTATTCTGTAATAGAAACATTATTCCTTTGTGTAAAGAGTATAGCATGGGTTGTTATCCTGGAAGCCTTAATGCACCACATTCTTTCAGATACAGGCAAGCAAATTTTCACACAGGCAGTGAAGAACTTCAGTTTTAAGAGCTATTCTGTTGAAATTGTATTGATGTGCCATATTTTCCCTCACATGAAGAGATAAGAAGGGCAAAGTGATGTGCTCTCCGTAATCCAGAAGTGTTTTTATGTCTGTATTATATGCTAGACACTTTTTCTTTGTCCATTGCTCCAAGAAGCCACAGGAGTCTCAAAAAAAGATTGAGGATATGGGCATACAGATTTATCTAACTCTTGGTTTTAATGTGACAATGTTGCAAGATTTATATCCATGGATTGAAAAGGTAGAGGAACAGGCTGACCCCAAACACATGCAAATAAAAATTGAATTATCTTGATTATTTTTGATATCCATATGTGTTAGTGGGGAAGTTAGGGCCCGTATAACAAAATTAGACTTAATGTTAAACAAGTGCTAACACTTCCCTGTATCTTATTACCTTTTGTTTATTTAATTCATGGCACCTGGGGATATGATTTATGGGTGGTTATGGTGATGCTAGCTTGACTGTTAGACTAGATGATCTTGAAGGTTCCTTCCAACCTTGTTGATTCCATGTTTCTGTGAATGAATTATATTTGCAATTTTTGATAAGTAAAACTGGGAAGACAATGGCTTTTTTTTTGTTTTGCAGTTTGATTCCTGAACTTGAAGGTGTAAGAGGAGCGAAGGTCAGGCATTCACTCACACCCAACAAGGGCTGACATCTTTTAAGGCAGAAGTGTTGGATTCTGGCCTCCATAACAATGTCTAGAGTGCCTTTGTCTTCTAGGTGAAAAAAACCCAATGACTCAAAGCTCCTCCCAGCTTGCTTTTTTCCAAGTCACAGAGAGGGGACTTTCCTGTTTCCTGTGCTGAAATACTGGCCTAATATTGCAGCATATCCTAACCCATAGTAGGAAATAACAAACCTCTTATCACCATTGATGGCAAAAGATCTGAGAAGAATCAGATGGTGGAGACCTCTTCTCATAGTTGTGGGCAAGGAAAGCCTCCTTTCTGTTCTTGGTTTGTGCTACTTATATTGCAATGTAGGTGCTGAAATATTTTCAGGGATCTTCAGGCAGGCTTAAGTGGTCTCGTTCCCCCATTGCTGGTGCCTCTCAACTCCGCTGTAGCCTTGCCTTCTCTACAGTCAGGTGTGGAACCCATCTGGGAAGATGTCTTGTTCCTCCCTCTGTGGAAAAGATTGAGTTAAAAATATACTTTTTCATCTACAACTCAACATTGTTATTATATATGACAATTTTTGTCCAAGAGAAAAAGCACTGTTTTATCTCTCTTGTTGTGCATAGAGGGACTACATAAAAAAACAGTCTTATTTTCAAAGGAGACCACACAAGTGTCCCTCATGCTTGTTTTACTTTTTGGTCATACAGTCACTGTCACCGTATGTGGCACAAATGATTTCTATTTACCTCTACACTGGCTGCATTTGGAAGCTGTTTGTGAGTGTCTTCTGCAGTACTTAAATGATGCTATCTCTTCAGAAGCTCTTTTCAAACCCTCTTCCCCCTTACTGATTTATAGGTCATGCATTGATGCATAGAGCACCAAGTGAAACGGAGTTCAACCAGTAGCAGATCAAGGTATGCTACAGCTAGACAACAATTATTTTGTGTGTTATTTAGTTAATCATTTATTTTGCTCTTTTTTTTTTTTTTTTTTTTTTTTTTTTTGTATTTCTGAAAGGATATGTTAGAATAAAAGCCATTGCAAGAAGTGTGCAATGGTTACATAAGTTTCAGGCTAATCTTCTCTTTCCTGAATCATTGTAAAATGTTTATTGTTCCCGTTCTATTATTGTTTGTAAAGCTTCTGGCAGCCTTAGCTATGTATTTAAAATAGAATAAAATATTTATTTTTAAAATTCACTTTCTTCTTTCATTTATGAAAGGGAAAAAATTAAAGACCTTTCTTATTTAAAGTCTCATTGAGATAAAACGATAGTTTATTCCAATGAGGGAACATATTCTCTAGAAGAAAATTGAAAAGCAATTGGTACTATTTTATTTACAGAGCCCTGAGTTCCAACAACATTATTCCTCTTAGTCCTTGAGGAAGTAATATACTCTCACCCTTAAAACGCTGTAAGTAGTCGATAATCCATTATTACAGTAAGCCGTACACTCTCACAGTAATTATCTAATAACCTCTTATAAAAGACCGTAGCTTCCTAATCTGTTTATAATTATCATTTCAATGATCCTGTGCATTAATGTCTGACCTTCAGCAACTCTGACCTGATCTTAATTAGCTGTAATATCAAATCATCACTATATAAGAAACTAGCCATGACCAAATGAATGAACCCCAGGTACAGCTAATTTCTGGAGCAATTATCTTTTCATGTAGGGAGATTTAAATGATTATCTGCACAATTTCACACAGTTTTATGTAATTCTGCGACATTATAAATTCTGTTTTAAATCATATTTCAAAGGCATGGCTCTGCAGACTGACTTCATATAGTACACTAAGCTATCGGGATAGTATATCATACTACCAGTGTATGAGAGTAGATGATTTTTGTGTCATTATTTTCAATTATGCAAAGTATATTTCACAAAGTGATAAATTGTAGCTGAAATATATAAATATGTGCCAAGGTAGTCTAGGGGCTAGTGACATTCAGTATAAATTGTATGCCATTTTAAAGTAATGTTACATTATATTAAGATACTGTAAGTAATTGATAATACCATATGTGCTAAAGCAAGATTAGAAAATTCTAAAATGTGTATTGGTAATATACATGTGGTATTTACAATGCATTTGAAGCTGAGTATCATTTATCACATTTAAAAAGCTACTGTATAAAAAATGAGAATACCACAGAAAATATTTGAAGCTGCTATTTAACTCACAATTATGTGGTACTAAGGGCATAGGGACTATTTAATGTGTTATTAAAATACCTAGGCTTCTGATTTATAGTTTAATCTGACTGGAACATAGCACATACATTCATGCCATCCCAGCTATTTGCCTCATGCTTTTTTATACATACACAAACACACACAGAGTAGTGGGAAAATTCACAATCTTTCAGATAAACCAAGTAATTTAGGACACAGAAGACAAGGACAACCAACACAAGGATGCATGTTAGTGCATTTTTGAATAACATGCCTCCAGAAAAAACACAGTAAGTATGTGCTCTAGGTTTTACCGGGGTATGTTTTTTTGGGGGGGGGGAAAAAAAAAAGTATAGAACAGACTTTTTACTTCAGAACATTTCAGAAATTGGAGGTCAGTTGGATGAAATATTTCAACATCTGTACTGTTTACTGCCCTTTCTTAATAACACAATTTGTCAAAGTTAACCATTGAACCTTCTTTCTCTGAGCTCTTTCAAATGCTAACATTTCCTACCCATAAGCCAAAATATTTGTCCTACAGCCACCAGATGAAGATAGCAGCCTGATGAGGATGATTGATCTGAAAGGTGACTTGAATGGAAAACGTTGTGTACATCCTCTTAGTGATGCCACAATGACAGCCCAGGCAACTTTTCTGTGATATATCACCCAGGAAAGTGGAAAAGAGTAAATTTAACAAGGGGCATTGCCTTCTTATCACATATTTTATTTTATTCTAATTTAGTAACATAATTCTATATAATGTCTAGCTATTTATAAATATCAAAAATAGTCAACAGATGTTTTGTCTTACATTTTAATTAAGTCAAACATTCCGTAAGTGGTGTATAAAATCAGACAATTAGTATCCACATCTAAGAAAATAATTCTTAGAAATTATCAAAAAGTGATGGCAAAGCAATCTTAACCAGCTTTCTGATCAAATCGAACCATCTGTTATCCTCTCTACAGGACCTTTTTATTTTCACTTCTTTTCCATATATACATATATTTAATTTCTTCCATGTACTTAAAATCAACCATGTGCTTTATAGGTCCTGGCAATTTTCTCCTTTACACTTTCAGCATAATATCTGTTGAGGAAAAATTGTCTGTACTTATCTCAAACACTGAATAGCTTAAATCTTTGCATAAACTTCAGCCATTTTAAAGGTTGAGGTTTTGAAAAGGTACAATAAATTATTTTTATAGAAAATTAAATATTCTTTTTTAAAATTGCTGGAATATGTATCTTCTTGAAATATTACTGTCTTGCTCTAAAATTCTTTTCTGGTTTAGATCTTCTGCCCTGTGTTTCATTTTCATATCTTACAGTTGAGATACACACATGGGCACTTCAGGAGGATTAAAATCAAAATAAAATTCCTCTCTTCTTCAAAGGAAAATAAGTCTACATCTTAATCAAAGACATTTTAGGAGAATACAGTTTTCCTTTTTTTTCACCTTCAATAATTTTAATGCAAAATCTTGCTTTTTCCCTCCATACATTTCACATTAAAAAATAATTTAGTAAGAGCTTATATGAATTTTATGACATTCACTCATGGATTTTAGGAGAGACAATGTGAGCAAGCACACTATCCAATCAGCAAGAGCAGGAATCATTAAATATTTGAAGGAGAAAAAGTCATTCAGGCTTTTTCGTATGGATTACATTTACTTTGGAAGAGCAGTAGCTACCTAGAAACTCAACTTTCTTCCACAAAACCACACACATACAGACAAGCCTTTCTTCTTCTTCTCCTGAAGAATATCAAGCCAGAGGCATCTAGATTTTGGGCCTAAATTGCTATTACAATATTTCCTGAGTTAAATATGTCTCACATAAAGCTCAGTGCTACACACTATAAACTATTCTGGCATATTAACCTAAGTCTTTATTAATCTGCTTGTCAGAAAACTAGCATGTGAGAGAGGATGATAAAGAGGTATCAGCAGAGGTAAACAAATAAACAGAAATGAGCTGGAAAATAATGAGACAGACCTTGCATAAGTCAAAAAAAAAAATTGTCCTTTTTAATTTTTTTTGTGTGTGTGAGAGTCTGTATGTTAAAAGTGAAGTACACATCTAAAAGTTACTTAGCTTGAAAGCTATTCAAAACAGGGATCATGCATTTTTTCATGTTTACTTGGTGCCTGGTATAACAAAAACCGAGACTGCAATGACAGATCATGAAGTCTACTGTAAAAACAGGAAGTATCACATCTACACTAAAAACCAGGGATATAATGGGTTCATGAAACTGACCTTTGGTTTCAAGGACCTTGTAATGGTGACCTATAGGTATGTACAAGGCAAAATCATTTGAGACTGCCTAGAAAGTATTCATACACGGAAATGAACTTAGTTATGACAAAAACTTTCTCTCATGAAGTCATGGCTTTGGGAGTTAACAAGCATAGGGAATGCATAGGGAACATTTGCTGTAGCTCATACTTTTCAATGGCAAGTCTTCCTCAGTTAATATAAGTGTTTTCTAGAATATTGAATAACACTTTACATAGGGCACAAGGCTGGTACTATCTCTGAGTGTGGGTCTGTCTCATAAAGGTTTAACTCTAAGCATGTGATTTAACGTGCTCCTACTGGTGAGGATTTCTGTGATTTCAGGGTACAATGACTGTGTTGGTTGCGTTACTTGTAGTTCTTTGTCTAGAGGCAGAGGAGGAGATTTGACTCCACAGAGGAACTTTTCCAGGAGTGCAGAAGATATACTGAAACTTTTCATAGCTGTTTTGGGCAATGCCTTGAACAGTGGGGTTCATTCCCTATTAGAACTTTATTTTTTGGACTGAAACAATGCTGAAGGCACATATTTGCTTTTAGGCATAGAAACAAAACAGACATCTGAGAGTTTTACTGGGTTTGTATTGTTACTTTTGCTTGTTTTATGAATTACTTAACAAGATCTGTCATACCTCAGAAATTTAAACTCAGGTGAGCTTGTTTCAAAACTGTGGAAAAGAGTTTCTGAACTATCTTAACATTGGTTTTGGGTATTTCCCTAAAGGCTGCAGCCTTCCTTTTGAATTGAGGTTTTACTGAGATGAAAAGAAATTCTCTCTCATTGATCCCCATAGGAAAGGCATTTTTCTTTGAACTCTATTTTTAGAGATGTTTTAACATATATTTACACTTGGGGGATATGGATAAGTGTAGTTTTGTTTAAAATTAACATGTTTTTGTTTACTTTATAGGCAGGTAGAGTTCAGGTTTTGTACATGAACTCAGATAGCATATACACCTCCTGAGAGCCAATGCTTACTTTGAAGAATTTTTTTCTTACCTGCATGCTCTACCTTGCTGGGCTAAGTATGGTGGATAGGGAAGAGAGTTTTCCATGTGTTATTATCACAGCTCAGAAGTATAATTCAAAATAAGTATCCTGAAATTTCTAAGATCCATTCTAAATTCAATCTTTCATTCATTTTATATCTGTCAACCACTAACTTTGTAGAATGACCCTGTGACTTTTACAATGGGACAACGTAAAAGGTTTTGCTCAACTTCTATGAATAATCTTCATAGTATTAAGATTCAGTGTAAGTTTTTATCCAATTTTTCTGAAAGCTCATTTTCTGCATACCATATCTACTGACTGAATTAGAAGGGCTGTACCATGTTGTGACCCCTGTTTCATACTGATCTAATAGAACAGAGAATCAGGCTATAAATTTTTAAGCTTTACTTCTTGAACACCAGAATTGAACTTTCATATCTAGGCCTTATCTGTAAAGGGAAAGCAAAGTTTAGGAAGTCAGGTCTTAACATGCCAGTTAAGCCAGCATGATTTCCTCAATGGAATCCTTTTGCTTGTCATAGGAGATCTTTCCTGAGTGGTAGTTCCTTTCACTTGCACAGCCCACATTTAGATTCCTCATAACTTCAGGATTCATTTACATGGAAAACTTCTTTTGTAATGTGTATCAGGTGTGAATTTAATGCATCCTTTCTAGTCAGGACTAATTTGCAATGTCAGCAATATTATCACACTGTGAGATGAAAGTAGACAAAGTTATCTTGCAGACTGTGAGGATCCACATGGAAGTCATCTATTGTGTGATTCAGATGTACATGTTTTTTTACTGTGTACAAATGAGCTCTCATAGTACACAGATCTCATATGCTGACAACAAGTATTTGCTTGTGGCCTCTGCCATTAAGTTTATGTACATAAACTCACAAAATCCCACTGACATGTGATAAATGCCAGAATGTCTAAGTAAATTAATTAACAATGTGTAAGTTAATCTAGGATAGTAGCTGCAGTAGATGCTTGTTTTCACTGAAAAAATAATGCCCCTTAGCAAAGGAATGAGGGAGGAAAGGACTTTTAGGTCATCAAGCTCACTTCTCCTCCACCGGTTCCTCTATGATAATTAAAGTACTTCTTCCTATTTTCTAATCTGTTTAATGTCCTAATCTTGTTTATGGGCTTGAAGTTCTTTGACTAAAACTGTATTTAAGCTTATGTAATTCATCACTCTATGGTCTTTTTTGCAGTCCATCTTCTGCTCTTCCGTCCTTCTTCTGGTGCAGCTATGGATAGCAGCAGTTTATTTTATATCCTCTTGCCCCTAATTTTGTCAAGACAAGAAGCCCCATTTCTTTAGCTTTTCTTCAGTTGTGCTTTCCATTTGCCTGATTACTGTAGCAGTTCTCTCTATTTTATTGGTGTAATTCATCTTCAAAACAGATAACTGAAATCATATATTGTGTCCAGAAACAGTTTGTCTATCATATCAAATGATCATACTTGTACAGAAAAAAAAAAATAAAAAAATCAATAGTTCAAATTTCAATTGCTATCCCATTTCTGCTATGTCTGTCTTTGAGGTAATCTGATTCTTTTTAGATTATATTTCCATATTCTTCTCCACGGACACCCCCTTGTCGTGGGGGAGAAGCTTGCATGCCCTCATGAGGTTGCGAGCTGTGCTGGCGGTGGTTCATGCCTCCGGTAGGGTCTCCC
>JAWWEE010000074.1:87193673-87240661 GCA_035221455.1 Xenops minutus | reverse complement strand
CACCAGCGTGCTTGTAGCAAGTGTGGGTAGAGCCCTTGTAAATCTTCGTTCGCGAAGCCTAGCCATGATGATGATGATGATATTTCCATATTGCTTTGTAATTTCATTTAATTTTTTCTTGTGGATTAAATCATTAATGCCATTATGAAAACATTCTGTCCTGGGCCTAGTCCCTGGGTACCTACCAACTTCTTTTCAATTTCTAGTTCTACAAATTACAATCTTCTTTACTTTCACTAAAGTATTATTTATTGCACGTTGTGATGTCAACACCTCTCCCCAATGATTTTTTCACAAGTTTAAAAAAAACAAAAAAAGGATTGATTAAACATGTTTTTCAAGAACATTTGTCAATATGGAAAGTTGGGAAGTCACTGATAAGACTGCTTGAAGTTAATATAGTGATAGTATGCCACATTCAGCTCAGATCTGTCTAGCTGTAGTTAGATGCCAGGTATATTCACTACTAATGCTATTTTTTACACTTTGTCTTATTGCAGGAGAGAATACATAAAAACATGAGTCATGAGACTCTTCCCAACTGCCAGGACAGAAAGGATAAAGCAAAAGTTCTGTAGATGTGCAATAGGAAGTGATAAAGTTAATAGTAAGGCATCAGAAGTAAAAGTAAAGAGCAAGCCAGCCTTTAGGTTTACACCAGAAAGAGACAGCTGGTAAAACAGAGATGGATTGTGTACTGCAAACCAAGAATCTGGTGGCTTCTTCAGATGCTCTGTCAGGCTTGCTAAGTGCACAGCCTTCACTGCTAACAGTTCTCGCTCTGTCACTATTTTGATTTATGGAATCTTTCATTACTTCAAACTATGTTTTTGAAGAGCTGTTACCAGATTATTTTTCACTTTAATTTCTTCCACTCTTGAGCTCCTGAATACTCTGGGCCTCCAAGATTTTTTCCTCCTTTCCACCTTCTTATGTTGCTGCTTCTGTTTATTTGCAATCAGCCTCTCTTCCGTTCTGCTGCAGAGTAGCAACTGCCAGCTGTTGGATTGTAGATGCAATACCAAACTGTGCTCACAGAAGTACCAAAGGGCACAAAAAATACTGACATACTGAATCATTGAATCAACTAAATCAGAAAAGACCTCTAAGTTCATCAAGCACACGCTATGTGGAAACACCATCCTGTCAACCAGACCATGGCATTAAGTGCCATATCCAGTCTTCCCTTAAACACCTCCAGGGGTGGTGACTACACCTCCTCCCTGAGCAGTCCATTGCAATGTTTAATAATCCTTACTGTGAAGAAATTCTTCCTAATGTCCAATTTAAACCACCCCTGGTACAGCTTATACCTACATCCTCTCATCCTGTCACTAACTGACTGGGAAGGAGACTGAGCCCCATCCAGCTACAATCTCCTTACAGGTAGTTGCAGAGAGTGATAAGGTCTCCCCTGAGCCTTCTCTTCTCCAGGCTAAACAATCCCAGGTCCCTCAGCAGCTCCTTATAGGACAAGCACTCCAGACCCTTCACTGGCTTCATTGGCCTTCTCTGGACACACCCCACCACACCAATGTCCTTGAAAGGACCAGAACTGGATACAGTCCTCAAGGTGTGACCTCATCAGTGCCAAGTAGTACAGTACAGTACTGGTAGCTCTATATACAGGTATTCTCACATTCCCTCCCACCTGTGTAACTACAGCTGCTGCAGGAACAACTGGAAATTTGACTAACACAAAGGTCTCCAGCTCTCATTGCAGGATTTCCCAGATTCTGAATGCTGCCCGTGAACGCTGCCAGTGTGCACGTTTAAACTAGTCAACTGACTATCCATTTGTGATGCTATAGCACGAAAAAACAATAAATTAATCCTGCTTGATATTCATTACATAAAAATTGAAAACTGGAACGACCCATTCACATCAAGAATATTTTCAAAATATGTATGTATTTGGAAAATTATTCCCTCTCATATTTCACAGTTACTGAACTAAGGGATGAAGATATCATCTTTACTGTTGACTAATTAACAAATTATCATCTCTTTGGCCTGTTAGAAGAGTTACCTCTAATATGCAACTAGAAAAGAGTCCATTCCATACACAAATATTCAAATTACCAACAGTTTCACTGTAGATGGTATCTGGAAAGAATTGCTGTAAATGTCATTGGGAAGGACTTACAGGAAGGGAAGCCATAATGAAATGACCTCTTTTCTTTTGTAATTGTAGCAAATTCACCTGGAAATAAGGAAACTAGGAAAAGTAAGAAGTCCACATTGGCTAGTGAATAATCATGCCAAATTAAAATAGGACTTTGAAATACAAATTTCTGTGCATTTTGATTGAAGCTCATAACTTCTGTAATTATATTTGAATAAATGAAGGACTCGGGAACCAATTCAGAAATAGTCAGTTCATGAGCATTGAGGGGCTTTACACTACATTAAAAATTCTTTTTATTTTTGCTTCTTAAAATACTAAGACAGAAGTAGATCACTAGGGTGGGAAGTGCATTTTTCAGGTGATGTACACTGCACATACAGCTGTACAATATTTATGTGTCAACTATTTGTTTATTCTATGCAATGAAAGCCTGCTAAACTTTCAGATTATCAAGATAGGAAAAAAACTGTTGTATAATGGGAAAAGTACATTGCAATCTATATTATTAACTGTGTATTTCTTGTAAACTTTTCCAGTGGGGGCTAAAAGAAGCATGCACGGTCCTGTCAACACTGAGTGTTAACCATGACTCAAGAATCAAGTCTACCAGTAACTGAAAACAAAACAAGGCGAAACAAACCTAGATTGCTGAGATACAGAAGACACTGACAGCTATGGAAGTGTCTCCTATGATCTGAGTTGTACAATACCAAAGGTAGATGAATTTCTATTGACTCCCTAGAGCACTTAGCATGTTCTTCCAAAGCTTTGCTTAAAATGTAGTTATTAGGTTACATTTGATTTTTTTTTTTTTTTTAAGGGGTAGAAAATCAAATATGGATTTAAAGAAATCCATATTCATACAGATGCCAATCAGTTAACTTGTGTCTCCATAAAGCTGCATGGCAGATTTAAAATTATTCTTCAGGGAACCCCTTTTAAGTTAAATTCCATAGTCTTGTATAGATGTTTTATGACAGCTTCATATAGGCCCGGTCACTTGGTCTTTATAAAAAAAAAAAATAATACAATCTCTACCATGCACATTCTGTACTGTTTATTTTTATTTTTAAGTCAGATTGAATGTAATATATTAAAAACACTTTAATCATTTAGCTATAAGAATTCACTCAATAGGTTTTTTCCTCTCTTTTTAATAGGACTTTCTGAGCAGAGTTCTTTTGATCTCCTTGACTGCTTTCTATATTTTAAGTCTAATCCTATATTTAAACATTTCCCTACATTTCATCAAACACTCCGATTTAAATTTTCCTTAATCTAGCTAGTCATATTAATTTATTCCTTCACTTCATATTATAGAACATGTTTTTTCCTTTTAAAAAATAAATAAAAATAAAAGTGGCTAATGAAAATGACTACTACAACATATTTGAAAATACTCTACAGTTTAGTATCACAAAAAGTGAACATTTAAGAATTCTAAATGCCACCTTAATTAAAGGAACCTTCCTTTAAATGTGCTTTTTTTCACATGCATAAGAGGCCTTATTCAAATGAAGGGGAAGACCTTTCACATACATGAGACTATAATAGAGAGCTTAGCATAACTTCTACCTGATTTTCAATGCAAATGACAGAGGAGAAGTTAGTGTGTTGATGCAGATTATGGTTTATCCCTCTCACACACCACAGAATTCTTCACGCTCTGGAAATATTTTGCTTATCAGTGAGAAGCAATGATCAACACCTCACACCCCCAATCCCAGAGAGACTCAGAAAGTGAGATCATCAATATTCAGATATAGTCAGATTCTCACGGTTCCAGACTATTAATTTGCTCCTAAACTGAAGGTTTACTGTACAATTTGCAATATAAACATTTTACTGCTACATATCAAATATCAAACAGAGTAATTAAAAGGCAATTTAACAATGTTAGGTTGCTGAAAAGTGGCAGACAATTGATATTTAAATGCATTATATGCAGGGAGACTGTTCCCTTTACTCTTCATCGAAAAAAAAATAGTACTGTAATTTTCATTTGAACAAAAACCGCAATGTAGGAAGAGATTTCTATGCGTGATATGGCAACTATTCTCAAATTAGACTTAACAAGTGTATTGTTCACAACCCTTTAGTCAGTTCCTGTATTTACTTTCTACAAAAGCTTGAAGTCACTGCTCATCTCACATTCAGGTTCTCCTTCCTCTGAGAACAGGTTCTATTTATGACATGACAGAAGAAAGAGATGAGATTTAAAACTACACCAAGCACCACAGCCCAGAACCAAATTAATTGGTGCTAACACTAATTTGGATTAGCATCTCTGACTGCTCCGGAGCAGTGTTACAGTTGAAGAGGGGAAGCATATGCTTGGTGTGCTGTTTTCATGAAGTTTCCTGATGATGTTGCTGGACTCAGATAGCTCTAGCCTGTCTTCAAAGAAACAGAAAACAGAAAAAAAACCCTTCTCTATTCACTTTTCCAGCCAAAAATTTGCCCCTGTTGGTGTTAATCCTCTCTAGAAAAATATGGGTTTTGAGGTAGATCTTTGCTGAAGATGTAGTAATGACATTGCCATTTTTAGCATTTATTCAGGTATAACTCCCATGGGAGGAAAGTCTTTTAAAAAATTAATAATGGAAATGTTTCTGTAATAGATTCCTGACATAGCTTTGTATGTAGTGACGGGCTGACATGAGGAATAATTATCAAGTATTAATAAACCTGTTGCAAGTGGACATCTTCTACACATAGCCTGCCACGAGAATCTTCCATCTGGATAGCAAATCATCTTCCAAGCTGTCCCAGAAGAAAAAGCTGGGTCTTGGAAATAACTAGAGAAGAGATGACACCATTTTCCTCATTCCTCAAAAATGTAAATAGCAAACTGCTGGTTTTCAAAAGTTTAAAAAAAAAAATGCTCCAAGAGCTTCAGGACTTTTATCGAGACATGAAATTTGAAATTATTTAAAACACAGATCTATATGCTCTGTTTGAAAAGCAGAGATTTTAGTTAGTCAGCAATTAAAATGAGAAGAAAACTGCTCAGTCAACAATTTTCAAGGTGGCTATATTTCTGATATTCCAGAAGCTGTCTTAGAAGAGATCCAGAATAATTCTAACTTGTAATTTGCTATATTCAGTAAAGATCATGGGCACAGTATCGTGAGTGGTGTTTCTTCGCACAGAGGTGGGAAGAAATCTATTAATATTACTTTTTACATCTCAGTTGCATCAAACAGACGTTCTAGAAGATCATGAAATGGTGTCCAGGAAAATAATGACCAGGCATGTTGACTTTTTCCCCTTCATCTGCCTGAATCTAACACTATGGTGGGTTTCTGTTGTTTTGCTTTCTGTCTCTGCCACAGTGCAACTCAATTGCTGTGCTCCTATGCTATGCCAAATTATACACTACCACCTTTTGGAAGTTAGACATGGCTTCAGTTCACTGCAATGTCTTTGGTAAGAAATTTGTTTTATTCTAAAAATATTGTTGCATCCCTGAAGTTCCTGGATACATCTGGATTTCAAGACACCATTAAAATGTTGGTTGCTTTTGTCCTATTAAAAAGAAAAAAAAACAAACAACAACAACAACAACAACAAAACCGGCATGTTCTAACTCACTTGCACTAACTGTGCTGCCTCTGAAGTTACTAAGAGGAAATTGGGCCAGTGATGAACTCTTCTACCAATTCTCCTCTAGGTAACCTGGGATGTCTATAAGGTGTTTATAGTATGTCTTCCCACATTTTTTATAGGGTTATGGAAGAAAAACAGCCTTCCTAAAGCTTCTCCCATACATAATAAAAATTAGAATTTGCCCACATACCTGTCTTGTTCATACAAATTACCTATAAAGTGTTTGGTGGTTTTTCATGTTAGTTAATTTTATTTGCAGTTCCATCTTTAACAATGTCTGAAGTAGCAGAGCCATTTTCTATGTTACATTTTAACATCAATAGGTTTAATAAAACTTCGCAGATTCCCTAAGTTCTAGCTGAGATGAGGATAGGATGAAAATAAATTAACTAAAGGCATCACTGAGAATGCTTTTTGATTGATTTAAACATCCAGAGAAACAGTTCTGGATATCAGAGCAGCAATCTCTGGATCAGCTAATTGGATTAGATTTTTAAATGTTACTGCGTACATTAAAACTGACAAATGCTCTTAAAAAAATCATTATTTATGCCCTTCTACAAACTCTTAGAAATGCTTTGCAAAATACTGATGCTATATCAAGTAATAGGGCAACATGGCTAAGATCAAAGTCCCTGCAGATTTCTCCCAAGAGAAGGAAGAGCAGAACATGCTCTTTTAATTTTGCAACTTTCTTTACATGTAATGGATTTGTTGCTCAAAGAAATGCTATCACTGCTTCATGTATGACCAAGCAAGCACTCAAAATAAGTGCTAGAATATTTCTATCCCAAATCATGAGGACAAGGTGCAAAGAGTCTTAAAAATGTACCTTTTTTGAAAGTCAGCTAAGAGGATTTCCAGTAAGCATTAAAAATGTTGCACAAACCCAAGACTTAAACAATCATCTTCATTCTTTGCCTTACTTGCAAAGGTAATCACTTCTTTTAAGGAGACTTGTGAACTTTTCACTTGATGTCCTGGCTCACTAGTTACAAGGGAAATTATTTTCCAGTATTCTCTTTCAAAAGAGAAGAAAATAATAATAATAAAAAAATAAAAATTAGAAACGTCTTTAGTTTTCACATGCCAGAATGAAAGACTAGAATTCTGAAAAACACAGGGGAATATAGTGTGAAAGACCTGAGGATTTATAGAATGATTTCTGAGATGAGAATCTAAAACCCAGAGTACAGTACCTAAGCTTCCCACTCAGTGAATGAAAGCTAGATACCCACCAAAAGCAATCCTTAAAATCCAGCCAAAATCAACACTTAACACAGTTGTCTCTCTTGATTCCTATGATTTTGCAGAGATTGACCAGGTGATTGGAGCTTTCAAGTTTCTCTTCATGCATGACCAGAGGCCTGAGTCCTGCCGTCAGGTCATATATACCATGACTATCTATTAAAACATGCAAGGGTAGCCCTAGGCACCAGTCTGCAAGACCATTTTTATAGGCAAAACACTAAATTTCTTATGTATGACATCATCATGCATTCACAAGCACTTCAGGAAAATACTTTCAGTGAGGTAAGATTTAGAGTGCACCAGGTCTTCCTAAATGCTCTTTCAATCCTTGCTTTCTAACTTCCCTGAGAAGTCACAAGATCATAGAACCAAAGAATGTCCTGAAAGGACTCAAGAGTATCATCAAAATTCAGCTCCTGCACAGGACAGCCCCAAGAATCACACCATGTGCCTGAGACTGTCATCCAAATGCTTCTTGAACTCTGTCAAGCTTGGTGCTGGCTCTGGGGAGCCTCTTCCAGTGCCCAACCACCCTCTGGGTAAAGTGGGATGTAAAATGCTGCTGTTCTTTATATATGTAATATCATTCCATAATTCTCAGTCATGGTAGTTATTACCTTACTTAGAAAAAAAAAAAAACAAAACTAAAAAGTTCTATCTAAAAAGAGATATCAGTACAATACAGCTGTAGGACAGTAAAACCTATTGACTGGCTCTGGGATTAATTTGTTTTCAAGAATTTCCTCAAATCCACATACAGCTCTTAGTTCAACATTCTACATTTAGATTTTCAATTTAGCTGAAGGATCTATAAAAACATGTTGCTCCAAAACTCTGAGTTGACCACAGAGAAAAGATAGCCCAGGAGTATCAATTATCCTTGTCAACTGTAATTTACACTTGCTAAACTACCTGGCAGATGTCGTCTTTCCAGATGCTGTAATAGGAATAACGTATGCTGTAACCTAAAAAATTCATCTTAATAATATTGTGCTTCTGTAGTGTTTTTCATTCTGATGGAATACCAAAAAGATTTAGATGTTACATGGAAGAATCTGTTTGAATACCATTTTTAGAGTGCCTCACAGCCAAACAGAGCCAAGAAAAGAGAAAAAAAAAAAGTTGTCACATATCTGGAACTCTGAAGTTCTGAAATATTTTTGAAATTTCCATTGTTTTTATCCTTCTATCATTCCTCTTACTTGTAGGATTTTCTATACCAATGTGTTAATGTTTGTCCTTCGTTCCATTTGCAAGCAATTCAGGATAAGAACAGTGATAGTGCTCTATATATGCCCAGCACAGTGGGAACACACATTTTAAGTTCCTGATGCTACAAGCATATAAAGATTGGGATTAAATAACAAACCAGTTTAGCATGCAGCCTAGCAGGTTATCCTCTCTAGCAGCAAGATGCGTTTTTCTACTGTTCCAGGTGACATAGCTTCAGTATTGTTTTACAAATAAGACATGTATCCTGAATTGCTCTTCAAATTTTCTTGCCCATGTCCTGATCAGACTTGTTCTGGCCAAGCCTATGAGAAGTAAAGGAACTTTAACCACAAGGGATGTAGGTGGGAGCAGATTTAGCTAATAACTCCTGGAGATTTATTACAACAAGGCAGATGTATCAGCAAGACTGAGTGATTCCTTGGCCATGGAATTTAACTCTTGTTACTAACATGTGTTCTGGAGTGTCAGCTTTCAATTTAGAAATGTTATATTCTTAGCCCTTATGATGGGATCTAGAAAATCAATTTCAAATTTGTGGTGTTTTCCATTAGGTTAACAGCAAACATTACTTTGTAAAATATAAGAATAGCAAAAGTATTATTTTCTGCCAACCTACCCCTCAGTCGTATCTGCCTGTTGCTGCTTTCTATCTCCTTTTTCCCACAAGGGGGAGTGAAATTTTACTATACACCTGGTATTTCCAGTACTTCTGGTCCAAGAGTAGGACAATGGTAGCAAAGAATACTGACAAATTACTATGGAAGTACTTGAGATAAATGGCATATGAGAAGAAAGCTACAGGCAAATTTAAAAAAAATAATATATAATATATTAAAAAAAAAATCAGAAAAATAGTGAGTGAAGAGGAGGGGAGAGACAGGTTCTGAGATGCTTTCCTTAACAGTATTTTAGGTCCTAACACCTTCCTACAGTCCAAGAAATCCAAAAGAACCCTCCCTTTTTCAAATAATAACTATATAATTAATCAAGTATTTTGCACAAGATGCATATATTCAAGTCCAAGGCATCACAGTGTGCATACTTAAAATGGGGATAAGGCATGGAATTTTAAGCTGCTTCAATGATGGATTAACACTGTCATGGCATTGAGGCACACTTACCATTGGGTACACAGTGTGCCAACCATTAAAATTCTGGTCATGAGTATCATGGTGTTCACATGTTACGAAGTTTTAGCTCTTCATATGACAGCAAAGAAGCTCTGGATTAAAAGACTTAGAAAGACTGCAATTTTTCCCACTCTTAGCTCAAACTTAATTATTGCAGCTGCAGTGCTTGGCACCAACACATACTCATAGGCCCATGGAAGTCAATAAAATTCTACAAGGCCAAAGAGTACCTCACAACAAATCTTTTTCGAAGATTGGGGCCTGGAATTGTTTTGAAGCACAGCAGCTGTGTGAGCATTATAATTAGAGCATGTCCTCATTCTGCGGTCAAATTCAAACAAATATATATCTTCATCTTGACTGGGCCTGTTCCTACAAGCGAATACACCAACTTCAAATCATTTGTCAATTACAGCATACATATACTAGCAACTTTAGCTTACTTTAGACATCTCACTAAGGTTAAAATTCAGATTCCTGAAATGTAGAGACCTAAACGACCTGTAGTCAATGGAGAGAGGCAAGTGTCTTCTAGGAGTGATTCAATTCTGAACTACTTAACTGCAATGGTATGTTAAAACTGATCTGTTTGATACACTTTTTTCAAGGTCCATTTAACCTCAAACAAGACAAAGACTCGGGAAAAACAGTTTTAGAAGGTGGGCAGGAGAGACAGTTCTCTGAGAATTATAATGATTCATGCTGAAGATTTAAAATAAAGCTACTTAGAAGAATTGGAAAATAACAGAAAAATTTCATTCTGAAAAAAATAAGTATTAACCACAGAATAAAAAAAAATCAAATTTTTTTCTGTAATAGATAGCTATTTCTATAGATTTTCTGTAATATTTTACAAGATACACCATTGCAGTTTATAAGTTTCATTTTAAAGTCTTCGAAAAAAAAAATTACTTACAACACTTTTGCAGTAATCAGAAAAGGAAATGGGGAACAGAGAGTCATGAGCAACAATCATGGAACTAAAGAAAGGAAAGATGAAAATAAATCTTCAAACAAATTTAGGAGATGCTGGATGTAGCTGAAAGAAAGCGGATCTTCTTAACTGAGTACCAACTACATCTTTTGCTGAACAACCTTACTGAAGGCACACATGCACATCCACACTCCACACATGAATAACTCCAGACCAGGGTATGTCATGACCATGAAGCACTAAGAGGCTGTTGAGAGATCATTAAAGTACTGAACTCTTGATTTCTAGAGATGAATGGAGATTGTGAAGTTTGTAGAGCTTGGCTGGTAACTATGCATCTGCTAGAGGGCAGGGCTTGGGCCCCTGCTTGCCTAACACAACACATTTCACCAGAGGCCCACCCAGTCTAGCCCACAAGAACTTCCA
The DNA here is from genome assembly GCA_035221455.1 of Xenops minutus. Lineage (NCBI taxonomy): Eukaryota > Metazoa > Chordata > Aves > Passeriformes > Furnariidae > Xenops > Xenops minutus. The sequence goes on along the minus strand of JAWWEE010000074.1, from coordinate 87,229,950 downwards.
ATCCTCTCTGCTGCATCCTTGTGGAAACAGGGATAATTATTCCAGCAGTCAGCTCTGCCAGAAGGATTGTGCCATTTCTTTAGCCTGATAGCCTTTCATCAGGCTAGTCTTCCTTCTACCATCCCTTCTACAACCACCCCAGCAGAAAGAAAGACATGCTGAACTCAGCATCCTGAAGTACTGGCACTACGTTTCTCCTAGTAGTTTCTTTCCTTTTTTCTCTTTCACTCTCCCAACTAGAGCAGCAGCTGGACTTCATGGAACAAATGCAGCTATTCACCTCATATCATGCTACTCTCTTGTCTTCCCCATACCAGCCACCCAAGCCAACAGGCACATGAAGGAATAGATTTCTTGGTCACAACTGCTGCTGGTGGTGTGGAAAGGCAATGTTTGTTTCCTTGGAAAGGAATCTGTGATGGGGATGGGGAGGGGATGAGACACTGCGTTTTCAGATATGACAGCTGGATAGTTTTAATCTAAGTAAAAAAACTAAACTTAAAAAAAATAATTCAGATTTCAGAGTTCCGTTCTCTGGGTGTCTCAATGCCAATTGGGAGTGGCAGCTTCTTGTTCTCTCTCCCAATTTCCCAGGCCAGACTATCTTACCAGAAAGTTTGTCGCATGGATTTTGTATCCTTATAGGCCTGGGAAAAAACTGGGCAGAAGATCCGTCTTCCCTTTATCATCTTTCTTTGTAAAAGTCCCTGTGTGGATAAACTGGAAATAGCAGAATTATTCAGTCTGATTCTTGCTGAGGTACCTGCTCTAGAGAGGTGCAGCTATTCAAAGCTATCTGTTGTCAGTACATGAACTCAAGTCATATCCTATAGTCCATAGGCCTTCCCTACCATCCTTTGAAACAGCTGAAATTTAGCAGCGACTGGCTAGAGAATGCATATATCAAAAGTAGGTGCTCTGCATTACCTTGATAAGGTGCCTGCAGCTGCCTATTGAAATGTCTAAGTTGATGTTCCAGGCCAAAAGGAGTCATCTCCATTCTCAATATTGACATGACATTTTTATTTTAAGAAATTACAGTAGTAAATTGCAATCCCATCCCCTGAAAATTTTGAAAGGAAAATAATGCTAGAGAGTTTGTATCATGAAACAGCTTAATCTCTTGATACAAACATGATAGGAACAGACCATCTCCAAGTTTTGTTTTCCCTGCTTTGGAATATAAACTCCTCCATCTTACATCTTCCACATTATGGGCAAGTATAATAACCACTACTCTACAAAGTCAGGTTGCTGGGCTTTTTGTGTGGTTTTTTCCCCCCAGCCTCTCCTGTTGATGCTATTCCACTTCACATAAATAATTAAATATTACTGTTAAATAATAAATATTAAATAAATGGGCCAGAGAGAGAGCAGGAGAAATACTGGCACTAAGATATTTCTCATAACATTTTCACTTTTTTAGGGTGGTAGAGGGGAAATGCCTCATTTTTTGCCTGCATTTCAAGAAAAAAAATCATAATTATGAAATTTTTTTATTAAATTCTTTTTTCCTGACATCTATTTCATAAGTTGACTGGAATGAACATGAGTACATACATTGTTCGTTTCTCAAATCTCAGGCAGCAAATGCCAGAAAGTGTCCAAATTAATTCTAGTAGAGGGAAGAACTGTAGAGGTAGGTCTATTGCAATTTTTAGTCTTTTCTTTTTTACAAGTGCCACATTTTATGGGAGGGTTTTCTCTTCTGTGTGCATATAAACATACATTCAGGCAGCTGTCTAAACAGAAGGTGTATTGAAAATCAACAAAACACAAAGTGATGTTAAACTCCTGGAGCAGCTGTTGAAGTGGAAAATGTTTGCAAGCCATTGCTCACCTTACAACCCTGAGCATTCTTCTGCTTTGAGAATATTTTTCTCCCTCTCCTTAAAAACCCAACATACTAAAAAATATGTTTACCAACACTATTTGAATGGGAAAATACCAAGCCAGATGAAAAAATGAAGCCAGATTTTGAACAGTCTGTCAAAGGATTTGAAAACTGCAAAAATTGAACACCAGATACTAAGAGCTTGTTGTTCAGAAAAAAAAAAAAATAAAAAATCCCAAGATGCAACTTTATTTTCAGAGAGTCATTTCTTCCAGAAGTGTAAGTCATATGGGTTGAACCAGTAGTGTTATATTGCTAAAACTCACATTATATTTTAAAATTATAAAAATAGGTTGGTGAACCTTTATTACTGCATACAGTCCTTCAGTCATCTTCCATAGAACCTGAAAAGCAAATATTCACATAGAAATATGCTGATGTAGCAGCTGATCTGGTTGCATAAGACAGTGATGCTATGAAGCAATGTTTGAAAGTTATTCAAGCTCACCTTAGGTGTTGCTAAAATGTAGTGAGCTGTTCTGAAGATGTGTCTGCCATTTTAGGCTGACAATTTGCAGAGGCAGGTTTTGAACAAGATTGCGGTTGTGCCTGCCCAGAAACTGGAAATAGGGCTGTTCTAGTTTTTGGCTCCAAACCATTACCAGTGATTATATGACAGGTTTGGATTCAGATTTGTCTCTCTTCCTCAGGATAAAAGGCTTTAAGATAGGAAGTTCTGCTTTCCATATATCCCTCTGTAAAAATAGGTCTTAGAAATAAAACAACAAACTTGCTCCTCAACACAAAGGTTATGACAGCAAATATTAATGGCTAAAATAAATACATTTTCCCAACAAGACGAATTATGCACCAATATTCGGTTTACCTGGAAAGGTCGGCATAGAACTCATCTGGGAGCAGAACCAATAAATTATTTGTGTGATAAAAGCAATGTGTTGCCTAGAACAAAATGCACTGTGTTTTTTAACTCCAACAATTTATTTTCCTTATAAATAAAATATTATCCATGGTAAAACAATGTAGTGCGCAGTGAACAGAAATAATCTACAATTTTTAGTATGCACTTTAACAATGGTGTGAGTAACAGTGGAACAAGTTCAGCAGTAGATGGAGACTAAGAGCTGGCTCTACAGGTAGGGAGCAAGAACTGTGGTTATAATGTTTCTAAAAATATTATGATACAATCAGCTCTTGCTGCAAGATGTGCAGCCACCTGAAGTGAAAGTTCTTAATTATGAGATTTGTATATTCTTTCTGCCCAAAGTTTCAATTTGCTTCATTTTTTTTTCTTTCAGTGGCATACAGCACTTTGAATGTGTGCGTGCACTGAACACTGCTAGATCTATCTTCAGAAAAAGTTTTCAGAAAATTCCTTTAATTTATACTGCGTATTTATTTTATTATATATTATAGTCAGAAAAAGGTACCTTTAAAATACCTTTAAAAAAAAAATCATTGGAAATCTTTGTGCTTCTGGTGACTCTGAAAAAATATTTAGATCATAACATGCAAATCTATATAAACACGTCATGCTGTCTTCCCCCAAACAAAGCCACTGTAGAGCCTTCCTTGGCTGAAACCTGATGGACTCTCCTGTAAGTATCCAGATAGAATTAGGGCAGTAGCAGATGCAACTTCTATTGCATGCAGATTGTCCCATGGTATTCCAGCTCAGGCACCTCAGTATTTATATGTGACAAGCCAGGATCAAGAAGCCTTTCTTTAGACACTTAGTTAAAAGTATTTTGGTTTCAACAGATGACCCTAAAACTCAAGAATTTTCTATTACTTTTCTGGTGATATGTGAATTCACCTTATCTGTGATGCTTATGAAATACTGGCAAGACAAAGTGTGGTAAGTCATGACTGATGTTCACTCATCTAAGAAGCAGTTGTTCTTCTGTTACCTTTTGGTTTATTTTTTTCTGAATTTAAAATTTCAGTTCTTTCTTCCTCTACTTTTTTTTTTTTTTCATCCATTTTTTTTTTCCAAATAGACTATAAACTTTGTGAGGTTAATTATTATTAGAGAAATATATACTCTATCTGCTTTTTGTCCAATCCTATATAAGTCCTGGTGCGTTTTTAATGTGTGGGTTTTTTTTCTTTTTTGTTGTAAATGATCTTACTATATATATGCTTCTTTCTTCTTTTTTTAATGCATCTGTGGATGCATTTCTGATTTACACAGTAGCCATAGATGACAACTTGAATGGTTTTAACTCTTCATACATCCCAATTGTGGCAGGATATGAAGTGAGATTCACTAGGCTACAGTTTGAAGTCTTTGAATTTGTCCTGAAGCCTGTGTCCAGTTCATCTGCTAGCATGGAAGTTTATGTATTTGTTTTTATCAAAACATAGAAGTCTCCCAAACTTCTACTGCCTCTTGAAACCAGTGACCTACAGAAACAAAACAAAACAAACAAACAAAAAGGGTAGTAGTATTGGTGTACAATTTGCTCATATCATGTAGCATTCACCTAAACTGACCTTAGATTTCTACTTTACTCCTAATCATTAGAGTCCAGTTACATTCAGTAGAGAAGAGGAACCACCTTAAATGTTACCCCTTGTAAGGAAAGCCTAGAAAACTGCCAGATTTGTATAATGTGTGTTGAAATGCATGTGAGCTGAATCCAATAGCTGTGCTCCATAGAAATGGAAGGAGAATGAAAACTGATTTCTATTCAGCTGATTTGTACCACAGCTGCTCTGATGAGAACACACATTGCTTCGAAATTAAAATCATTATCATCCTTAAAGAAATTGTGAATCCAGTCTAAAGCATCCCAGTGTAGTTCCTTCAATGTAAAAAAGATTAATTATAATCTGTCAATTTTGCATAAAATATATCAACTATATTTTCCCCAAACAAAATCTAAGATTTATTTACAATGATGTTTTCATTTAGGAAACTTGGCATTAATAACTTAGTATGAAGTACAATGTAACTGTGTACAATGTGCAATTGTACATACAAAAGCTCTACGTCTAAAAAAAGAAGCTGATATGAAGTTTTTCAGTATCCTTGAAGCCCATTAATTTGCACTTTTTTTTTTTTCTTTAGGCATCTCTAAATTTATCATTCGTTTCTAAAACAGGTCAAATTTACCTTTCAGTTTAAATATACTTTCATCTTTGCCATAATCAGTGTCAACAGGTGATGTTTTCAGCAGGTTACAGAGCATTACTCCTTTTTCATGTCCAAGTGTTTCCCAATGTGTCACTCTGATGAGGACAAATGTGTCTTTCCAGACCTCTGGGATCACACTGGTCACTGTATTCCAGTACCCATTTTGTCTCATCTCCCATGAACATCTGAATGATAATACGTAAGATACAGCTAAGTTCCAATAGCTAATCCAACTGGAAACTAGAACCTTGATTCTTGGTGTGATAGGCAAAGGGCAAGTGTTTTCAGCACCAGAACTCTAAGTTATTATCTTCCTAAGAAAGCAATTTTTACAGACTTGTTCTGAACAAACATAAACAAGGCAGGGCTGCATCTGTCAAAAGCAGAAAAAGAGTATTACACAAAATAAGATGCAAATTACAGGAATTTGTGCAAGAGTTTTTGCGGCGGCTGAATTGGGATCGCTCCCCACTTTCCCGGTCCCCTCCACGGGCCATGTGTTTGGCCCGGGTTGTCCCCCAGAATCAGAGACGCACACACAGAGAGCAAGGGCAGAAAAGCAGAGAGAGAGAGGTTTATTCACCAGGCCAGGGCTTTTATAGACTTCACAGCCAATAGGATTCAAGGGGAAGGGTTAACAATAGACCAATCAGGGAAGGGATTACCTGGCCTGGCAAGGCTTGCATACTAATTAGGAAGGTATGGGGTTTCCTTCCCGGGATTTGGGGAAGATACAAACTAGCTTACAATACAGTAAAAAACCCTCAGGTTTAAAAGGCATTCTGGTTCCACTTATGATATTGTTGGTCTTTTCCCACAAGTTTTGTATTCGTGGCTGGATAGAAGACACAGCTGGGACATCAGCCATGCAACAGCCAACGTGCAGTGTCAGCTTCTCTGTACTGGCCTGCTTTCTTGTCTCACCATATGATTTGGAAGAGGAAACATAAGGAAGCATGAGATGATTGGTAGATCTTGCTGCAAGTACTTGAAAATAATGTGCCAATTATCTGTGAAATTGGGCTCAGTTACCAAGATATAAATATTTTCATGTGAAACCTAGAAGTTCCCAGTAATTTAAAAAAAAAGATGGAAAAATTTAAACCACATAAGCATTTATTTCTTCTTTACTCTTTTTTCCCCCACTTTGTTAGGAAAGAGAATTAAAATTTCCAGAAAATTAGTGGTATTTCTCATGTATATTGAAGGTAAGGTTATGAAAACATCACCTGCAATGCAGAATGTCAGAGCACAAAAACTTTTTTGTCTTATATTTTACACTAAAACTGACTAAAGAGCCTATCGAGAGACTTAGCAAATCATCACGTCTTACTGTAAAGTAATTTACAGTTGCATTTGCAGGCAGGCATCAGCAGGCTCAAAACTCATTACAGCCAAAGATAACAACATTAAGTTAATCTTGACAGGCAACATACTCTAGTCAATACAATTGCAGGTAGGGTGTGTTGAAATATACAACTGCAAACAATCATGAGAAAGGTCAGTGAAGCACAAGTGTTTAACAATACAAGTGTTCCAGCCTAGTGTTTTAGACAAAGGTTATCACGAATGTTCAAATAAGAAAAATTCACACTGAAACATTGCCTTTGAAGTTTTAGTAAGCAGAGAAGCAGTTAACCATTTATTTGCATTTTCACAGTGTGTAATCTTTCTGTCCATAATAATTTTATTACAAAGAAATGTAGGTAAATATCTGACCATTTGCATTGCTTCCTAGACCATATTCACAATAGCACTGGCAATTCCTGGTTAGTCCACTGTTTTCACAAGATCTTTTCATTTATGTTAATAGTCAAGTTAGAAGATCTGTGACTTGCCAGGATACATAAACAAAATATTAAATAAAGCTTAGCTAAATTCCTCTTTCAAAGGCACAAGAAGTTGTTTTGGAATCAAACACTAAGACTAAAATTTAGCTATAAGAGTAGCAGTCACCTTCTGATCAGCAAAGTTCAAGAAATATAAGGAAAAGTACTCCTGAAATATAATAATTGGCCTCAAACATGTCTGTGTTTCAGCTGAATTAAATCCCTTATTGATTTTGATATTCGCAATGTGTATGATGTTAACATAGAAATAAAACAACCTTTATAGTATCTACTAACTGTATAGGGCTGTTCCCTGTTCCTCTCTACTTACTTAATGACAGGTTAGTGAGATCCCAGCTTCTAGTTATATATGCAAGTTTTCAGACCAGCTTATGTAAATCTCATCTTTGTAAAGGCTAGTTTTTTCAAGGTAATATTAAACTACAAAGCTTGTCCCTACTAATATTTTAGGTTCAAACTCTGCTAAGAAAATTACTGCTATAACTCCTTGACTTTGGAGCCATAATTTCTGTATTGAATCAAGTCCTTCATAAATGCAAGAAAAAACAAATGTAGAAGTTCAGGACTGGATTTTTTCACCCATTTTCAAATAACCAATATTTAGTATATTCTAGCAATGTGTTAACACTTCATGTGAAGAGTAACATGTACAGATAGCTATAGAAGATTATCAAATAACTCTTTGCTGTGGGGGGACAGCTTTTATTACAATAATAACTGGCACGTTACTGTGTCATGACTCAATTTCGAGGAGAGAGCTGATGCTTCTCTGAGAGGGACAGTCTAGAAGGTTAAAGCAATCATGCTTCATTAAGCAAATGCATGCCTCTAGATCAAGTGCCAATAATGACATAATTGACAAAGAGCAGAAGAGGTCTATACTAGTGTTCTCACCTTGTTTCCACCAGCATGTATCATTGTGGATGCCTGTACTGAGGCCCAACATGAGCAAGGGGAAGAAAACAAATGGTGCCTTCATAGGAAGAGATGGGCACAACATAGAAATGTAATTTATCAAAACAAAGAAGAAACTGGAGCTGAACATCTGCATACATGTGTAGATAGACCTTAATTTCCAAGGTGTTGCAGAGTATACTCTGGGGAAAATAATAAGGATGCTTTTCAGAACACATGTATTGTGGTCTCACTGTTGAACTGCAGATGGAACTATGAAATACAGAGATATTTTTGATTAATCCACCATTCTTGTAAAACACCTAACTGCTTGCATTTCCATTTTGAATTTATCTCTGAGTAGTAAGAGTTAAAACGCAAGTATTAACAGGTGTTCATATAAACTGAAATGGCTAGCTGTTTGCAAAATATTCTGCTCCTTATAAAACTTAATAAAGTACAACGGTTTATACCATTCATTCATTCTTTCTCCAGTGATGAATTTATCAGAGCTAACAGATAAACAGCTAACTGATAATATTTTTTTATGTATCCCAGCTATATTTATTGACAAGTAAACTTTAATATCAGATACATGGTAAGATCAAGCCACCATAATTTTCTTCCTCATATCTCAGTAATTATGTTCCAAAAATGCTGAAGCAAGAAGTTTGGTAAGTTTTTATTTAAGTGATGTCTCAGGGCTACTTCCCCCAAACATTTAAAATGCTTTTACTTATATATGACCAATTCACTCAACCCACACTGGCCACCTTGATTTGAAATTGCTTTGGGACTTTTAGCCTGCCTACTTTGCAGGGAGGGTGCACACTGACTCATTTGAGCACTGAGGGTCAGCAGCACCTCCTGAATGTCTTCAGTACTCCATAATAGCCATAATCCCTGTTCATGGGAAAGAGTCCCATAGCACTCAGACTATTTTCCCATTAAAAAAAAGCCAAGCCAAACCAAACCAAACCAAACCAAACAAACAAACAAAAAAAACCCCAAACAAACAAAAAATACCAAAAACTGTGACATCAAAGAGAATCAGTGAAGGTGAAATAGTTATATGAATATTGTTCCTTACACTCCAAGGTGCAGTATGCAAGACCAGATTATTTTTGCTACCCACAGTGCTCATCTTCGAGTGTGTGACTGGGGATAGGATAAAGAGAGCGAAGCTGGGGTGCTATGGTTGAGAGCCGTGCATTTGCCCTGCCTGTTAGAGCACTGATACCCCATATACATGGTGACTGGGGAGCTTAGCTTCATTTTCTATTGAAAGTGATAGTTCTGCGTGTATACACACACACGTGTTTGATGCAGGTGTGTGCACGTGCATACACACACATGTTGTTGAGCCTTTGCTGTAATCCAAACTGAGACTGCTCCAGGGACTCATTGCCCAAGAAGCAGATGACACACCACTGTGACTGCTACACAAGTTTTGATGTTCACACTGAAATGTCAATCAGCCTCCAACTAGCACAACTAATGAGTAAAATCACAAAGTTGTCTGATTCCTGCCTTGATAAGAAAACGTGGGGTTTTCTACAGTTTTTCCAAGCAGTTTGTGTGCTACTACCATCCTATTTGATATGTATGTCTGCACTATTTTCTGTTCAGATTATACTGATTCAAGCCTCCAAAAAGGCCCTTTGAGGGACATTATAAATGTTGGTCATATTTATTACCCTTAGATACTCAGACCAACTACAGTCTTCCTTCCTGGTTTTCTAATAAACCAATCATCACATCTTTACTCTGATAACTTTCACCAGCTGCAAGATCATTTCTTAAGAAGAATGGTAGTGTGGAAATGGAAAGGAACTGTGACTTGGAGTTTGCTGATCCTGCCTGTGCTTGCATAAAAAGAAGAGACCAACAGTACAAATCACCTTTTTCCTTGGGTGTGTTTGTGTGTACAATACACACATACAACATATGTGAATGCACTTTCCTTTTCATGACAAAAAAACTTCTAAAATAATTGACTCCTCAAGCTATTTCACCATTATAGTGACAGAACTGGAGCACCTCAAAATTTGCTTGTCAGGTATAAAAGCCAATAAGCAATAATTAAGATTGAAAAGGCTTGTTGCTTTTTAACTAAACTAAACTGATATATGCTATCCAATATGGTGGGATATTTGGGGGCCATGAAAGATTAATCACTAAAATTTAGCATATAGCCACTGTGGCAAAGCACTTTAGGGACTTCAGACTAAGGTTAACTTCTTGTCCCCTTGTCCCCTTGACCGCTTATCTGCATACCTGTGTAGCTAAATACCTATTAGAGTGCAAATTAGTAAGTCTGAGGTACATAAGATGATCTAAAGACTTATATTGATGTAATCCGTTTACAGATTTAGCATAGACTTATATAGCTGATAATTTTAGTTTGATTTATCTGCAAAAAGTTTTCCAGGACAATTTGGAGGAAATAGAGGTAAAGACGGAAAACGGAAACACCAGAAATGTTGAAGAATAGTTAAGAAGTAAAGGTGTATATTTTGCCTCAAGTCATACACTTGAAAGACTATACTAGTACAGGTCTAGAAACACATGGTTAGCCTGGAATACTGAGAAGATGCAGGTCAATCTAGTTTCTCAAATATCTCCCAACTGTATTCGTGGGAAATTACTGCTGACATTATTAGGCAGTTTCTAGATTTGTTATTTGGGAATCATTAAAGTTGTTTGATCCTTTGAAAAGTTAGAAATGAAATTTTAATGAATAAATACATATTTTTATCAAGTTTATTAAACAAAAACTTGTACAAAAGAGAACTTTGAGGAGAGCTGACAACATCCATCACCTTCCAATTTCCACACAGCTCTGTGATAGGATAGATGTCACTTATGGCGGTTGGAAATTGTTATAGTTGCCTTATATTTATATTAATTATTTAAATAATTTTATATACATTTATATATAAATATGTACTCTATATAGTTTTATATAAAATATTTATGTATTTTTTAGTATCTATAGCTGCCTATAGTTATAGGTCACATTTTCATGCATGTGTACAAGGAGGGGAATCTAATGAAGGCATTCAAAATTAATTGTCATTCTCCCTCATATTTGAGACTTGAACTAAAGAATCCTAAACTTGTTTTTCCTTATTTATCTATCTTGCCTCTCTGGAAAAAAAAAAAAAAAAAAAAAGTTATTTTAAATACTATTGATTTAGAAAGGTAAAAAACAATGGCTTTGATTTCTTGCATTTAATAAAATAAGAAAGCATTTAAAGATTTAAGATGTGCTAGTGTTTTAATTTCTGTCCTCTTCCCAAAGCAGTGTGAACTTTCCAGCCTACATGCTAAAGATTGAAGTTCCACAAAGATAAAAATGGACAATGTTTCTTTAGCAGACAATTTGTCACATAGCCTTTAAGTTTTACTAGCCCGGAGAGATATCCGACAACTAAATAGTGAAAGGAAAGTGAATGATTAGCTGGCAGACCTTCAGGCTACTGAAAGATAGTTTTAGTAGCCTGTCATGAAAATCTGTGGCCTCAGGCTGTGGGGCTACTTTTTATTTCCAAGCCTGTTATTGATTTTGTTATGAAGGAAATAATTTGGTATTGTTGCTTAAGGTGTCACTGAGAAAGGAAAGAAAAAAGGGGGTAAAAAAAACAACTACATGTTTCATTTGCTAACAGTTTTTAGTTCAAATTTACCTTTTTATTACAAGAGAGATTGAGCTGGTTGATGAAGGGCATTTACTACTTAAAGGTACTACCATCTTTATGAAACATGGCACACTAATCGAAAACACAAGTAAACTGAAAATTAAATTTAAAAGCCGATAATTTAGTATCTTCCTTGCCAGGAATGATGACTTTCATTTACGGAGGGAATCCAGAGCTGCTCAGGGTCAGTCTGATGTGTGCTATTTTCAGGCCTATCGCGGAGGCTGATGGAGTTGATTAATTTCTTGGAACTCCGCTTTGTCTTCTCCAGCTCACTGAACAACTTCATTTCAGCTGATGAGTTCAAACAGGGGTCAGAGCAATCCTCATTTCTGACAATCTCACAAAATGGGAATTAATTTTATGAGTTAGTACTATTGTGTTCAAAACTAAGCAGAAAGCAGTCAGCTGACTTAACCTAAGGAGGGAAAGAAGTATTCCATTTACCAAACCTACTAAGATAGACTGAACTGTTTAAAAATACAAGAAAATATTAGACAGAGAAAATGATTAAACATCCCATAGAATCTAATGCTTGAAAAGCCACTTAAGGTCCATGTCAGAGCAAACACTTAAATTGTAGCTGTTGCTCTTCATCATTATTTAAAAAAACACATTCGGGGGTGGATTAAAATGAGTTTGAGGGAACTGAATATGCAGGTCAGTGAGGAGAGTGCACCTGCTTTAGAGGTAACAAGACTACAAGCTCTAATTTTGTTTTAGTGCTGGCTGAGACATAATGAAGCAATGCTGCTCATGTAAGTAGTAATGGCATTTAGCATTATGAATATTGATACTCATATCAGAAACAAGTATTTCACAATGCGATCTTCAGCCTTTACACTCAAAGATGATTAAATACAAGTAACATTATTAAACTAATGCCGTTTTGAAAAACAATATACAAACACCACCACTTGATCTAAGCATATTCACACCTTTTAGATATGACTGGGACTTACTTTAAAGATTTTTTAATAACTAGTATTTCCACAGAATGATCTAGAACTATACGTACCTTAATATAGAGGCATAATCTGAACTTATGTATTAGAAGCATTTATTAAGAATGCTAAGTCTCTGGCACTGTTCTTCCCACTAGCCTGTTTTGAAGAACTGTCGCCTCTGAAACACCACCTAGACACGTGGAAGAGTGTGCCAGGGGCTGGTTGAATCCAGAGATAAGGAACAAGGACAATACTGTATTCTACAGTGGTAAATGTCAGTTTTCTCATATAGACAATTATATCTTCTTTATTTGACCTAGAAAATTTAAAACACAGACATAAAAGACAGGGACATGAGTTAGAACTTTTGCTTGCTTGTAAGATCTGGTGTGTTCTTTTAAATGGGATTGACTCTAGAAATTACAAACTTTAAGTTCAAAATAAAGAAGCACTTTACTGAAAGAAATAAATGAAACATTTTCCAAGTGAACCCTCCCAACTTCCATTGTTTTATATATTTAAAGATATGGCAAATCAGTAGTTCAGAGAAAGAAGACAAAAGAATGATTTCTGCTGTCACTAGTGAGTGCAACAATCATTGAAGCTCAAACTCTGTGCTGGTTGGTGGAATATACGGAGTTTAGAAGCTTTCATTCAACAGCTGATGTCTGACACTAACTTAGGTAAATTCTATAAATCTCCTTGTCCAACGAAGATGAGATCTTGATGTGGATCTTATTATCAGCAGGTGTGGATGAAATGATTCTTTTAATTGATAAATGTATTTACATTCTCAGGCATTTCACTTGTAATGAATGACTCCATTGTAATTTGCAATGAAACAAAGTAAACAGAATAACAGCTTAAAATGTCGCTATGACAATGAACCGTAGCTGACTAGAAGTGAATTTTTCTGTAAGTCTTCATTTTGATAGCAAGACTAAGGGGGCAAAAATATGAGGATGGTTTCGTTACAGAAGCCTTCAAGTGCTACAAATCACAATCCTCGGCCTACAAAAATTATGTGCCAGTCAAAAAAAGTTGGTGTTCAACTAATTTTTACTTTGACTTATGCATAAAATCTCCATCACCAAAGGTACCATGTTTTTTGGGGTGGGGAGGGGAGGGGCTGGTGTGGAAATAAAAAAGCATGTGTTCATTAATTCTGAGCAAGGTGTTGCTCATTTTTCTTCAAACCCCTCCTGTTACTGTGTTTACTTAAGTAATTAGATCTCCCATTTGTAACTGCAATTACTAGTTATCAGATTATAGACAATAATGATTAGAAGGTACATAGAACATTGAAAGTGGATGGGGAGAGTTTTCTAATCCATTTCTGCAAATGGTAACCCATTTTGCAAAGTAAAAATCTGTCTTTTTAGACTAATTTTCAAGCACATGAAAAACTTTCACACTGCATCTGCTCTTTCAAGTCATAGGACTATAACTTATGTTTTGCTCACAGCTATCCACAGAGCATCCAACGCCCATCTCAATAAGTTTTATTAAGGTAATTTTAGCTTTTCTTTTCCTCACTGAAAAAGTTAGGCTATTAAAATCTGGAGTCCTATTATTTATCCAGATGATGACGCTGTGCCATTTCTCTATTAATGTAGTGACTTCTCAACATTTGGTGTTTTCTGTACTAGAATGAAATCAGACTGTGAGTGTCATAGATTAGAACAATTTCCAATGCCTTGAACACAAGGATTACAAGCAGTGTAGCTTTAATTTTGGCTGCCACAGTCTACTTCAAACTCCTGGGCACTGTTTACATAATCTTCTGAGTAGTATTGCTGACAACTAAAATAATTTGTGGATATACATATCTCTACATGATAATTCTAAAATGAAAATTGATTACTCAATAAAAATTTATGCAAATTTGAATACAAGAGATTAAAAGTTATACAGGCTTTTGCGTTCTATAGTGCTAAGAATTTTGAACATCCACCAATGTCAGGAGACATTCTAACAGCTGCAGATCTGCATCTTTCATTGGCACTGTACAGTATGAAAGTATGAAGTATGAAAATTGACCTTTTGATAGCACAAGTTTCATCCACAATTTTAGGATCAGCAAAGTGCAACAGTGTTTGTATCTGTGTAGGCTCTAAATTGGAGTTGCAGCTTTTCTTGCAGTGAAAATAAAATTATATGCTATTCAAAATGAACTGTAGGAGATAAAATGAGCATGACTATGTACTCAGGTTTGATACATATGCATTACATTTATTTCAGACACTGCTGTTTCTGCTGAATGAAGGATGGAAAGGTTCTAGTAGTCTTTTGGCCCCATATATGAAAACAGAAAGACTTACTGAAGCCTAGATGAATACATAACAGCAAACACTTATACATCAGCCACTTGCCAAATCTCCTTGTCATATAAGAAAATGGACAATACACATGGGAACTGTGTGCTATCCATTCAGCTATCTTCAAATAGCATTCCTTAATTAATCCTCTTGGGATAAAATTCTGAGAAGTGGAGGAACTAGTATCTCTCATTACTGACTTTTGTATTTTAACAATACATTGCACCAGCAGGATGGAAAACTGTTATGAATTGGGATTTTACATTTATTTTATCATCTCTAATCCAGCCTGTTGCAAAAAAGATCTCATATCCATTGTGCTTCACTGTGGTCTCTGCATTTATACGTAGAGGAAATAAAGCACAGACTGCAGCTGTTGCAGCACTGCTACGCAGCCCTAGCAATTCACTGGTAATCTAACAATCTGACCTGATGTGACCGGTTTTAGGAAGAATGTAATTTACTCATTATGCCTATTGAGTTTTAGGTTATCTCACCCTCTCAGTTGCTCCAACCCAGGCATTTTCAGCTATACTGTTGTGAATGGTTTCTTATGAATTAATATGCAATCTGTGATGTACTGGCCACAACAAAGATGTCAAAAACTGAGACGTGGGTCATGAATTGCTGTATAAAGTCAAGTGACAGCCAACAGAAGATTTGAAAGTCATGAGAAAAATATTTAATTTCTCCAGTCACTGAGATTACACTCATGTTCTTCAAAGTTAAGAAGTTGTGAAGATCCTTCATCCCATTCAAAGATTCATCTCTCTCATAATTAATACCAAAAAATACAATAACTACCTTTAGAGTACAAATTCTGTCAACCATATAAATTAGATTTATCCTGCAAAGAGCAGGTAACATCATCTTTTCTTGATATCTATATTGGTAACTCAATGTGTCAAATAAATTACAAATTTAACCCGAGGAGATCCTCCAGAAAACTGATAATAAGCAGGGGTTTTTTTAAATCCTTGAGTAATGTCCTCATTTCTTACTCTTCATATTTATTTCAACAAGTACCAGACATAAAATTAAAGGGAAAAAAAAAAAAAAACAGATGTAAATGACAGGGATATGATAACAAAAATATGGCGAACAATCCAACACTGGGTGTATAATAGACATACAAAAAAAAAAAAAAAAAAAAAAAAAAAAGGGAAGACTAGAATAGGACCCCCAAAATAATAATAATTTTGAATTATGTTTATTTTCCATGTGTCATGTGTTTTTTATATTATAAAATATCCATTATTTGTTGCCTTTTTTTCAGCTTGATGTTAGAAGAGACCTGTGAAAGTCATCTAGCTCAATGTAACTGCTCAGGCAGGGCATATAGAGCAGGTTCTCTTAGGCTGTTGAATATATCCAAGGTGGGACATTCCACAGTCTCTCAATGCAACCTATGCCAGTAGCTCCTGATGTTTGGATAGAGCCTGCTATGTTACAATTTGTTTTCATGGCCTTGGCTCTTGTTCTGTTGCTGGGCACGACTGAGAAAAGCCTGGCTCTGTCCTCTTTGCACCCTCTCTTCAGGTCTTTACATGCATTAATGAGAACCTCACTGAGCCTTCTCTTCTGCAGGCAAAACAGTTTCAGCTCTCTCAGCATCTCCTTATAAATGAGATGCTCCAATCTTATCATCTTAGCGGTCCTTTGTTGGACTCTCTCCAGTGTGTTCATGTCTCTCTTGTAGCCCAGGACTGGACCCAACAGTCCAGGTTGTGGAGTGCTGAGTAGAAAAGAAGGATCACTGGTCTTGACCTGCTGGGAACACCGCTGTTAATGCAGGACACCATTTGGCTTTTCTTTGCCACAAGGGCACATTGTCAGGTCATGTCCAACTTAGTGCTCACTAGGATGACCCGGGTCCTTTCATGAAAAGCTCCTTTCCAGCCAGTAAGACCCCAGCTTGTACTGAGCCTGGGGTTTTCCCTCTTCAGATACAGAACTTGGCACTTCCTCAGCTGAATTCTTCAAGAGATATGTAAAAGACAGTGCCCACAAAACTCACATGCTAGCAAAATAAAACAAGAACAATTTTCCTATTCCTTCAGTTCCTGCCCCTAATGTGCATGAAGAAGATGTATATCTAGTACACTGAGCATATAAGATACATCAAATGAGGAAGTCAACACCTTTCCACATCTTGAGTGTGCCTGATATTCCACTGTGGAATGGTACTCACTAAGGCTTAGGATATCTAGGACCCTTCATGTCCTCTCACTGACAAAACCCAAACTCTGTCATTTCCCATTGGATTAACCATGAGAGTCAAAGCAATCCACGTCTTCACTGCCTGGCATGTAACTTGCCAGCTCCTCATCCTGCATTTGTGCGTTCTTTTCTGAAGACTGTGACTCCTGTAGTGAATTTTATGGTGGACTTGCTTGTTGGAGCATGACTGCCTATTCTATTACAGATGCTGGGCCTTAATTCACAGGTTTTATACAAGTGATTTTTGCACTTTTGTATACACACACAGAAATATATATTTACATATCCATACCTAAGGATTTATACATAAGAACACAGACATTTTCTATAGATGTTATATAATACAGGTGTGTATTATATAACACACACAGCTACATATAAAAAGGCAGATATTTATGAAGACCTTAATTTTATAGTTGCAGGTGCAGCTGTAGATTTATATTTATTTATAAAGTATATCTAAAAGTTTATATTTGCATCTAAATAGGGTACTGTCAGATTTTGGATATAGCTGTATTGTGCTGAAAAAGACATCAGCAGCACACATATAGCTCAGAAAAGAAGTGTAAAATTAATGTGCATCCCATAGTGATGGGCTACCTGCCACTTCCTCTCAGAATAGCCACGCCAGCAGGGACAGAAGCTCAACTGACAGCATTGGAGAGTGGCAGAAGAAAGCTGTAAATTATCATTGGTGAAAAGGAGGCTGTATATCTACGCATGCATGAGCATGTCTTAAAGCACTGGGAAATATGACAACTGGGTTGCTACTTATCCATTTTGTTGTCTGAATCTCTGATGTAATTATCAGTTGAGCAATTCATGATTTTAAAACTAAATACATGATGTGTGTTCCTTAAAATACATGTGTGTGACATTAGGGAAAAAAAAAAAAAAAAACAAGGGAGTAAAAAGACACATCAATTCCTCTAGCCCAGGCTCTTATTTGCTATGTGCCATGACATAGATCTTACTTTGCTCATGGACTGGAATTTTTTTTGCTCAAAACAACTGGAGAAAGTAAGGTAAGATTCTTTCATTTTCATGTCACTTTTCATTATTAAATTGAACAAGCAGGAATTGCAAAGCTGAACAGATGGTTTCGAGGCACCTAAAGTGGCTTGCCTCTTGGACAGAACATTAGGCTATAGAAAGTATGAATTAATAGTTATCATTTGTGGGAGTTCTCAGCAGCTGGCATTGAAAAAATCATTAGTCTTCTACAGAACATTTTTTAAAATACATTATTTTAAAGTTAAGAGTGAATTTGTCAACCTCCAGTAAAAATCAAATGGAAGTATTTGTCATAAAATGAAGGACAGTACCATTGGAAGTCTTCACTATAGCAATACCAAAACAAGATATTGTGCTAGAGACATTTACCAGTGCGGGGGTGATCAGAGTTTTATAGGGGAAAAAAGACTACATCTCTTGCCCCACTTCAGTATACCTGCTTCAGGGCTGATCTGACTTTTCTGCAGAGCAAGACTCGGTTACTTGGAAAAGTGCATTTATGATGGAGGTTATGGTGCAAGTCAGAGGTAGGGATACTGGGAATGCATCCTTCTCCAGCTGTCCTCTTGTTCAGACACTATCTTCCACAGACTCTTCACAACAGTTTTTTAGTAATTAGAAGGAAGGGAAAAGGAAATAGATATCATTTTAATTAATTTAATGTTGATTAAATTTATTAATTTAATTTTGTTTTAAATAAGGTGTGTAAAAGCTTTTTCTTTATAGAGTGTGACATTTTCCCAGTAGAGGAAAGAAAGCATTTTGGAAATTAGAGAGTCATGAATGAATAGTTAAGGTACATAAACAGAAGTCTATAACAGCTGTTGCAGATGAGATATTTGTAACGGCCACTTAGTTTTGCACAAGTAAGATAGTCTTCTGACAAAAGAAACATAATTCCAGGAGTTAGCAAAACTCAAAAAACTGACTAATCTATTTAGGTCATGCATATTTTCAAGCACATAAACTTTCTTTGCATTCAGGGGGAAGCTCTTACAAATCAAACTACATTCATAAATATTGCGATGGGAATGAAGGGGGGGTGAAACAAAATCTGAAGTTTATTAAGACTGAAGTTGGCAAATGTTCACTTTTCTTTTCCCTTGTGCTAAGATCTTTCAAAAGTAAAGAGTACAGAAAGGAAAAGTCAGTGAGTGACTAGCATGGAGGAACAGGAAAGAAGTACTGACAATGATTGAATTATGTTGATTGTACCAGTGAAACAGCTACCATTGGCACAGGAGTTCTGGGACCATCAGCCTGGTACCATCTGGCAGCCATCATTGCAGTGCCTGACATCAAACAGATAATGTTAACTCCACCACTGAAAGGGGCTATGAACTACGATCAGAGATACAGCTCATCAATAGACATCTATTTTCCTGCTTTGCCATAAACGTCAGTGTCCACAGACCCCTCAATTATTCAGTGTTCTGCTGAAGGTTAAAGGCTTAAAACAGATTTTATAAGGCAGTCTTGACACATATTGTTTCCCCTGACCACACACACACACACACACACACACACACACACACACACAAAATGCAGCCTGGGAATGCCACAGTGGATAAAGATCAGCTATAATTCATTTGAGATAATTAGAGAAAAAATGAGCAGTGTTTAAGGTGGGAAAAATGCAACAGAATTTGTTTATTTGGAAAAGATTTGTTAAAAGCAAAAGGCTAAATATATTCAGGACTTTTCTTTATAGATGTTTTCCCCATTTTCAAAACCAACATTACAATTTTATGATGCACAAAATGGAAAACTTTCAAAAATGTCAGGTTTTGAAAAAGATTACTATGAATAATGTATTTCAATACAGCTTTGTCAAACTGTTCTATAGTACATACATTTGTAATTTCCTAACACTGAATTTACTGGGAAGTGACACTACTGTGCTCATGCTGTTCACACTTGTTTACAACTACAGGCAGTCAGGCTTTGAGCTTCAAATTCAAGTGTCCAGATACTGACGTGACTTGCCTAAAAGCACTGGCAGGAAAAGTGTGCTGTGTTAAAAATTCATAAAGAACACTGCTTTTTATTTCAAGAGTAACAGGAGCAAAAGGTTTTTGCAGTGCCCTGGGAAAGAGAAAGTTCAAATATTGTGAAGTTGCCGGAGTAGATCAGAGCACACTATTCACAGTTAAAGCCTACAAGGCAGTTCTTTATAGTGTCTTGGGTGAGACAACTGAAGGAGAACTGAACCTAAGGAGCCAATTTGCTGAGTTTTGTTCAGTCTGTAAATTGGGTAGTTTTTATTGTAGAATCAAGAACTGCATATTGAACAATGGAAAACTGTATTTAGATCTGTATTTCTAGGTTATCCAAACTTATGTTTCTATAACTTCACCTAAATATCAAATAGGGCTGCTACAACAGATTAGATCTTTCAAAATTCTGTGTCAACAATTATTGATCCCATAGCTGGCTACTTTTTCAGACACTTTTATGGGAAATAGCCATATTCACGTTCCAGTCTAGGAGAGAGGTAGGAATTTGGTTTGTGGGTTTTTTTGATGTTTGTTTGTTGGTGGAGGGTTTTTCTGGGGGGGTTGTTTTGGTGGTTTTTGTTTGTTTGGTTGGTTTTTTTGTTTTGTTTGTTGTTGTTGTTGGCTTTTTGTAGTTTTTTGTGCTTTTTTTTGGTTTTTAATTATATGTTCAAACTTCCCCTTCTGAAATGCATGCATTCTTTGACTTAGATCTAAAAGTATGCTATCTAAGGTGTAATGATTCTTTATCCTCTTGTTCTCTTTATCCTGAAGTCTATACTGACTGCTAACAAAACTGCTATGCATCTTGTATTTTAAGATAACTTTAAAAAATAAATATTCAGCAAAATAGCTTTGTATTTTAGACAATTTCTGAACCAGATCTTTCTAGGAGAGACAAACAACTAGAAACGCTTGTCAAATATGTTATTTCATACCCTTAATTAATATCTATCAAATGTCTGTCAGATGGCTGACTGAATTCTTTGAGGAAAAATTAGTAGAGTAAAACCTCACTGTTTGACAGTAGTCAAATTAGGTAAAGAAGGTCCACCTCAAACCTATGCACACAAATAAGGAAGTACCAAGACAGCAACATTATGTGGAAAGCTCATACACTTTTGGGAGGGGGGAAATCAGCATATCTGGCTGACCAGTAGAAGAGCCAGTACTCAAATCCCCATCCCAGGTGCAAAATTCAGCATTTTCCCTGTTGAACTTCATGTGGTTGGTGATTTTTCAGTCCTCTAATTCGTCAAGGTCTCTCTGCAGGGCCTCCCTGCTTTGATGAAGTCAGCAGCTCCTCCAAATTTTGTCCTCTGCAAATTTGCTTAGTATCCACTCCAGTCCTGAGTCCAAGTCATTTATGAAGATCTTGAAGGTCTCTTCCAATCTTGATGATTGTATGGTTCCATCCTGTGTTACATTATGTCTTTTCAGGTCTTCTAGAACAAATACTTTATCTACACACATATGAAGTCCTACAGCCTTCTACAGATTTCTTGTGAAATAACAACCAGCACCCGTACTTCCTGGTGAATGTCAACACCTAATCCTTTCCAGGTGAAAACGAGAGATGTAGAGAGGATGTGGTTCCTATATTATGAGGCGTCTATGAAGAGTCTTACTATCACTCATGAGTCATCCTATCACTCTAGGAAAGGATATAATGCTGTGATTTGTGAAGCTAACACCCAGTGGCTCAGGCAATGTACAAGACTTCAGAGCTTGGTTCTTTCAATCTCAGAAGCTTTAGCAATGGTGGAGCAGAACACCAACAACATTCAATCCCCTTCCTCCATGGCAGAGTGACTTGATGTTCTCACAGGTATTATATAGCTGCCCACTACATCATCTCCTCCTCTTTGGTTGTTTTTCTTTTTTGTTGGTTGTTTGGTTTTGGAGTTTGGGGGTTTGGGGTTTTTTTAAAGTCATAAAAGAAGTAGTGGTTTCGGTTGTTTTGTTTTTGTTTGTTTGTTGTTTGTTTTTTTTTCTCATATCCTCTAGATAGAAAAAGAAGGACTTAGGATGGCAGACTTTGGGATGAAGGCATCATTTTTATAATTTTCCATTGATAACTTCTGATGATTAACTGTTTTTTGTTTCTTTGGAATACCAGATCCTAGACTCAAGTTATATTTAAGGATATTGATGCAGATTTTCCTTGCTCATGAAGATTTTTAGGCATATTTTGAAATTGCATCAGTATAATGAGATTGCCTGCTTTGTAAACCCCAGACCAGCATGACTTTGATACCTTTCTTTCCAATGACCTGGCACATGTAAATATCTAGATTGAAAAACCAAACATCATGAATGCCAAAAATGGATGACCACAAAATGTTCTCTTTATGGAAAAATATTATTTCAATTAATATTAACTGGATGAAGAAGCAGTCCCCTGGGATCTCTTCTTACACATCACTATTCTGTAGTCTCCCATGTAGTACCAATCTCCAATTCCAGCAATAGATATTCAAGCATTTTTCTCACATATTATTCAAGTCCTTTGTTTCTCACTGCCTAGACTTCTAGTCTCTGCTTTTCACTCTCACCAAAGCAAAAAAGTCCAAGGTTCCTGCGGCTCTGCTATGACTGCATGTAGATACAGCTATGACTATGCAAAGTCTTGAAGGTCAAACACCACCTGAGTACAGGTTCAGTGCCTGTTAGCTCAGATTTTAATGACAATTTTATTCACCAAGAACATTGTAGAAATTCTCCCTGTTGGGCACTATAACACAAAAAGTCAGTTTTTTAAAAATTACCATATGTACAAGTCAAAAACTTTATTTTGAAAGTACTGCCACAGTAAAGGAAAAGTGCAACATATCTTCCAAGGTAGGAAGATGCAATTAGAAATAAAATGCCTTCCACCTATTAAATAAATAAAATATTATAGAGTTAATTCTCATCAAAGTCAAGTGTATTATCTTTGAAAATTACTCATTTAAAATCTGACCACGTTTTTCTACCGGGAAAAGCCTTTTTCAGGATGATACTAAGATAAACCATTAAGACTTTAATGATCTTATATTCAGAAGGTGCAAAACAGTTTAGACAATATATGTACTATATACATGTACTACATTTCTGTGTTCTTGCTCATTTATGCAGGATCATCGGAAAGTATAAAATAATGGTTTAACTAATAAGAAACAGTGGGCAGACATAAGATTTAGCATAATCTATATAAAGTAAAAAAAGTCAAAAAAGCTATGTACTTCACTATTCTGAAAAAGCCTACATGCTTTGTAAGAAGTCCCCGATGGATTAATTGATATGTGGATAGGTAGATCCCTAGGGCAGATGTGAATGTGAGGAAATGCATAATAGTTGCATCTAATGGACATATTTTTTGTTGCATTTTACCTTGTTTCATACACTGAAACAAAACCAGATGATCTTCTTATTTGGATTGTTTTCCTAGTTGTTCTAACCCACTCCTTCTTGAACAGTCAGTATTCTAGATACTGACACCTTTTTGGATGAACCAGACTCTTTTCAGTGGTGGGTAGCAATAGAATAAGGGACAAAGGACACAAACTGAAACACAGGATGTTCCATCTTAATATGAGGAAAAATTTCTTTACTGTGAGGCTGACAGAGCACTGGAACAGGTTGCTTAGAGAAGTTGTGGAGTTTACTTCTCTGGAGATATTCAAAACGCGCCTGGATGTGATCCTGTGCAACCTGCTCCAGGTGAATCTGGTTGTAGACTAGATGAACTCGATAGGTCCCTTCCAGCACCAGGTAAGTGTTTTTGTAGGTTTTAGTAGGTTTAAATTCCCTTCAGTCACTCCTGGCACTGTCCCCTCCTCATCCTCATGGAAGCCAAGGGCTTCCATGTCATGGGCTGCTGTTTGGATGTTCCTGGACTTGGTAACCATCCTATACAGCCATCTCTTACCCTGGATTTCCCTTCACTCATGGCTGCCTGAGCCTCAGTGTGTAAGTACACACTGGGAAACGATATAATGGAGATCAGTGCTGCAGAAAGGGACTTGGGGTCCCTGGTTGATAGCAAGTTGAATATGGGTCAGCAGGAGGCCAGGTTGGCCAGGAGGGCCAACCATATCCTGGGGGGCATCAGGCACAACAACATCACCAGCCAGTTGAGGGAGGTGATCGTCCTGCTCTGCTTTGCACTGGGGCAGCCTCACCTTGATTATTGTGTGCAGTTTTGGGCACCACAATATAAGAAAGACATTAAGCTATTGGAGAGCATCCAAAGGATGGCAACAAAGATGGTGAAGGGCCTTGAGGGGAAGCCGTATGAGGAGTGGCTGAGGTCACTTGTTCTGCTCAGCCTGAGGAAGAGGAGACTGAGGGGAGACCTCATTGCAGCCTACAGTTTCTTGTCAGAGGAAGGGGGAGGGCAGGCACTGATCTCTTCTATGTGGTGACCAGTGACAGGACCCAAGGGAATGGCCTGAAGTCAAGGGAGGTTTAGGTTGGATGTTAGAAAAAGGTTCTTTCCCCAGAGGGTGGCTGGGTGTTGGAACAAGCATCCCAGGGAATGGTTAAGGCACCAAGTCTGACAGAGTTCAAGAGCCATTTGGACAATATTCTTGGGTACATGGTGTGATGCTTGGTTCTATGCAAGGCCAGGAGCTGGACATGATGATTCTTGTGGGTCCCTTCCAACTTGGCATATTATGTGATTCTGTGAACCATGATACTGTGATTCTGTGAATCTGTTCTCTTACTTGGCAGCACAGGTTTACAGCTGGAATTTGGATGCTCACACTTCCAAAACTAGGAGTTTCATTTTCCTTGAATTTTAAGGACATTTTCATATGATGAAATTTTAACCTTGAATAAAATACTCATTACAAATTTTCTGCTCAGTTTTAATATATTACTACAGTTGTGGTAACTATTAATCAGATTCCTTTGAACTCTCCTTATGCTTGAAAACAAACAAGGCTATTTTCTTTAGATTTACTACTTTCTTTTATTCCTCTAAAGGGTTTTGATATTTGAAATATTTTCCTTTTATTGCAATGATAGCAGTGAATTTTAATACATTTTTCATTTGTGGCTTATTTTAATTCGGGAATGATTCTGGTTATTTTAATATATACTTCTAACTCTCGTAGGATATGTCCATCAAGAATCATATCTGGTCTTGTTCCTTTTGTATATAAGAATTTTTGATGATTTCTATATCCACTTTGCTTTCAGTGTTCCATATCCTGTCTAAATTTCAATTATTTCAAATTATTGCCAACTTCTGCTGTTAAAGGGTATATTGATAGATCACATTCTTTTGTTTCTAATAGCCTTTTATGCTCATTACAAAAGGTCTGAACATACTTTTATGTTTCAGATACTACTTCAGCTTGCTACTCTAGAATAATATCTATTACTTGATACCTATTTTCCTAAGAGAACATATGCTTTCTAGAGAGCAGTTCTGATGCTTTAAAAATAGTTGATAAATTGTGTATGATCTTTTGCCAGGATGCCCATATAAATTCATTCCCCTTTCCATTCTATTTAGGAAATTTAAGACATATAGGACTTTGTTTAATTGTTCCTGGAGGGAGAGGCAAATATTCCCCCTTTTTTGTTTAGCTAGCATATTTTTTAAAGTCTGGTGAGACCTTTTGACAGTAGCCTGCCCTTTTGGAGAGTGGGGGATGCTGGTGGTGTGCTTTATCCCCCTACATATCCAAAAATTCTTGCAAAGAGGTGGAGATATAGGCAGGTCCCTTGTCCGTTTTGATCTTTTCTGGAACTCCCATGGTAGCAAAGGTGGTTGAAAGGTGTTCCTTTATATCTCTGACTTTTTTGCCTGAGTGGGCCATTACTACCATGAGACCAGAAAAGGTATCGATTGAGACATATACATACTTAAGTTTCCCAAATGATGGATAGTGCGTCACATCTGTCTGCCAGATCTGATGTGGCATCAGCCCTTGAGGGTTTATCCCCTCAGAGAGGAGGGGCATGACTTGTTGGCAGTCTCCACAAGCAGAGACGATTGCTCTGGCTTGGGAGAAGCTGATATCAAAACTCTTCTTGAGAGCCTTGAATGCCTGGTGGAAGAAATCATGGGAGAGGCGAGCCTGCTCCACATGGCTGGGGACAATAGTGGAACTTACCAGCAGATCTGCTTGGTGGTTGCCCTCCACAATCGGACCTGGCAGAGAGGTATGCAACCTAATGCAGGTAATAAAAAACTTGGGTTTATGCCGATTTATTTCCCAGAGCAAGGCTCTGAACAACTTTGCCAGCGTGGGATTATCCATGTCTTTGAGGTAGGATCGCTCCATTCGTTTCACCACAGCTACAACATAAATAGTCTGAAATTATGTTTAATGGGTCAGGGAACAACTGGAAAGCCTGCAATACTGCCAAGAGCAGTTGTGTAGAGCCCTGTGCTAAGTGCACATTGGACTCCCACTAGTAGTTAGACCCCCAGCAGACCACGGCCCTTCCAGTTCTGCTTGACCCATGAGTGAAAATGGTGACACTGTCGCATTGAGAAACCACAGAGTAATTTGAGTCTGGAACAATCAGAATGCAAGACAAGAGTTGCAATAATGGCGCATTGGAGATATGTACAAAAAGCGTCCCTGTAAAGTCTGTGAGAGCAGTTTGGAAATCTATACTTTGAACCAGCAGCAAGTTCATATGTTGTAAGATCACAGGGGGTCCAGCCCAGTCATCTCGCAGCACCTATGCCTGCCTTTGACACAGATCCATGACAACATCTCGGGGAAGGATGTAACTGTTTTACCAAACTGATGACTTAAGAATGTCCATTGCCAGAGACTGAATTTGCATTGGTTGTCATAGATCTGTCCCAGCACAGCATAGGGCTGAGATTTTCCTTGTAGTATTGCCAAAACAGGGGGAATCCCCTCTAACTTTTTTTTAACAGAGCATTCTGTAAGTCAATGTTGAATACATTGTAATACCTTCTGGGCTTCGGTAGTTAGCTCCCTCAGGGAGGTGAAACTCGGATCCCTTTTCAGTAGTTGAAGTAATGGGTTTAAGTCGTCTTTGGTTAGACCCAGCATGGGTCTAACGCAGTTAATCATCCCCAATAAAGACTGAAAGTCATTTAAAGTTTTTATGGATGAGGCTAAAGAGATTTTTCTGGGGTAATATCTCTTGGTGTTAATAATAATGCTATGTAGTTTTGGCAAATTGTGGGCGAATTATGCATGCCCTGTGGCAGCACCGTCCACTCATACTGCTTAGCGGGCTCTTTCATGTTGACTGAAGGCACCATGAATGCAAATCTCAGAAAGTCCTTGGGATCCAATAGTATATTAAAGAAACAGTCTTGGATGTCAATTACAGTGATCATCCAACCTTGGGGGATCATATTAGGAGATGGCATACCAGGTTGCATAGGTTGGATGACTTTATTAATTTTGCGAAGGTCTTGAACTAAACACCAGTTACCATTCTTTTTGTGGACCACGAATACCAGGAAGTTCCAAGGGCTGCTAGATGGTAAGATCCACCCTTTGTCCAGTTGTTCTTGGGCTAGACATCTCAGGCCATGTAGCTTGTCCCCTCTAATGGGCCACTGACTCACCCAGACTGGCTCATCAGTGAGCCAACTCAGGGATGAGATGTACTGTGCGTCAGTGACGACTATGGTAAATCCGTAGTCAGGGACAAGCCCCATTGATCCAAGATGCCTTTCCCCCATAAAGTCGTTAGAAGTGACAGAATAAAGGGTACTGTGGTCGCCACTATTCCATCCAGTCCCTCAATGGAAATGGGGACTGGAATCTGTTTCGGTTGTTGGACTTCTCTGTCTCCCTGAATGCTATCCACAGTGGAGATGGTGTCCCAGGTGTCTGGATAGCCTTTACCCAAAATAATGGTGACATCAGCACTGGTGTTGATTAAGCCAGACACCTGGGAGAGCCACGCCTATATAACACTGGACGCAATGTTGCACCTCACCTGGACCACCATCCTGTTGGTTGTCAATAACAGGTTAAATTTTGGCAACAACTTCTCCATTCTGTATCTCAACGGGAGGAGTGCATGTGTATATGACAAGTTCAGGTGACAGACTATCTGTAAGAAATATGACATTAGGTATTACAACAATTGCCCATTGAGCAATTTCAAAAGTCCCTACCTGCAATCCCTTGCCAGGAGAGATGATGTTTCCCAGCATATCCATGGTGATATACCATTCCATGGGTTGATCTAAGATGATGTCAATGGAAGCCGCCAACCCCACCCAAGGGATACTTGCTCCGGGTCCTCCTCAGGGATGGTTGGCAGGGCTTGGGTATACAGAGTGTAGTGGGCTTTTGGTGTCATAGGGCCCCCCTCCCAGCACTCTGCACCCCATTTCCCGGAGTAGGCTTCTGGCCAAGTCTTGGTGATATTTTCAGGGAGAGCGTCTTCCCATCTTTGTCTGCCATGGAATGACAGTCTTTGGCCCAGTGTAGGCCTTTCTGGCACCGCAGACAAATACCTGGCTGGGCCTGGGATCTGGTCTTCATTTGGGGGCATTTTTGCTTAAGATGACCGTACTCTAGACATGCAATACAACGAGGTCTGCTGGGCTTAAACAGACAGGACGTCTGTTACCAATGCAGCTGTTTGGACCAAATTGGCCTCCAGGATCACAACTGTTTGTGCGGAGCTGGCCTCAAGGACCTCCTTAAGCACCAATACCATTTGTGTTGAATTGATTTCATGAGTTTCTTTCATGATAGATTGTTTGTAGGTCTGAGAACCTACATTTTTACATGCCTTAATCATATCTATGGGTATTGGGTCCTTAAGAGACCGCAGTACCCTTTGGTAATCATTTGTTAGCATTTTCTACTGTGAGCCATATAAAGAGTTCGTCGTGAGACTGAGGGTGTGGAATCTGCCACTTGATGGACTCCCTCAGTCTCTCGGTGAACTCCATAAATGGTTCTTTAGGGCCTTGTTGAATATGAGTGAATTTGGGATGGTGTGGTTCTAGTGGCATTGGCTACTGTCTGGAGGGCCTTGAAGGCCAGGTCCCTGGAGGTATTGAGATCATCGGTAGGTACTTTCGCCTGAGCTGCAGTGGCAACATACAGACCCTGTCTCAGTAATATGTCCCTGGTATTAATGGGAATGCCTGTATTAATGAAAAGATTTTCTGCAGTATGTCTAGCCAAATTCTTCCACTCGTTCCTGAAAATTGTTAATTGTATGGCTGACAAAATAGATCTTAACAGCGTGAGGATATCTGTAGGCATGAGGACATAAGCTGAGAATAATGTCTTTATCAGACTCATTGTAAACTGAGCACTGAGTCCGTATTCTTGGGCAGCTTTTTTAATGTTTTTAATAATTGGACAATGAAGAGAATCCCATATTGGAGGCTTGTTCTGTTCGTAAAATACCGGGAATGCCTTCAGGAATTCTATGTCTCCATCCTCGTTGTCTTGTTTTCTGATCGCCGCCCACTAGGAGTACAGTGATGGATGGTCGAGGTTGCTGTGGTGGATGGCAGGGTAGGCCACAGTGGCTGGAGCCTGGGCGGCGGTGGCTAGGCCAGAATGTTGAGGGACTAGGCCCAGGTGTAATGGGGTTTGGGTGCTGCCATCTTGGACCAGATGTTTACATCCCAGGGGCCCATCTTGGCTCCACCCTTCCAGAAATCCAGTTCCTGGACTTCCTCCCACTTCCAAGATAAAGCTGGAAGTGGAAGGGATCGGAGAACTGGAAAATAAGGAGCCTCTATTTTTTCCACGTGACTGAGACGGGGAAGGACAAGAGGTCCAACCACTATCTTGTGTAGAGAGAATTGGGTTATTAGAGGTGGTGGCTTTACCCAACGGAGTCCCTGAAGCACTCCCGATGCCCCCTGTTTCTTGTTGTTGCTTAGAGTCCCTTATTTTTTTTCAAGATGTTATAAATTGCAGTCCATGCCACAAGGGCTTTGGATGCTTCAATGTCCAACTTGTTCTCCGTGGCATTCCAGAGAGGGAAGCCCACATTGTCCCACTCTTCAAAGGTCAGGTTAGTCAGTAGGGGATAGCAGTGTTTTGCCATCCACTTGGATAATACTTTGAGATATTTTTTCTCAAGATGATGACCACTAACCCCCGATAATACTTTGAGATATTTTTTCTCAGGAGGATGACCACTAACCCCAAGGAGGCACTTTAGCCACTTGTATGTATGGTTTCTTTCTTTGGATAGTTATTGATTTGGTCCTTTACAAACTTGGGGAAAAACTTAGGACTGACGGACAGGCTTGGGGATATGAGGAAAAGATCTAGCTTCCTGGTGGCTCACCTCCCGTCTGGCTGCAGGTGCTTATCATCGAGTTCCAGCAGGGGGATCTCTGGAGTTGGCGGCTCTCAGTCTAGGGTTCCTCACCATAGCTCTGTCACTGGGGGAAATCCACCAACTATTCCCACAGGACCATCTAGGATACTAGATGCTAGTACACCTTAGAATGGACCCTGCTCAATCGCCATTTGCTGAGGTCCTCGAAGAGAAGAAATGATGGCACACTCCAGTGAGGGTCAAACATAGAATGGTAGTTTATTCAAATGAGGCTTGGGCTTATATAGGGGATTACAGGAAGGTTCCAGAACTTCGGTGGAGATTGAGAGGAGCATGTAACTCCTCTTACAACTTAGGGGACAGGCAATAACCTTATAGGGAAAACTGGTGAGGAGATAACCATATATGGTAAGACCACACTGCGGCAGATCTCGACCAATGGGAAAATGGGGAGAACATGAGGGAGAACTGTGGAATCATTTTGAACAGTATAGTATATATGTGTGTATATATGTAACAATAAACATAGAAAACCATGGAATCATATAATAACATTGGGAGTCATTAAAACATTGTCCAGATATAGGTATTTTCTTTCGTGCTTGGATAGCTAATTGTTCCAGGTATTCTTTCTTCCATTCACACCTCAGCAAACTGCTCCATGATGCCTTTTCCACTTGGTGAAAGATTGTTCTCCCACATTTTCACACTTTTCATACAGCAGGACCAAGATACTTTGCAATGGGTTCTAATATAAGAAAGCAGTCAAAGAATAATCTAAAATTACTTGTATTAGGACAACACTTAAATATGGGTTAGGATAATAGGCAAGACTAGTAAGGGTGACACTGTTGTGGGTGTTTGGTACAGACCACCTGATAAAGAGCATGAAGTGGATGAAGCCTTCTACAGGCAGTTTGAAGCAGACTCAAAGTCAATGGCACCTTTTTAGGGGCCACTTTAATTACCCTGATGTCTGCTGGAGGAGCAACATGGTAAAACACAAACAGTCCAGGAGGTTCCTGGAAAGCGTTGGTGACAACTTCCTGTCACAGGTAGTGGAGTATCTCACAAGGAATGGTGTGATGCTTGACCTCATACTAACCAACAAGGAAGGTCCTGTTGGAGATGTGGAGGCTAGGGGCAGCCTTGGCTGTAGTGACCATGAGATTGTGGAGTTCAGCACTGGGCAAGGACAAAGCAGGACAGCAAGTAAGACTGCAACCATGGACTTCAGGAGAGCTAAATTTAATGTTTTTAACAATCTTCTGGGAAGACTCATGGGAACAAGGAACACTTCCTCCAGACTCAAGAACAATGCATCCCAATGAGCAAGAAATCTAGCAAAGGAGGCAAGAGATCTTCATGGGTGAATAAAGAGCTCCCATGATTACTCAAGTGTAAACAGAACATAGAGGAGATGAAAGCAGTGTGAGGCTGCTTGGAATAAATACAGAGAGGTTATCAGAGTAAGTAGAAATGGGACAAGAAAGGCCAAGGGCCATCTGGAATAAAATCTTGGCAAAGAAGTCAAGGACAACAAGAAGGACTTTTTCAAATACATCAGTAACAAAAAGGAAAACAAAGAACAATGTGGACCCATTACTAAATGAAGGGGGTACTCCAGTGATAGAGAAAAAAGAGTAGACAAAGTTACTGAACACCTTGTTTGCATTGGTCTTCACTGACAAGACCAGCCCTAAGGGACCTATAATCCAAGAGACCATGGTAAAGGAATTTTGTATGG
The DNA here is from genome assembly GCA_035221455.1 of Xenops minutus. Lineage (NCBI taxonomy): Eukaryota > Metazoa > Chordata > Aves > Passeriformes > Furnariidae > Xenops > Xenops minutus. The sequence goes on along the minus strand of JAWWEE010000074.1, from coordinate 87,198,011 downwards.
AAGAATTTCCCTTGGTCAAGGAAGATTCAGTTAAAGAAGACCTAGGCAAATTTGACATCCACAAGTCCATGGGCCCCAGCAGGATACATTCATGAGTGTTGAGAGAACTGGTGGACACTCATGAACGACTTCCAGTATCTGGTAGGTATCCCCTTCCAGTGTCTGAAGGAGGCCTACAGGGAAACCAGAGAGGGACCCTTCAAAAGGAATTGTAGGGATAGGACAAGGAGTAATGGGTACAAACTGAAAGGGGACATTTATGATAGATATTAAGAATACATTCTTTGCTGTGAGGGTGGTGAGATACTGGAAGAGATTGCCCAAGGAGGCTGTGGATTCCCCAACCATGGCAATGTTCAAGGCCAGGTTGGATAACGCCTTGAGCAAACTGGTCTATTGGGAGGTGTCCCTGCCCGTGGCAGAGGAGATTAGGACTACATGATCTTTAGGGTCCATTCCAATCCTTAACATTCTATGATTCTATGATCTTTGAAACATCATGGCAATCAGGAGAGGTACCTGAGGACTGGAAGAAAGCAAATGTCACCCCAGTCTTCTAAAAGGGGAAGAGGAAGGACCCAGGGAACTTCCAGCCACTCAGTCTCAGATCAATCCCTGTAAAGGTGACGGAGCTCCTCATTCTAGAGGCAATCTCTAGGCACATGGATGACAGGAAGGTGATCAGGAGTAGTCAGCATGAATTCATTAAAGGTAAGTCATCCTTGACCAACCTGATTGCCTTCTACAATGAAAAAGCTCTTATCTATGTGAGCTGAGACCTATCTGAGAAACTGTTGTCCGAAGCCACGTGGAGGTGAAGATTCTCCTGTGTTCTTGAGGGAAGTTGGTGAGAATTTATTGTGTTAGTTATTTTATTGAGCTATTCACTGAGTTTTCAAGTGTGTATGTTTGTTTTGCTTATTTTTTACTAGTTTTTGTCCTTTCTTTCCTTCCCCTTTTCCCCCTTTTCCCTTTTGGGGTTGTTTGGGATTCTTTTTCTGTAAGTACATAGTGTTTAATTGTATATAAATGTAATACATGTGAATATAGATATTTTTTTACTACAATTTGCTTTTGGTGCCTTTTTTCTTCTCTTTCAGGAGGGGGCAATCTGCCCAGCCAACAACTGGGTTTGGCAGGAAGCCAAACTTAAACCATTACAAGGGGAGAGCAGTGGATATTGTCTACCTCAATTTCAGCAATGATCTGAAGGAAGGGTGTCAAGAGGATGGATCCAGGCTATTCGCAGTGGTGTCAAGAAACAGGACAAGAAGCAATGGGCAGAAACTGATGTACAGGAAGTTCCATCTGAATATGAGGAACAACTTCTTTATGAAGTAGATGATGAAGCACTGGAACAGATTGCCCAGAGAGGCTGTGGACTCTCCCTCACTGGAGATACTGAATCTGGATGTAATCCTGTGCCATGTGCTCTAGGATGACCCTTCTTGAGCAGAGGGGTGGCCCAGATGGCTCATGATGGTCCCTTCTAACCTTACCCATTCTGCGATTCTGTGAAATATATTTAACCTTGAATGTTTATCTTGTAGATTTGAATAAGAGCTAATGTGCTGAAGGTCCATGTGGAATAGTCTTAACTATTACAACTGGGTATATATTGTACATATGTGCTCTTCTACAAAGATAACTGAGTATAAAATGTTGTTAAGATGGTGAGTGAAATGAAGCTTCTAAAATACAAGTTTCACCAAAGAGTGAAGAACAAATACAGTATTGCAAAATAATTTTCATATATCACAGAGCCTGACTCTAGTCCTAGATGCCAAAAATACTTGACAATTAAAGTTCAATCATTAAATTACTTCTGCAGGGACTACAGATATGTATTGACCTTTTGACTAAATGTTTCCTTTGTTTTCATTGATCACATTTATTACAACAACTGAGTTATTGCAAATTTTAGCTGACTAGTCTTCTTTGAGTATTCTGCTTTATCAGACCTCTCAGTTACTTTTATTTTTTTTTTCCCTTCAGACAGTTCTTGAGTGTTCAGTAGCTTTTGAGGATGCTGATCCTAGGTTGAGTGCAGTGGGAAGCATGGCCAAAATTCAGTGTACTATTCAGTGTACGAAGTTAAGAAATCTTCCTTTAGACTCAAATGGTCTGAAATTTTTTCAGAGTTGTATCTAGAGTTAGTGTTGTATATGGACTGAAAATGCAAAATAATGAGTTTAGAATAATAGTTATAATCCCTGAATAAATGCTGTATAAACTGACTAATATTCTCCTACTTCACTACTTTATAAATTGCTCATCAGATTGACTACCTTAAGAAAAGAAGAGCAAAGGAAGAGCTGAGACAAAAGGGAAAATATCTGCTGTTCTTCTGTTTAACAGCTGGCAGGTAATTCCCTGCACTAGAGAACTTAGCTTGCTGTTTATGAGACTAGTGCTTGTTCAGTAAAGCCCAAATGTGAATATCTTGCCATAATGAACAATTTCATATGCAATGTTAACTCAGTCCTGGATTCCAGAACACCCTCAAATGAATCTATTTCAGATAGGACAAAATATCTAAAATAGTAAATTACATTGCAGTTTCAGCACTTGTCCAGTGGAGCCACTTACCATGAATTCTCTCTGTCCACTTTGTCACATGCTTTCAGGACCACCGAATACTGCCAATAAGTGATCACTCTCAAGTATTATCTAGCCATATAATGAGTGTGAAGCTTTGAGAGGAAGATAAAGCTGACATTTGTTTTAGAATAGTAGCAAAGAAACACATAAAATATTAAACTAGTTAGGAAGCAATTAAGAAATGTCTCCTGCATCCTTCTCCATTTACACCTCCATACACTCCTTTCCCTGCCAAAAGAAAGGAAAAAAAAAAAAAAAAAAGAGAATCTATGTGGCAATTTTGCCTCCTACTGATAATGGAATTTTCAACTTTCACCTTCTAATCCATCACACAGAAGTCTTCAATAAAAACACTTAAAGAAATGTACATGCATCAGGATGTTGCTACTGCTTGAAAAAGTTTTTAATCCATTTGTGACAGAGATTGTGTTCCTAAGTTAACAAGATAATGTTATCATATCATCTTGCTGCTGTTAATCTTGACACATTTCTTCTACCTTGTTTCTAGCAGGAAGTGTTTATGTTACAGTGCCTGTGTTGAGCTGAATGTTTACAGGATGCCACAACTCTACCTGAATCATCAGTTTCCTCATCTCCTTCAATGATCATACTGACTGTAAAACCCTCTATATAGCCATCTGCTGTCGAGATTCAAATCTTATTCTTCTTTCAACATGTAGATTCTTTCTCATATTTTGATTATATTTGTGTTTCAATGCAAGAAGAGATCCTTTTCTTTGCATTTGCATACTTTGCATTTCATAATGCATACTTTGCCTTATGGAATTGTAAAAATTATAAAAAATATCTTTGCTTTTCCTTTGGCCTTGGATTTCTTTCATTAAGTTTTGTGAATGTATCAGTACATATGTGTCAGTGCAAACATTTTACAGTGTTTTATTTTTGCTCTGCCAATCTATTTCTTCCCCATCAGTTATTCCTGTCAATTTGAGCAAACATTTCTTAGGTGTGTAAAAATTGATAGAGAAGATCACAGTAGCGATGCTGAAAACTTTATTCTTCATCTAACAACAAAGGCTAATATGGTAACAAATGACTTCAATGAAAGGACAAGGCATATTCTTAGGAAACTTTCAGATATCACAGTTGCAGTTGATTGTTCATATTTAGAAAGATCAAGAATTCTGGAGGAAGAATTGGAGAATATCATTAACTTTGTCTGCAAACCTATAGTTTTTATGGACAAATTATAGAAAATTTTGTTAGAGTTTGGGGTCTTACTAACAATAGGAAAAGAGAACTCTATATAACTGTTGATGATAAAGCTATTTAAATGCCATATAGCTCTGAGTAATTTAATTTGAAGAAGCATCAGGTGGGGTATTTTACGTAAAGAGAAGAAAAAATTAATTCTATTGTACAAGTCTTTACTAAGACTTCATTAGAATACTAAGCTCACTTCTGATTAGCTATGTTTAGAAGAGTAATTTCAATGCAAAACCAGCCTACTCAGATGATAAGGGGTTTTAGAGAACAAATCTTAAAAGAAGAGACTAGTGAAACAAAAGTTGGGGCAAGATATGATTATTTTCTATAAATACACTTATTTGATCTTCTCCATGGACACTCCCTTGTCAGGGGGGAGAAGCTTGTGTGCCCTTATGAGGTTGCAAGCTCTGCTGCTGGTGGCACATGCCTTCGGTAGGGTCTCCCATGCTAGTCAGGTCTCAACTGAAGGGTCAGACAAAGTGTGTCCATGGGCAGGATGGGCTCGCT
>JAWWEE010000074.1:87145946-87184241 GCA_035221455.1 Xenops minutus | reverse complement strand
GCAAGAGAGGGAAAACCCCCCTTTTGCAAGCAGAGCTCTTCTGAGTTCTTCCCCCCTCCCCCCTTTCGGGGGGGAGAACACAGGGCACCACACCAGGCTGGGCAGCAGAGACTGTGTGTGGTGTGTATGTGTGTGTGTGTGAGGAATGTCAACAAGGTGTAGGAGCTGGAAAAATGCCTTTTTCTATGTGGCAGGATACTAATTTTATAACACTACTCAATTATCATATCTAAAAGTTGAATCCAATCTAAGACATGTCCATACTCAGAACTTCCCTTGGTTCCGCCCCATGGCACACCTCTCCTAGAATTGAGTTGGAGGTCTTAAGACCCCTTACTTCATCCTTTATCATCATCTTCACGCCATTTTCCCTTCTTGGAGCTTCTCCAAGGTTGCTGGGCTTTGCTTTCTTGTTTTGACTAACAGGGTTTCTGATTGTCTTAGCTCTGGTACATGTTTCCCAGGCATGGTGTTCCAGCCTGACCCTGTTCTGACCCTTAAGACAGCTAGCACAGGGTTAGAGGTTGCTAGCTACTCTATATGTAAGAAACTACCTAGAAGTTTAAAGCCCTACAAATTCATGAAAACCCTAAGGCACCAGAAGGAAAAAAAAAGAAGGAAAGTCAAAAAAAAAGGAGCTTGAAATTTTTGGCTGGATCTGATCAGTTTGTCCCATCTTTAAAAGGAGAGATATGTTGTGATTTCTGCAATGACAGACAACCAGGTATCATAACTCAGTTTAGGTTCTATAATCTTGTGTTCTCTTTTCACATGCTGGTTGATGATTAAGTCACCCAAGGGAGAAGAGAATTAATAGCCCATGCAAATAGGAACTACTACACTGACCTACCATTATGCATATCCGGCATGGAATATGGTTCTTCTGGACCCATTTGTGACTAAACCATTCACAACCTGCTCCTGCTTTTGTGAGAAGTCAATGAGCATTTAATGAGTAACTTCAGGCTCTGCAGCCTTAAACAGGAATTGTACTGTTCCTCTAGGGAGTTGGTCCAGGATTTCCATTTCTATCCTATCAGCCCTAGAACTGAGACTACTATGTGACCGCTTTGGAATTATTATCTATTTGGTCAAATTAGGATGACAGTTCAATATTTCTGAAAAAAGGAATCTTGAACAATCCAAGAGGAAAAATAGAATTCATCTTCTATCTTTCACTTCTTAATATTGCAGTAGGAAACTGGAAAACACGGTACCCACTTTATAACTTACCAGCAGCTATTCAGTCAAAGCAGAATTCATAGCAGATAGAGACAAATCATCTGATGGCAGAGTTTAAAAGAAACCTGTTACTATGACAACAGATAGGGTCAGATAACAAAATGAACAGACACTTTTGATCTTCAAAAAATTCCTTTTCCTTTGCTCTTTCCTCTGTTATCTGGACCACTCCATCAAACACCTAGCAGATAACAGAGTTGAAAACCCAATCGACCTTCAAGGAAGACCAGACAAGTAGGAAAGTCTATGGAAAGGTTACTGTTACAGTGGAAATGCTTATGATGATATTTTCTCTGTGTATGTGTATGTGCATGTATGTGTATTTTACCAAAGTAAGAGACTACTGTTCAAAAGGCCTTACAAAAGCCTCTAACATTACAATGTTGAGGGTTTTTTTCATAATGCCACTCAAAGAAAGAAAATAGAATGTAATGTCATCTGAAATGATCTGCTATATAGTCATATTGTAGTCATCGTATTGTGAATTAAAAAAAAAAAAAATATTTATGTACTTTTACATTTTGAAGCACTAATTTATTGTGCATGCCTTACCACTTAATGTTACTTCTCTCATGTTATGAAAGCTGGAAAAATACCTCTGAATTTGAAGCTCTAAAAATATTACCATGTCATATTTCAGTATTATTTTACAGTATTACAAAGAGGTGTATATTGCTAAAAAGCAAATATGTTACACACTGATGAGTTGGAAAGAAAATCAAAGGACCACATTACATCACTTTCAGTTGAAATCACAAAAGAGGTGAAAAAAAGACAACAAAAATACCTTAATTAAAGAGAAAATACTTCTTCACTGTCTGAGGCTACTGAAGTCAGTGCACAGCTTAAAAAGTGTGCAGGGAGTGGCACTTTCTATATGTAGTAGTCCTGCTAAAGAGATGTCTTAGCTTAGGAATGGGGTTACACTGATGAACCTGTTTGGGGCCATGGTTTCTACTCCACCTTTATTTTCCAGTTCTCCTCCATATGGCAGTGCCATTGAATGGATACCATTAAGTGAGACTGTGATTGTTCCATACGTTATGATGATTTAAGATAAGTATGAAATATCTTTAGTACTGCAGGATATGGTTCAGGAATCTCACCTGATCACTCTGGTCCATACTCATCTGTGGTATGTATGTAGTATATTTAATTTACTATGTGACCCAGAGGAAATATTTATTCTTCACAAAGGTAAAAGCAGTGTGAAAAATTCACAGGGTCTCTTGCCCTAATTTCTCTGAGTTTCATACAAAACCAACTGATTCAATTAACAACTAAATTACCAATCACCAAAGAAGAGAAGACTTGTTAAGCTGTTATAGAAATTGCACTGCTAATTTCAATATTGTCAACAGAGACAAACAGCCACCGCCTTTACATTAATGAAACTGCAATTTTTAGCTTGTGTATTTCTCTGTTTGACCAAAAGTTTTGTTTAAAAAATATGAATTTCACCTGCAAAGGTTTTTGTCAAGGTAAGACAAGGTGGTTGCATTTTAGCTAATTCTACACTAGCACATGCACACACACACACACACACAAAAAAAAAAAAAAAAAAGAGGTTCCGATTCCTGGACTAATAAGTCCCTACACTTTCATAAAATAATTTCATACTTGATAACTTGGACAATCTTTTGTTTCACAATTACACTTGTGCAGGTCTTGCAAAATTAAAGAGCTCTATATTTTTACTGCTGGAATATTTTACCTGATATCTCCTGTAAATTGGAATTACCCCCTAAAGCTCAGAAGCTAGTAGAAAACAAAGAAGCCAAAGTAGCCAGGATAGAATGTCATTTCAGAAAAAATTGAAATTCTTATTTATTTCCTTAACAGTTGTATAATAGAGTTGAGTGGAACTGAAGAGACCTTAGAATCCAAATCAGAGGGATTCTAAATTGTGTTTTGCATGATGGCCTGCTGCCTTATGTGAAGAGGAACTTACCCTCAGGAAACCTTCAGTCTCTTCTAAAGGCAGATTCAGTGGCCAGACTACAACTTCTAGGGTGATTTTCTGAGCCATATAACCTTTCTGTTGCCTCCTACAGTGCTGACAATGGAAAGCTACTCAGAGACATTGTGGGACACACAATCCCACCATGCAAACTGCTACATGGGGAAGACATGGAGCCAGCAGGCATTTCCAGGAAATGAGGCTTGATGAGGAACTGATCTGGAGCTCAGTGATTGTCCTTTTTCTATTTAAAATGCATATAAAATAGATTGTGCCAGTATCTAAGAACAATGGGTTATATACCTGGAAAAATAAAAAAAAAAAAAAGCAAACAAACCAACAAAAACCAGTAGGTAATTTTTCAAGTGTCTACATACATTCCAAATTATTCTTAATAATAAATGAATATTCATAGAAGGACCCAGAGCACAGAGGAGGAGACCATCTCTTACCTGCTCATGTAGCAGACAGCATAATAGCAGCAGCTGCTAGAGAATCTTCCTCCCCTCATCCTAGCAGGTCCTCTCTTCAAATTACTCAATCCCTCTGTTGAGGCACCAGCAAGGTCACTGATTTTTGCTAATTACTGGAGGCTGGACTTGGATGTGGAAGGCCTTTTGCTCAGGTGACTGAAGAGTTGCCAGTTACCTCCAGCTATTACTCACCTGATCTTGAGGTAAACCAGAAAGAAAACAATATGTGTTAGATGATTTTCAAAGGACATGTGCTGTGCCTAAGGAAGAAAAAAGTATTATTAGAGGCAAAATATATACATGCTATGTAATATGTACTTCATCAGTGCATCTATGTTTCAATCTAGAAAGAAAAGTCAAATTCCATTTTTATATCAGCTTTATTCATATAGGAAAAGCAATTTCTGATTTCAGACAACAAATGTTTCTAGATAGTGAGTATACTTGTAATACTTGCTGACCTTTTCTCCAATATTTTTCTATTTAAGAAAACTCTTCAGAGAAGTGATTTTTAGATAACTCCACAAAGTGCTGATTAAAAAAAAAAAAATCCAGTATAAAAGGCCACTGTTCAGTAGCTATTCAATTTGCCTTTTTAACAAAATAACAATGTGCAGGTAAATATTGTACTCTATGTCAATAACTGGAAAAAAGAGATGTTAAAGCAAGCTAAATAATAGCCTAACTGTACCTGTACTAATGACCATAAACTTCTATTATGTTAATTTTTTCTCTGCACTTTTAATTACAGATCAATAATACTTTGCAGTTGACATTTAAAAATGCTGAACTGCATGTAGGAACACAGACTGAATAAAAATATACAATGTAGTACTGAATTCACCAAATCAATAAACTTTGCCATTTAACAAACAGTAGCATGTAAACAGTCACCAAAATTAGCAAGTGTAAAAGACTATGCTTCAAGTGCTTAATTATTTTTTAATAACACTAAGCTTCAGTCCATTGACAAAATTCCACTGCTGTGAAAACCAACCATTCTATTGGGGTTTTTTTGCTTTATTTATGCATAGCATCTCTTTCTTGTAGCTCAACCAAAAACTAAACAGGACCCACAAATTCTCTTTTGAAAATAAGGTTCTTAAAGATCAAAACGTGAATAATATAACTGCACAGGTTTTAGCTTATCTTTCCTTACTTAGAAAAATTGTCTTTTTTTTCCTTTCAAAATGCTTTATTGTGACAAGTACATTTAATAGAAATGATCATAGCATTAAACATTAGTTACATATGAGAATGTCATTATTATATCAATGATTCTGTTTGAAACAGAAAGCTAAAATCAATAAAATGCCATTCTATATATTCTTTCCTATACCAGGTCATGCTAAGATAAGCATGAAAAGGCAATTTTTTCAATATTCTGACTCTACAAACTGCTTTTCTTTTTTCTTTCTTTTTTCTTTTCTTTTATTTCTAATTTACTTTTATTTTCCTCCTCTGAGTTGCAGCAGTAGGCTGAATTTTCACTACGTTCTGTTGCTACTTGATTCCCATACACATAAAAAAGTTTCTAACCATGTTGAATGGGTTTTTAACTCTGAGGAGTATGGAAGAAAGCTTAGTCAGACTGAAACTAGTAATTCAGTGATTCTATACTGCTAATATGTACTTATTAAGTTCAAGTGCTGTTTTACTGTTTGAATTTTCTGGCCTGAGCTAAGATTGTTAAATTTAACCTGGGTAATTAAAGCTACAGTTGCAATCAGCATGAGAAGTTCATTAATTTCTACAACCTTACATAAAGCATGTGACCCCTGACTATAATTTCTAACCTAAATGATCACTGTAGCAACAGATGCTAATGTTCTTTTTTTGCTACTGTGTAAGAAATGGCAGATCTTCTGACACCAACGCTGGATATAACGCAGAAATCGCAGTCTGTAAAAAACGTTGCACTTTCTAGAAGAAAAAAAATGCATGCCAAATCCAAAAAGAAAAATGGATACCACAGGTATCTTAGTCTTCTTGCAGCCAGATTCAGAGGAGGAAAAAAGGATACCAGGAGCAGAAGACTGGGATCTTCTGTCATCCTCCTAGACTCTAGCTCATCAATTAGAACAGTGATTAGTATTTTCTTGAGATCATCCAGTTACTGTAATTTTGGCCTCAGGGTGGTATATCAGAGAATATAAAAACTTCAGGGAAGAAAAAAAAAGAATTTTCCATTGAGAAAGCATTTCAGCAGATTATTACCAACAAGTTCTGTTTGCTATTTCCTTCCTGGAGCTCTCAATCAAAGCTGAACAGATCAAGAAATTGTCTCATTATGGCAGCTGTTGCACATTTACAAATTTAGAACTTAATTTTGCAACGGTTATTGACATTAAGGAGCACTTAGTCTTGTAAGTGGTTCAAACTAAGTCCCCTTCAAATCAATGGATTTACTATTTCCTAACTGGGTTAAGTATAGAGCTGACTTAGCAAAATCTGCTTAACAGACTTTACACAAAAGTAACTGTTATAAAACATGTTCAGTGAATAGACTTTTTCCCTAGGGAATTTTCCCTGTGTGATATCGGTCTTCTGCAGTGACAGCAGAGAGCTATCTCTGACCCCAGCTACACCAGCCAACATAAGAGTGGAGACAAGAATGTGCTTGTAAAGATGAAATTTAGGAGGGTTCATTAGAACTGCTTTCAGGGCTTTGTATTGTTACCATTCATATCAGGTGGACATAGAATTGTAGTTAACATAATTTCTAAATATTGGTGGCCTGGTGTGCGCACCAGAAGATAGTGTGGCATGCACATCACAAGGTAAGCCTGTCCCACTGTCTACTGAAGGATTGTCAAGCACAAGCACCCAGCACAGGCTGAGTGGAGAATGAATTGAGAGCAGCCCTAGGGAGAAGTACTTGGGGGTGTAGGTAAACAAGATCAACATGTCTCAGCAGTGCTCACTCACAGCCCAAAAAACAACTGTATCCTGGGCTTCCTCAAAAGTAGCATGGCCAGCAGTGAGGTGATTCTGCCCCTCTACTTTGCCCTTGTGAGACCCCTCCTGTAGTACTGCATCCAGCTCTGGGGCCCCCAACATAAGAAAGATGCATTTGTTGGAACAAGTCCAGAGGAGGGCCACTCAATTGATCACAGGGCTTCATTGCATTTCCTGTGAAAAGACTGAGAGTTGGGCCTGTTCACCCCGGAAAAGAGAACATTCTGGGCAGACCTTAGAGGACCTCCCAGTATCTAAAGGAGGCCTACAAGAAGTCTGGAGAGGGACTTTTCACAAGAGCATGGAGTAGTAGGATATGAGGGAATGGCTTTAAGCTGAAGGAGGATATATTTAGATTAGATATCAGAAAGAAATTCTTTACTATGCAGGTGGTGAGGCACTAGAACAGGTTGCCATTAGAAGCTGTGCATGTCATATCCCTGGAAGTGGTCAAGGTCAGGTTGGACAGGCCTTTGAGCAACATGGTCTAGTGTAAGTTGCCCCTGCCCATAGTGAAGGGGATTGGAACAAGATGATTTTTAAGATCCCTTCCAACCCAAACCATTCTGTGATTCCATTATTTGAATTGTCAGGCTTGCCCAGAGGACATCAAGACACCATTTAAAAACACAGCTGGAAAATGAAAACAAAAACCAAAACAAACAACAAAAAAATAATCCACCAAAAAACAAACAAAACTTCAGACCTTTCTCCTAGGACTGCTTGTGGACTCCATACTACATATGTTGTATACACAACCAAAACAGTCTAGGAAGAATGGACTGAACAGCCAATGTTTCATTGTGGTGACTTAGTTTTCTTGGTTTCGGTCTAGGCCTTCCCTGCTAACAGGATTATAACTAAGGAAGTGTTTCACACCATTCCTTTACATAATCAGGTGAATATAAGCGAAGGAGGGGAGATTCCTCACTCTCTTTCTTTCGGGTGCTTGGAGGACAACAGGTCTCAGTGTGCTGACCTCTCTCTTATCTATGTGATCTGAGGCCGATCTGAGAACCGTTGTCTGGAGCCATGCGGACGTGAAGATTCTCCTGTTTTCTTGAGGGAAATTGATGAGAATTTATTTTGTTAGTTACTTTATTAAGCTATTCCCTGAGTTTTTGAGTGTTTGTATCTGCTTTGTTTTATTTTTACCTATTTTTGTCCTTTTTTCTCTTTCCCCCTTTCCCCCTTTGGGGTTGTTTGCGATTCTTGTTCTGTATATTCATAGTGTTTAATTGTATGTAACTGTAATATATGAGAATATATATATATTTACTACAATTTTCTTTTGGTACCTCTTTTTCTCTCTCGGGAGGGGGAATCCATGTGGCCTACAGCTGGGTTTGGCAGGGAGCCAACCCAAACCTCCACATTCGTATGGGTTGTTTTGGCAAAGCTGTACTGAGTGGGTTTGATAGTATGAATCCCAGCCTAGGTGCGTAAAGCTTCCCCATTCATGTAGTTCATGACAGTGAACTACTTGCCTAGAGCCAGGCACCTCACTTGCAGTTGTGGCACAGTTCCATTGTGCCTGCATTTCACTTTGTATTTGATCCCCAGGCTCCATACTGTAATGTCTGAGAAGAGTTAGATGGTAAGCTCTACTTCACCTGACACAAAGAAGATGCAGTCACTAGGGAAGACTTCAGATCTGAGAGCATCAGTTTCATTTATTTCCTTAACAATTGCAATTGCGAACAGATTTCTTGCATTAAATGTCAAAGTATTTCTTATACAGTGAGTGTTGTATGCGGATGACCTCTCTTTCATGAATGCCAAGGTCTCAGGTAGAATGTGAAAGTTCCAGGTTGCTGGTACATCTCATCCAGACATCTGTTTTCATCTGGTCCACATCAGAAACTCTTATAAATGTAAGGTACCTTGCTCATTCACTCTTTCTGGTTGCCACTAGGTCTGTAATAAAAAGGAAGTGCCAGAGATCAAGGCCATGTATGGATTCTGTGTGTCAAGGTACTGGAACACACACTTTATCAAGCTGAAGTCCCCAGTACAGTAACACTGAAATTATTCTTCATCAGTAGCAAAAAGAGAATATGAAACACATTACTACTTCTATCCTATCACTGTGTTAAGGAAAGAACATCCTTCTTTTTGGTCCTCCGTATCTTAGGTGAGTGCTAATTGGAGTGAGGTAAAAGGCAGTGACCAGTTTCTTTGGCACTGTTTTGTGTAATGTGCTGGCATTTAGCACTTTTGGAGAACAGGTAACTGGATTCCAACAGTGAGGCAAGCTGAGGAACATATAGCCCACATGATGCCAGCAGTATGTTCTGAGTAACTCGATGAGGTCAAGATGTAATAGTCTTGTAACAACATCTTAGGATGTAGATCTTAAGAATCTTTCACAACACTGCTGGTTCTCATTGTTCACTCTCTCTTGCCACATCAACTCCTACCCTTGGCCATTTGTCCTTGCCCCATATTGCCTACTCTATCATGCTGGTGTGAATGTCTGTCAGATGGTGAATCAGATCATGACTCTACATAATTAGCAGACAGAGAATTTTAACAATCCATTTCACTATGGGTTCACAAACAGTTGTGTTGGCAGAGAAGCAAAGCATGCAGATAGAAATTCTAGTCAAGAACATGAAGGAGAAAATTCCAGCTTTGGATAGCCTAAGCTGCCACTGAAATTAAAGCTATGATCTATATAATCAGAGTAACTTAATGAGGGAATTCAAGCACCTCCATGTCCTGCTGCAACAGGAGATCTTTTAACCATGACCTTTCCCCCTTATTCCTATATGCTTTGTCTGCTTATCATACTGTGACACTTGTGGTGCTCCACTTTGCTCTGTGCTTTGTACTCTTTGACTGATACCATATGCTATTTGACTTACACAATAAATGCGACATTTCTTGTCGCAGATGTCAGAATCAGTGAAGTTACTGTACCACTGTTGTGATCACTAACAATGTTAGCCTTCAAAACTTGAGCCATTCAGAAAAAGTAGTAGATGTTTTGAAAGGCTTCCTCAAATACTGAGCAGCAGAAGTAGTACAGCAAACAATAATTTCTGGGCACATAAATTTCTTTCAAATGGGAAATGTCTGGGAAAATATTTTGAGAGATATTGAGAAATACTAAGAGAAAGTACAAAAACTTGCTGTATACTTTGCTGCACTTGTCATCAAAAATCCAGTTTCAGCTTGTTTGCCAACAATACAGTCAATATTAAACAATAACCCCTGAATTTAGTGAAAGCGTTTAGTTTGCTCTGATATATTAATATACCTTCAACTCTGCATATATAACAAAGTCCGACTGACCATGACCATATCCAATACACATTGCCAAGTTTAATCCATATCACTCATAAATAATGAATGACCCTAACTTCAGCCACATTAGTCTGCTTTGCTGATGCCTCTTCAGTTCTCATTTTCTAATTCATCTTCACATGATAAAATTATACTAGAAAATACAGTTACCAAATACAATTACTAGAAACATTCCAGCAGCACTTGAAAATTGTCTGCTCTCCAGTGAGTACTTTACAGTTGTGCAAGACTTCTCAACAGTGAAGCATTCAAGAGAAAAAAATGGCCAGGTTATTCCAAACACAAAAATACCCAGTTCAACAAGTCCTATTCAATCAAGTGCAAATACTATCTAGTTGGTTTTTTTTTAAAATTACAATAGGCAAAACATAAATTCTTGATTTTAAAGAGATAATAACTTAGACAAAAAACAGTCAAATATGAAATACTTTGTATATGAGAACTATATTGTCTTACAGCTCCTAGTTTAGCACTAGCTTATAAAGGGATTATGGGCATTGTTTAGACATCAATATATCCAACAGTATTTTTTTTAACATCTGGTGGAAGCTATGTATCTCAGGTCATCTTTTATTGTAAAGTGGAAACACAGCAATACAGACACTAAAGCAACAAAAAGGAAACCTCTAAAGTAAACTGATGAATTAATATAATTATGGTAATTTCTAGCATTTTATCTTAGAATTCTGAAGAAATTTAATATTGCTGTGCCTAAGCTGTTGTCCAAAACATCTACCCTATTTTTCCAACTGCTGCAGTAGTATATTGACAAGCTGATATATCTTTATTTTATCAAGTATGAATATGGGAATGACAGACTAGAAAATTAATTAAACTGCAAGTAAATTAGGCTAACGAAAAGTTACACAACAAAATGTCAACCAAAAAATAAAAACTTTTTGAAAGGTCCTTTATGCCTCAAAAATACACCAGTTTTCTTTGATCGTGACAACAGAACCAAGGACAAAGCAAAACTTTATATTAACTCTCTGTTATTTTTTACTTAACTCTCTATAAGCTTTTGAACAGCTCCCTGACAGCTTGCTATTAAAAAATAAATAGTATGTTTTAGCAAAGATAGAAAATATTCTCTGTTTAACATTGCTTATATGACTGTGTAAAAGCGCTATGCAAGATTCTTAAGTGTATAATCAATATAATGTTACTCATAGAAATTAAACCATCAGATTTGAAAGGGCTTCATAAAGTTACAAAGGCATACAGGAGAGGAGGGAAGATGACTCGTTCCTAGGAAGACTCAGCTCAATGATCCCTCCTGCATTCCCTCTTTGCTCAGTGTACCAGGAGCTATTTGTTATGCTTGGCCTCAACAGTGTGCCCTTAAATTTAGTTGTATCTCTTTGGGGCATAACTGAAGAAAGTTTTCTGTCATCACCAACTGGATTTTCAGATTCTGTCAGTGTATCATACTATGATGTCACATGCTAGTACAGAGAACTTGGTGCAAGTGGCAGCAAAGCAGAACCTGATGTTCTAGAAAAAAATCACTCTTATGGTATCAGTGAATCTTGTAAAGAAGATTTAGTGGGTTGACCCTTGGCAGACACCAGGCACCCACCAAAGCTGTTGTCTCACTCCCCTCTGCAACTGGACAGGGGAGTAAAAATATAACAAAGGACTCATGGGTAGAGATAAGGACAGGGAGAGATCATTCACCAAATTCACAAGAAAGACAGACTCAAATTTGGGACATTAATTGAATTTATTATTAAAAAAATCAGACTGGGACAGTGAGAAATAAAATAAGTCTTAAAAACACCTTCCATCACCCCTTCTTCCTTCCCAAGCTATACCTCTTCCCCCCCCACCCCATAACACAGGGAGATGGGGAAAGGGGTTACAGTCATCACAGGTTGCTTTTGCTGCTGCTCAGATAGAAGAGTTGTTCCCCTCCTCTGCCACGGGATCCCTCCCATGGGAGACAGTCCTCAACGAACTTCTCCAGTGTGAGTCATTCCATAGGCAACAGCTCTTCATGAACTGCTTCAACATGAGTCTTGCCTGCTCCAACATGGGACATCACTACCTCCAGCTCGGTCTTCTCTTTCCACAGATCTGCAGCCTGCAAGAATCCACCCTGCAAAGTTCTTGCTCCACATGGATTTCTCACAGGTTCACAGTCTTTTTTTGGGCATCCACCTGCTTCAATATGGGTCTCCTCTGTGAGTTGCAGGTGGATCTCTGTACTCCTGTGGTCCTCCATAGTCTGCAGGGACAAACCTGCTTCACCATGGTCTGTGCCTCAGACTGCAGGGGAACCTCAGCTCCAGCATCTGGAACACCTCCTTCCCTTCTTTTTCTACTGACCTTGGCATCTGCAGAGCTGTTCTTCTCACATATTCTCACTCTATTCTTTGGCCACAATTACATCTGCACAATAACATTTTTTTTTTCCATCTTAAATATATTATCACAGAGGCATTATCACCATTTCTCATTGGCCCAGCCTTAGCCAACGGTGAGTCCATCCTGAAGCCAGCTGGTATTGGCTCTATCAGACATGGGGAAAGCTTCCAGCAGTTTCTCACAGAAGCCACCTCTGTAGTCCCCTTGCTATCAAAGCCTGACCACACAAACCCTATATATAAGAAAATGGCGTTGCAAAGGGGTTTCATATGGGAAAAAGTCTTGTTTTACACTCTTAGAACACTGTCAAGGTGTCCCTCCCTTTCAAATTCTCATATGTTGACATTAATCCATTCCATGCAATGAAGACTTATACTCCTTGAACATCTCTTTGAATTTCTCTAAATGCTCTGGACTACATAGTTCTTGTAGGCTGACTACACACCCTGAATAGAGCCAGGAGTAGGATACCAGCTGTGTTACTTACCTTGAAGTTGAGAGATAATTAGTCTGCCACATGTGCTATCATTACACAGTGGCTGTGTTCCCAAAGCAGTCCCAAAGACCTTTGAGTTCAGGGTGACTCCAGGCACCCAGAACCTAACATACTGCACTTTTTTTGGCAGGCCACACTGCACTTTAGCTCAAGATACAGGTCTCACCTTCCCCCTGGGTGAGGTGCACCTAAATACTTTCAGAAAGCATCCCAGAGCTCTGGAGGTAGGATCTCTGGCTGCACATTCTATTGTCATTTCTAGGCCCAAAGGGACAGTCAGTCTCTGAACAGAGTGCTGTGCTTCATCCTTGAAGGTAAAGTGGGATAATTTAGGTCTCCTTTGTTCCTGTGAGCTCTATTATCTCTAGTACTAACAGGTAATTGGTCTCAAATGCCTAAATAACAGCTTTCAGGACATTATCTAAACACCTGTGATCCTGAGTTTGCTAGAATATGATGGATAACACAGTGTCATCAGCTGTATCTCACCACTTATGCTAGAGACTGTTCATATTAGGTGTTTCCAGGTCCTCAGACATTGGAAAAGTGAATTGTGCTTGTGGCAAAATTGCTGCAGCAAATCTGAGCTAAAGAGAACATGACAGGGTTCAGATGACTTTGTGTATGTAGGCTACAGTCATTGTTCAAATACAGCAAAGTAGAGAAGAAATTTCTAGGCATATAAGCTTAAAAAATTCTTTTTTCCATCTCTTTAGTGTTAAAGAACCCTTGCTCAAAGACTGACAACACAATCTGCAACAAAATTTCCATACAAACTGTCTTAATAATCAGACTTGCCATTCTTCACTTTCTTCCTAGAATCCAATCTAGAAAACTATGTGTTTATATTCTTCAAATTTGTTGGGTTCGTACAGGATCATCTAGGATCCTCTACAGCCCTCTAGAGCCACAGACCTCATCATTCTTTGCTCCAAATCAAACCTAAATCCCAGACAAAAACTAGGAAATGAAGTTAAAGGTCAGTATGCCCTTACAGCAGTCTCTTGACTTTCCTGAATAACAGAAGGCTGAGATTTCCACTAAAGGTTTCCTACATAAATTCCGCATATTGTGTTTTATTCAGAATATGCCTTTTATACAGTCTCCAACCCTTATATTAAAACTTCAAGGAATGCAGAAGCTATCATTAGAATTAACAAGTTGTGCTGATAGACAGCTGTCCTCACCATTAAAAAGAAGCACTTTGTCTGAATTTATTTCTCTTTGCCATAAAACTGAAAGACCCTGTCCTACCTTTTCAAGCTAGAGGAAGGTCCCTTCCATCAGAAATATTTTCAGCTGCATAAAATACAGAACTGAATAGTCACTCAGCTTTCTCTCAGATAAACAAAACTCATTGAGTTCTCTAGTCTCTCATTTAATACAGTTTTCTAGACTAGGAATTATTACTATTGCATTCTTCTGAATCCTTTGAGGTGAAGATAGCTCAGTTCTGGCAGTGGTGGATATTTTGATAGGTCTTCTGTGACCTAATACACATATTAATGGTTTGTTTACCTAAAATAGTATGACTAAGGACTCTCCAGAAAATGATTGTGGCAAAATTTAAAGTGCTTTTCTTTATCTATGTTCAGGACTTGTAAAATACAAGATTGATTAATATGCAACATTAATAGTGTTGGTTTTAATTTGTAAATTCACTTCTACATTCAACTGAATGAATAGTGATTTTTCACTTTAAATACATTTTTCCAAAAGATTTTGACTAAATTTATGAAACATTGAACTATGTTTGTAAATATTTAAATAGTTACTAACTTTTAGATTCCTGGAATCAGAACTATTTGTTTTAAGGGCTTTGAAAACTATGTAAACTATGTGTGTGCCACTCCTTGTCACCAAACTTATTTGGTGCATAAAGCTTCAAAACTATAATGTGTAGGGTTTGTTTTTTTTAAATAGATCTCTTGAAAAAAAAAAAAAATGCTACTTAGTCCCATGAATTATGGAGCTGCTAAATTCCTAAACCTGACAAGTTTACAGCTTTTTTTGGACCAGCACTATGAAAGCTGTACATGTTTCAATCACCATAAGCCCTTTGACAGAGCTTTGAAAGATGTCTGTAAAGTTTAAGATGTCATCATATTTTTTAATTCTGTGAAGCTCAGATGTCCATTACCAAAATATTAGCTAACTAACCATATACAACAACAGAAAGTATTTCTTGTGGAATGCGGGGGCATGTGCTTTGCTGTAAAAGAACACAATGTATCAGATCAAAACCAAGGTAAAATAGCGTCAGCCAGAAATTAGTTTACTCTAATTAGCTTGGCACTTACTTCAGATGTTTCAGATAAACCAAAATGAGTTAGAGATGTAAAAGTGGGGGGAAATACAAGAGATAGTCACTGTGAAGGAGGTGGAAAGCATGGATTATAACAGTAATTTTTCAAAACCTTGAAAGAGTGGCCTATCAAAAAAAAAAAAAAAATTTCTGTTACTTCTAGGTCTCTGCCGATCTCTGAGCTAGTACCAGCAAATGAAACTCCTCTCCTCAGCAACATAAGAATAGCTTTAAACTCTAGGTTACATCAGTTCATTTTTCAAGTACCTAACTTCCAATCACAGCCCAAATACTTTCTTCAGTTTACAACTATATTTGTGAGGCCCATGATAGCCTGACTAATACGTTGATTATCATGACAAGTGAAAAAACTACTTTTTTGTATGTTGAAGCTGTCAGGCTCTTTCAGTCAGAGCATTTTTAACTTTACTTTGATGAATAATTTAGTCACTCCTTGCTAGAGCTTTGGTATGTTGTGGGGCAACTGGTGATCAAATTTATTGCTAAAGTATTTGCATCCGGTTTTGCAAAGAGAGGATAAACACTTCTTATTTATTCCAGCAATGACACAAAAACTTTCAGACTATTTCAGATTGCTGAATGCTCTTCAAATAAAGAGGTCCAGTCAGACCAACTCCAATACAACTGGACATGCTGCACATAGGAGAGGAGACTGTCCTCATATACAAGGCAATGGATTGTGGACAAAAATCTCAACTAAAACAACAGGATAAGCAACTGTAAGATTTTTATGAATTTCTATGATGAAATGGAATTTCTTATCTTTTTGAGAGAGTACAGCCTATCTATCTGACAAGTTAAAAAGTGAAAATTTAACAAGTATGCTTGAATAAAGAATATTCATCTGTTCGCATGTTGTATAGTTATAGATTATATTTGTGTATCAAACAACTGTATTTTTTTTTTTTTTGCCATTTGAAAACAGAAATTTTTACTGTCCTGATTTCATAAGATAGGTATGCTATGAAAATGAAAAGCTGTTCTACTTCTATTAAAGTTTTAAAGTGTTCAATAAGCAGAAGTATTACAGGAATATAATTCAATTTAAGATCAGTAATTTGTGTAAATAAATGTCTAATATGAAAGAATCACCACAAGTGGAAATCAAGAATGTTCAATTTTTCATGATAGGTATCAAATGAGCAAAAGGGTTTGTGCTCATTAAAAAAAGTTCTAAAAATAACAAGGTTCATATTCTTCTATGGGTTCATATTAATTTTTTATTTTCCATTTGAAAATTAGGATTGTGTCATATACATGCACTTTTTTTGTGCACACATGAATTGAATTGAAACTTTTCTGTTAAATAATTAACCATGGTTTTCATATGCTCTAAGGTGAGTAAATTAAGAAATCATAGATTGTAGGAGGTGTAAAAAGTGCTCGTGTCATGGGGACTGGTGTTAAAATTGCCTGGCATTATCCAGGAATAAGTACTTAATATTTCTTTGCAATAAAGATAAACGTATTCCTGATTTTAACCCTAAGTTTTTTTGGCTTTTGATTAGTTTACTGACTAATTACTACTGGTAGATTACAGTAGGAAATGTTCTTTCACAAAATGGAGTTTAATGGAAACTAAGGGGATTGCATAATACACAGGAGCTCTTTTGAGGTTAAAATCTATATCATTAGGTATATAAATATCAGTCTGTCCTAAAGGTTCAGAAATATTTTTGCCCAGATGCTAAAGAAGCAGAGAGGATACTTACTTTTAATAAGCGTCACTTTTGATCTTTAGCAACTGAACACATGTAGTTTATACACACCCATTCTAGATCTGTATTTCAACAAATTTGAGGTAAGCATGTGATAAATTACTAAATTTCCAACAAAGTGAAAACACAGAAAACAATTTAACTCCTTTTGAGAGCAATAATGTCCAGCTAAGGGCTGGAGTTCGAGACACTGTGTTTTTGTCATTTTGTTTTTTGTGGGTTTTGTGGGGCATTTTTTGTTTTTGTTTTTTAGTTTTTTGTGGGTTTTTGGGGAGTTGCTGTGTTTTGGTTTGTTTTTTGGGTTTGTTTTTTTTTGTTGTTTTTTTTTGTTTTTTTTTTTTGTGGTTTGGTTGTTTGCTTGGTTTTTGGTTTTGTCTTTTTTTTTTTTTTCCCCCCCCACAGAAGCACAATTGCTTATCACGGATTTAAATGTGATCATCCTGGAAAAGGTAAACTCTGAGGTCTTCCATAACTGCCATGACAAAGACTCTTTCTCTGCAATTTATTACCTGACTAGTACATTCCATGCCTTCTTCAATATAGCAATAGCATCGCTTGAACACTGTAGTGGGAGACTTTCAGGTCTCAGGCTGACAGGATAACATCTTGTTGACTACAGTTTTTGTCAGTTTTCTCCACTGAGGAATAATGACTTCTGTGATCTCTAGTGTGCAAGCAACTTTTATGTTCAACTTTCATGACATTTTTAACTAAGAATACCTACCTGACCATGTGAATTAGTGTTATTAACGAAGTCAAACTATATCAGAATAATAAAAATATTAAAGAATATTATTTCAGCCATTGTGCTTTAGAAGAAATTTTCTCTAATCTTTCCATTTGACTTAATAAAGTGTTTAATACTGACAATACTTACCAAAATAATTACCTTTATTTGTATAACATTAAGTTCATAGGAATGATAACATCAGTAATAACACTATTTGGAGAAAATAAAATAGGAAGGCTAATTATAAAACTCTGTTTAATAAAAACCTAACTCCTTTGCCTTTAGCAGCGACATAATATAGCTAGGAATAATGATTGCAGTTTTTAAGGGAAAATAACCAACATGTTTGTCTCACCATCTTTATTATTTAAATTATCATATATTATATAATTACCTTCAATGTAACCATCTTATCTCATGGAAGATCTGCGGTAAGGGAAAATAACTTAAATCTGATTACTTTTCTGGCACAATCAGTCCTTCATTCTCTATCCTTTTATGGGAATGAGAATACTGATACAAATTTGAAAGAGAGAAACTGGAAATACATAATAAATACTGCCTCAAATCACCTAGGTAATATAGAGTAAGTAGATTTTTCCAATCATCTGATACCCAAATCTTATTTCCTAAAACATATCTAGATCCATGATAAACATCGAACCCATCTTGCCAATCTCTACTCAGGCTTTTTCAGAGGAACAGGGGGGTTTTTTGATTGGGTTGTTTTTGGGGGGTCTGGGGCTTTTTTGCTTTTGGGATTTCTTTTGCGTACATCTTCAAACTTATTCCCTCCTCCCACAGATTTGCATTTCTGTGTCCCAGTTCTCTTTGTAGGTGCAATTTCATAGGAAAATGTTATCATATCACAAGACTCTCTTTGCCCTCCAGCTCAACTACTAACTGAAACTTATTATGCTAGCAAATTTCACTACAAAATCACTTGTGCTGTGAACCCAATAACAGGATCAGAGAGCAGAGGGACGGAGAAATCTTCATGAGAGAAGCTAGCATGGGAGCAAGAGAAGAATCCTGAAAGCTGGAAGCCCTCCAAGTCTCATATCTCTGGATGATGCTTATTTGATAGCCAGCTGTGGGCTTCTGCAAATAAGTTAAGCCATGTCATACATGGCTGAGACTAAAAGATGAGCAACAGTTGCTTCTTCTGCCAGCCAGAGAATTTTATAGCAGACAAGACCATTGGTGTTTGTATTGTATGACACAGGACCCCTGGGTTTTAGATTTGAAAGAGTTCACACTTTTGGCTTATTTAAAATGAAGAATTTATCACAGTCTTATCAAAGCTGCACTAGGAGAGCCAGTGGTTCTTCTGGGCTACCAGTCAATGATCATTTCTGTCTATTGCATCTGCTGTACCTGAGAAAAGAAACAGAAGCTGGGGAGCACTGCTGGAGACCAAGGAGAAGGCCACTATGTATCCCTGCAGCTTTCCCCATTTCTCATGAAACAGAGCTGTCCTCAGTCCCAGGTACCTCCCAGTTTTCCATTTACAAACCCTTGGTACCCCAAATATTCACCCATTTATTTTCCCTAAGGGTAGAAAGATACACGTAGACTATGCCATTTCTCAGGAATTCTTGAGAGAAGATATATTGCCTTATCACCTGATGTTTATGATTTTGTGTAAGTGAACTGGATGTATGCAAATTATCTTTTAGCTAATGCCAAATACAGAACTACAAAAAGCTCAAGAAATAATTCATCTGCTCCTGGCCATAGATTTGACAACACTGTAAATTATTGCACTCTGGGGCTAAATAGGCATAAGGAAGAGTGCTGTAGTGAAGTCTGAGTCATTCTCCAACACAGAGAAATGAATGTGCATCTACTTTGGGAATATACAGATGACTGAGAATAAATGATGGATTGATTAAAAAGCATATGTTTCTGATGAAATTTGAAATACAGTGTCACATGTAAGTTATACTACAGTCAGTGACTAATTGAAGCCCCTTCAGCAAATAAATATCTGTGACATGTGTGAACCAGAAGAGACCTAGATTCCTCTGGCTTCAAACCTTGAAATTGAGTTGGCATCAAACTGTATCATGGCGCAGTGATTAGCCACACTGCAAATAAGCTTGCAGCAATGTTTCTGTTTGAAGATAGATTCTCAAATCCCTCCAAAAGCCACATGCAGTGATGTCACCTTGAAAACTGACAGGATGAGTTTTCCTTGGGTCTTTCACATTCAAAGTCTAGGGTTAGAAGTCCCATATTCTAGATGCACCCAAGGAACAGAAGATTGTTTGAGTAAAAACAGCAGAGGAGGATGAAAGAAGCTGATTGAGCAGAACAGTCCACATGTAAGAAAGAATGCTGGTACAGTCTGAACTATAAGTGTTTGAGAGCCCTCTCCAGCATGATGCACCCCATTCCACAGGTTTACAAAAGGATACCTGATAACTTATTCCTACAGTTCTTAGGAAAAGATCCCTTGACAGGATATAAAACATGAAATATGACAGTCTTTACAACAGTCTTTTTCACTCTGAGGCCATAGTTTGTGCTGAAGGATGAAGAAAGCAGTTGCTGGCTTGGTGGTGCTGTCAGTATTAGAGCCGTATGTAAAGGACCAAGATGAACTTGCAGATTTTTTTTCAATACAACAGTGTTTTAAACAGCTGCTACAAAATCTGATTGAGCATTGCAAATATTGTGTTCAGGATGTTGTAATCAGATTCCTTTTTTCCAAAATTTTTCTAAGTACTGCTTGACAGCAATAGGACTGTGTGGCAGACCCTCAAAGGAGAGGTGATTGCTGTGTTTTGTGGCATGAGAACCACAGGAATGCAAAAAATGACAATTGGGAGTCTTTCATGTTTGTGCTGTTGTGGATTCTGTGAAGTTAATGTTAACTGTTCAGAGTGTCTAAGACTAGTCAAAGCTTCCTTTAAATAGCACATTAATGTACTGGATTGTTTTCCAATGTCTGTTGAATTTTAGCAAATTATTCGGTTGCCTCAATATTGTAAGTTTAAGGAAATCCAGCTGTCAATTCCTATTAAACTGGCTTTAGTTTTATATTGTTAATTCAGTTGTCTTTCACACTCTAGCTGCTAAATCTAAAGAACTCTTTACAAAGGCAGATTTATGATGGATGCCATCTGACCTGATAGAAGGAAACAGATATTGATTTTTAATATTTTCTCCAAACTTGTTTACTCTAGGATAATACAGCAGCTGTGTGGTGGCTTGTCTCAGAGTGGAAAGGATTATTACCAGTGCCTTTTGATGAGATAAATTACCTAGAATGACTTGAATGGCTAAAGGGTATACTTTGATGTTATGTCGCTTCATTTACCCTTATGACTAAATGATTATTGATTTTATATTTTTAAGCTCTTGAAACGTGAAAATAAGTTGGTAGAGAAGCCTAGCTGTGTTAGTTTTATTAATTTATTTCTGCAGGGCATAATTCACTTTGGACCAGGTTGTGAAGGTTTTGGGTTCATGACCGACTCCAGATACAGTTGCAAAGAAATGGCTTATTTATATAGTCATTGCAAGTAGTTCCAAAATCAATACAGTCTGGGATTGGATGATTAAACTTAGTCCCTTTGTGGGATTCATTCCTCTAGCTACCTCTGAAATGATCTTGACTGAAGCAGATTCATGTGATCTAGTCTACAAATAGCAAGTTTGTTCAAGTTGAAATACTATTTTTTGCTCATCACTTTTTTTATCTACTCTGTTCACTCAGTGACATTTTAACAACCAGAAAAAAAGCAGTTGATTGACTACTTCAATGAAATCACTAATCTGCATTCAAAGAGTTGCCTCCAAAGACTACTTAGACTTTCCATGGATAGATTTAACTACTGCTTTGATCAGTTAGTCCCAGTATGCAGTGGATTTAGGTCTCTGTTCTTATGTAGGCAGCAGGAATCCAAGGTGTACGCTAAAGCTTTAAATAGTTTTCACAGTTCAAAACAGCTATTTGCTTTTTGAGTACAGCAGACACCTACATATTTCTGTAAACTGTTGCCTTTTCTATCATCATTTAACATGTTGGTGCCATTTAATGCTTGTCTGTAATGTGATTCCATTGTCAGTCTATTGAAGTATTTTGTAGACACGGAAAGAAGTGTAAAAATGTGCTCCAAAAAACAAAAAAAACTTCTCTCTCTCCAGTTTCCCACAATGACTATTTATATATGCTCTTTGCTTGGTGCCTTTTTATACCTTAAACAGCAATAATTTTTAAGCTTAATTTCTTCTGGAAAGGTTCAGCAACAAAAAAATGTGGTATTGAGTCTCAAAAATTTGGATTCAGAATCCTGATATTTCATTTATATAAAACATTAGCAAATTACAGATAATATTGCTAATCATATTTCAGCTGTCTAAAGGGAACTGCAAGCAATAAGCTATAACAAAAACCATGGCTCTAACAAAGTTGATTACTTGAAAGAGTTTAGCAGTGCATGAACCTGTGTAGGACTTCCTAAACTAAAGAATAATATTTCATGATTTAAGAGTACATATCTATCCATCTCCTGTATAGGCTATTAACCATATGCTTGTCTCTTGTTCAGATGTAAGTAAGAGGGGAGTTGTGTGTGTGTTTTTTAAATATATGTTTCACCTAACACTGTGTGTTTCTAAAATACAGGTATCTCTCTAAAGGTTACTTTTATGTAGATAATATTATTTACTTTATGCATGGTGGTGGTGGGGGGGGGGGATATTGTCACTCAAGAATGTTATTTTTCCAAAGGGTCTTTCATTGTAATAAGCCTTGGCAGCATATTTTACAGAGTTAAAAAAGGTGTAAAACACTTTTCCTTATTTTAGCCACATGATATGTATAATTAATGTGTAGCAAATTATATTGCCCAGTTTAAGGCTTGTTTAAATGCATAGAATTTGAAGTCTAATGCAGGAATAAAATAACTTTTGGATCAGTGTAATGTAATATGTTGATCCATTTTACAGGGTGGTGTGATTATTTAATTAATCACCTTTTGACAATTATTCACACTGGTCCAAATCAAGGTCTCCATTAAAACCAAAGAATAGCTTCATTACAAATGACCCATAAAAGTGTCAAGTGCTGGCGGTGAAGACAAGTAATTTCCTTTCCCTTTAAAACCATTAGATCGAATGATGGGGGTGGGGAAGGTGATGAAGTGCGTAATAGTGTGATTACAAAGAAAAGCTTAAGCAGTAAATTTGACAGCCATGTTACAGTGGATAGAAGATAAGGGATATAATCTGTTGGTTCTATACCTTCAAAATATTTTAATTTTATAAGAAGACAGGGATGAGTGGATTATATTTTTGAGAAACTTTTTTTATCCTCTTTTGGTGTTTACTTATAAATTGAGACTCAAAAATTGTCTGACTCAAAGCTTTGGAGATATAAAATAAACACTGTATTGCCTTCTGAATGTTACTTAAAATAGCAGTTAATTGAGACAAAATTGTTTCACAGCTCTGCAACTATTCTCAAAGCCTGCTTATCTACAAAATCTTTTCTATATCTTATCGGTGAGAATCACAGCAGGACCTTTATGTCAGTGTAATTATATTGGGCACTTACTTTTACATCTGGAAAGTACTGAGAACTACCAATTGATCTTCGGTATAGACAAAACTGCACTCATCTTTGATTACAGGTAGATGCTACACCTTCTGCACAAAGTCCTTATGTTCTTGCTATGCCAAAACCTGTGAAATCATTTTAATTTTCAACTTCTGATAAAACCTCGTGTATTTCTATAATGGCCACTGCAGTTTCCATAAAAAAAAGAATTAATTTTTGCACCTTTCAAATCCTAATGTCATATTTCAGTTTAATATTAAATCCTGCCAAATACTGACAGTCTGAAATTATCCAGGAATAAAGCTTCAAAGTATAACTAGAACATTAGAGTGTCACTTTTAGGGGGCTGAGCTGAAGAAAGCATTATTCAGAAACCACGTTCTGACTTTGAACACACATTGCATAGCAGTTGTATACTTTGTTATAGTTTTGTTTGGTTGAACTACTTTAGATTGTGGAATAAAGCCTTGTTAAGGAATTCCGTATAGTGATCTTACCTCTTATGACCTGGCTTCAAATGGTGCGAGTTAACAGGGGATGATTATTAGCTCAGCATCATCATTAAAAAAAAAAAAAAAAAAAAAAAAAAAAACCAACAACAACAAACAACAACAACAACAAAATATTAGAAATAAAGCCTTCACCGAAGCTTCTGGCTAATCTTACAAATATAGATTCCACTTACTACAGGAGAAGAATATGAATTTACTAGTTTTTCAAAAGTGCAGCAAATATTGACCAATCTCAGAGACATATTTGTTAAATCTACTTGTCATTCTTTCTTTGATCTTCATTTGTTTTAAAATCTTGCACCTAAGGTTGGACTAGTTACTGTAAAAAATCCCAAAAGTTCAAGTGCTGCTTCTAAAAACTAATGGCTATTGACTTTCATTAGGATTTCTGTGATGTTATCTAACCCTGTAAAGACATTTGTGGTATGCAGTTTACATTGTATCTAGTGATTGTATAATCATTATTGATTTTCCTTGTGTGTAGTACCTATGTCAAACAACCTAATATATTTAAATGGTGGTTATTTCAGCAATATGTCTATTATTAGATAAGATCAAAGATGGTTAAGTGTGTAGCAGATACTGTGATAAGATGATATAATGTGTATTTGTGCCAGTACCTGTGCCCTTTTGTGCATAAAACTGCAATTCATAGTCTTTAATGATTAACTCTCTGAAGCATGTTGTGATTTCCATCCTACAGTAGAATAAAGTATGACAGATGGATTAAAGGAAGCCCGCTTTTCAAGCAAAAGGCCTAGGAGTTATGTAAATGTAATACAATTAGATGAATTGCTTTTCAAAGACCATGGGAAATCACTCTGTATATTCTGTTCACTTCTTGTTTTTCTACCAGTACTTCTGAAGAAAACTAGAAATACATTTAGAAAGCTGCATGATTTCCCAAAGGATATAATCACTGTTAATCCCATGAGTATGGATTAACAGAATAACTCGGCCCATAACAGCAAGTGATTTCTCAGGCTAATCTCATGAGTAGAATGGTTATTGTATTTTATTAGTGATCAAATAGTATTCTACTTCGACTGTAAGTAGAAAAGTGGCAAATCTAATGCATTCATTTAGTATCAAAGAATGCTATACTTTTCTTGTGGAGTTCCTCTGCTTTACTAACATCATTTAATTAAAATATGCTTCTGGTCAGTAAATTAAAGTTGCACTATACATTTAATGCAATTTAAAAAATAATTAAAGAGAACCACAGCCCCCCACTAAAAAAAAAAAAAAAAAAAAAAAAAAAATCAGAAGCCAAAGGTGTAAATATACCTGTAGTGTAGATGTGGAAGTAGGAACCCCAGCTTTTTGTTCTTTTTACTCTTAAGATTTTGTCACTTTCTGCATTGCTCTAAAAATCAGTAGATACTCTTGAAAATATAGTATATGTGCATACAAAAGGTACACTTGAATATGTGAATGTACTTTGTTAGCGAAACTTTATCACAATTTTTTAACTAGGTCTGAAAGGCAGAGGCCTGTGATGGTACAACAGCCTTGCATTCATTTTCTATGCTTTCCTTTTCAGTTTTGAAGTGGTTCCTGTGCAAGTACTAAGCCTCAAGTTTGAGTTATTGCTCACAACTCACTGTAGTGTGTGTATGTGCCAGCTCTGTTAGTACTGGATTGAGATCTTCTCTATGACTTTTCATTGCACAGTATAAAGATGCATGCTTTGGCCACCCTTTAATTTCTATTCATGTCTTCTTCAAAATTACTCTTTGATTTCATTCTGTCTTCTGCATCTAGCTGTAAGAATGGAAAACATTAACATCCCAAACTGTATCTTCCACCAGGAAGTTACCAACATTGACAGTCAAATGCTGGAGGAAATCATGTGAATCTTCCCCAGCTAATCTCAAGGAAAATCAGACATATTATATAAACAATTAATATGATTGTGTGCCATAACATGTGTGAATATGTTTAAAGCAACTGAGGAACATCTCAGAAACTCCTCTTACAACAACTCAGCACTGAAGGTGATTGTTTTGATGACCAAGTACTAATGGGGTAACTCCAGCAGAGAGTAGCAGAGACCAGCAGTCAGAGTATTTAGCTGTTTGCCAATATAGGTGGATTAGGAACTGGATGCTAGTTCCCAGTGGTCTGCTTTTTTTTATTCTGTCCACAGGGATGAAGATACCTACTTGGTAGTGCCACCTTCTGTCTGCTGCACAGGAGCGCGCTCTAGTGCAAGGTGCTCACGGAGAGTGTCACTTTGCCGTAGTTTTCCACTGTAGCCTATTCTTGAATTCCCCTGATGCTCCACGATGACTCCCATCATGAGTAAATGTTAGAGTTTTGACGATGGGTATTCTCCTCTCAGAGAGGAGAACACTGCTTTCAATTGGAAAAGCTTCTTTGACTGATGATGAAGCTCCTTGGTTGATTCCCAGTTGTGTAAAAAAAGTTTTTCATTGGAAAACTTCCTTATCTGACTGAATGGTGGAGCTGAATGGTAATTTACTTATTTTAATAATTCTTCTCTAGATCCTGATTGTGCAAGTCTCACAATCAAAGCAATTGCAATCAAAACTATGTGAGAAATTTGAATTATTCTGTTGAGGCTGGTAGCATAGCAAATGTAGCTATAAAGCTACTTACCATATGGGAATGTTAAGGACAACTTTTAGACTATAAAGGTGATTTTTTCATGTTCCACCTTAAATTACCTTATTCAGTACAAGGAGTTGAAACACTACAATAATTATTGAAAATGACATAGCTGTTCCCATGCAAACCATCCAGATAAGCTCAGTTGTAGGATTAGGACCTATGTAATTATGTGTTGTACATACAGATGCACTAGCTGAACCTTATGCTACCCTGTACTGTGTCAAGAAGCCAAACACAAGTAGGAACTCATGGTTTGAAGGGGGTTCCTGAATAAATCTGTCTTCACAGAGAACATCCCACCTTTCATCAGAGGAATAGGTGGAAAAGCACAAGTGACTTGCTCTGACACATTTATTTCTCTGCAGAAAGTGCAGTAGTGATGTTTCAGTTTGCATTTAGAAGCTTAACTATATAGGAGCTGCTTCTTTATTCTCTAGTATATTACACTTGGAGTAACAATGCCATTATTTGTGCAAGACTGTGGTTCAGCCTATTGCCATCACTAAGAAAAAAATGAAGATAAAAAGGTCTACAATAGTCATGTCTGGAGTCTACAATTCCTTCTACTAGTCAGAGTGTGGGAGAAGTCAGAGTAAGCAGCCAGGAGCAATGCTATGAGCAAGTTTGCAAGGGTTATCCTAGCTGTCAAGTTATTCTCCTACATTTCTGAATGTGATCCTTTAACTAAAATACTCATTTGTTTACTTTAAAGTAGTCTTTTCCATGTTAGTCCAACAAAGCACCCAGACAGGAACAAACTTGCTCTTTATGTAAATTAATATTTTAATAATGTTTTTTAAGTATTTTTTAGTTGATAGAGTTCTTTCTCAAACTCCAGGCATAAAAACAATCTAAATGAGTCTGTATTTACTGCCTGAAGCCTCAAAAATATCTGTTAAACAAGTTCAAGTAACCCCCATCAAACCTTAAATCTTTTTATGCCAAATACTAAATCTCATGGCATAAGTATCCAGAGGCCAAAAGAGTGTCATGGGGCAAATTTCAGATGGAGCCACTAATTCCATGTGTCCTTGAATTTTATTGCACAATTTCTGTCATTTCTAAAGGCTCCAGAGAGGAAGCCAGGAGAAGCACATTGAGAGTTAAACTATTGTTATCTCTCTGCATCATATAGAGCCGCTATGACGAAGAGCTCTGTAGTGGTTGGTTACAGCAGCATAACTTCTGCACATCACAGGGATGAAGGGCTGAAGGGAAACAATTCCCCCTCTCCACCCTCCCCTTTAATTTCTCATTGTTTTTCTCCTTTGCAAAGTCCATTCAGCCAGCATTTGTTTGAGCAGTATGAAGGGGAGCTGAAAAGAAATTCCACTCATCTACTATCACAATGCTTATGGTCTTGTGCTTGGGAGAAATTCAACCACCAGGATGTCTTTAGAACCAGGACAACCTTAGAGTGGGTTTCTTCAGAGTAGGATAACCACATATGCTATCTTTGGTGTTTTATTTTGTTCTAACTTTGAATATGTGAGAGTCAGTTTTCCCTCCCTCCTGCTGTCAGGCAACCTCTCCTTCACAGTTGCATGACAAAACCTTGAGACAGACATCGTGGTGGACACAGCCATGTGCTAGGATGTGTAAACCCTTAGCAAAAGTTCACCTCCAGATACATAATACAAGAGAGAAACAAGTACTTTCATCTGCTACTGCTGATTATTCTCTAGTCAAGGACTTACCCCTATCTCAGTATTTTTAACAGACCATCCTGGCTTATGTACAACTTTACCTCTGTCAAACTCACCTTCACTACACAGCTATTGAGCACTTTGAAAAACTTTGGTGGGGAAGAAAAATCTCCATCCCAAGAAAAAAAAACCCACTGTTACTTTTTTTTCCTATTTGACTTTGGGACAAAACTAAGCCTTTCAAAATATTCCTTCCAAACTGGTGGGACTATAAAAGGGAGAAAAAGTGGGAGGGATTTTTGGTTTCACCTTTAAAAACAAAGCCTGGTAGGAAAGATAACCCCTGCAGATTTCTCCCATGTGAGACCATTATGAAGGTGGGACACAGAGCAGGGGCAGGGTTCTCCCCTGTTGCAAAGGATCATCCTTAAACCTACTATTCCAGAGACCTTCCATCACCCTATTTAGACTTCATCAAGGGATGTAGGGGAGAGTACCCAGTCAGCTGTAGATCCAGGCCCTGCTGTCACTGTACTGTACCTAAATTAAATCCACTTCCTCTAAGCCCTTCTGGAAGTGTTGCAGCTACTGCATTTGTCTTTTCTTGTGCTAAACACGGAATAGAAGATATTTTATTGACATTAAAAAACAAAACAAAGCAAAAAAACCCCAAACAACAAAAAAGGTATTTTAGGTTATAGTCATTACTCGTACAAAATAAATGATCAAAACTAAGTAACAAACTCACTTCTCTCTTTTGAGATTTCTATACATAAAGAAATTGGGTTATCTACAAACACATAATGATTTTGAAATATGTTAGTGCATTCTAAATACTTGAATTAAAACAATTTGTTTTGAATTGTACTATTATAGCAGAGTCAAAGTCCTTTTATCAGAGATTCTTTTTCTCCCCCCTCCCGTTTTTTTTTTTTTTTTTTTATTATGAAAGGTTTTCAAGCTTTGTTATTCGAATGAGATAAACACTATGGTGACTAGGAAAGCCAACATGTTTTAGAAGTCTGTGGTTTTGAGTGCTTTCCAAAGAGACAAGGTAGTATGTGTATACTAATATTCTCTCAATGCATGAAATGTAATAAAAGAGAGCCATTTCAATAATATTCCTTAAAAACTATTAAGCATAAAAATTCTGACACAGTGGAGATATTGCTTTGAGGCATACCCCTGGGGATCAAAGTCAGTCCTCATGCCAAAGCATTTCATGGTGGGGGAATCTTGTTTTTTGCAGAATAGAATACAACATTTTTTAAGTAAATCCTAAATGCTAAGGAAAAATATTTCACTCCTAGGTTTGTGGAAATTCTACCTGTGTATGTCTTTTTTTTTGGTGGACAGTTGGCTTAAATAGCAATGTGAGAAGAATACCATATGTCTTTGTTATTCAAGTGAAACAGGAAGTCAGTATTAAAAAGTTTCTGATTGAAGCTTACTAAGTAAAGATTGCCAAAATCAAAAACCTTGAAGTCTCAGTTTACAACTCTGGATACCAGTGTGAAGGCTTCTGAACTCTACAAATGTTTTGGATGTGAAAAATGTGGAGGGACATCTTGTGAGAATTGCATGTTTAATTTCAGACTGTGTGTCCTTCAGACCTTTCTTATTTCCTTTTTTGAATCAGAGCCACAAGCATAAGGACATATGGCATTGTGCACTTGCTAGTGGTCACAAATCCTTCGGAAGGTATGTCATAACCATGGTAAAAAAAGTTCAAATAAGTAAGAAATTAGATTTTTCAAAATACACTGACATTCCCATTGGGTTATTACTTTAATTGTCTTAGACATTTATCTAGACATATATATCTTAGACATATTACTTAAAAATAAATCACCCTTTTGAGTGTTGTGGGCTTAAACATCACTGAATTTTTAATTTTACTTTAGTTTATACACACCACACATTTTTTTCCAAAGAAATTACAGATTCAGAGTCTTGATCTGCTGACAGCAAATTTGCTACCTCTAGAGGCATTAACTACAACCTCTGCTTAAAGTGACTGTGTTTCTTGACCTCCAATTCTTTTCCATAAACTAAAATACTATTTGTAATGGACAGAACTCTTTCATCCACAAACAGCAAATAAGCTTCTGCAGAAGTGGCAAATATAACTAGTCTGAGTTTGCAAGTAGGTCAATGGGCCTGCAAACATATGAAATTATTTACTTCACATTACAGATTAAATATGAGTCAGTAGAAGAATGAGTCTACTATTCTTTTCTGGGAGTCTTTGATCAGCATGTGTTATACCATTTTAGTGACTTATTTTATAAATAGCACTTAGGATGAAAAGCTTCCAAACATTTCACATATTTAAGATGCTTAGGACCTGATTTCTGTAGATACTTAGTACAATACACTGTTTTGTATCTTCAGTTCTAATTTTTGTCTGCTCTGATGAGTTAAGGGAGCTCAGAATGTTAAATACAAATCCAAAAGAGAGGAAAACACAATTAATGCATACCATTGACACATTGATTTAAGTCATCTTCCCAGCCTGGCAAAAGGGCAGCAGTGCAAATGTGTCTAAACACAGCCTGTTCTGGATGATTTTCATCATCCTACTTGGTGTTCAGTTGCTGTTCCAGAAGCACGTGGATCTTCCATGGCTCTCATGTCATATCTGGCATCCTTACATAGGGCTTCTCATACTGGACTCTGGACTCTGTGTTTAGGCACCTGAGTCACTTCCAGGGAGCCTAGGACAAATATGCAGAGAGTATTGGGCGTTTGTCTGCTTACAGTCTCCAGCTCTGGACACAGCACCATTTTCAGCATTTGGGGTGATTTTCCTAACAGACCAGATGATTCTTTGCTATGTTATCTTGTTTGAATCCAGAAACAAGACTCCTCACCATGTCCCCTCCTCAGCAATTATGTTTTTCATCTCTTAATATCATTTATCCCTAAATATCCAAAATCATGTTCACATGAGTCTCTCAGAGGACGGAAATGTGAGCTGTTCTCTTTGTTACTTAGGCACTAGAGATAAATCTGATGGGAGTCATTGCACCTGAAGAATTCTTTAAAATAAAGCAGAATTCTATTGGGCTATTACTTGATAGCATAGACAGCATTAGACAGCATACTTGCAATATCATGAAAAAGAAAAATCCTAAAAAATACCACATATCCTAATGAAGAGATCAAACTAATACTGAAGCCTAACTAAACTTCATTAAATGAATTAAAAATCTTTCTAACTCTTCAGTAAAAATATTAAATGGGAAATATTATTGATCAGTTCTTATTCCTTCTTACTTAGTCTTTCTAGCAATAATCTGAAGCTATTGATAAAATCAGTGATTGATAAAGGATAGGAAAAGTAACCTATGAAGAAGATGGGTCTCTGATCAATGGGTATATGGATAAACATGAAATATTGGGGAAAAGATTTTTTGTGAAGGATAGTAATACCTGACAAACCTGTAGAACTTTCTTAAAGGAATCAAAGTTTACATGGACGAAAATTTAATTGATCTACTTTTCTCAAATATCCAAAAGAAGTTCAGAAAACTCATTTTCAAATACTTTTTAATAGATTATTCTTAACAGTTTTCTCAAATTTTACATAATCTTGTGAAAAATCATCTTCAGGATTGATGCCATTAGCAAGAAATATCAACTAGAAATAAATGTATAAATTACTCCAAAACACTCAGTGACACCCACATATACAGTTTTTTCTGTTGGATCTGCTAGGGCAACAGCTAAGCTGGAATTTTGGACACTTGTGACATCTAAATGTTGGTCTTTGACAACACAGTCTCTCAGTAGGTCAAACTGCAGAATTCCTCTGAATATTCTGAGTATACCATCAAGGCTGAAGTTAGATATCCTTTAACAGAAGTGTGAGGAAAAAACCAAACCAAACCAAACCAACCAACCAACCAACCAGAAACAAAACAAAAGAAAAACAAAAAATGAAAACGAAACAAAAAACCCAAACCAAATCAACAACAACAAAAACCACACAACCCCCCAGTGTTATAATGGCAACCTCAGTACTATTAGTATAATATAAATATAATCATATAAAGGTCACATAATGAGAAAAATATATTTTTCTCTGTCTGAACACATAAGCATAAAAACTCTCAGACAACAGATCCAAGCATACCTTGCTACAATTGAAGACTGTAAAATATGCTCAGAAATAAGAAGATATACTATGTTTTGAAGTTAGTGGCTTCTGAATGGCAGATGAAATATTCATATTTGGTTTTTGTACAACTTTTCTCTACTACCCTCTCCTTTATATTCCTCTTTTTTTTGTTTGTTTTTGTTTTGTTTTTTGTTTGTTTGTTTGTTTTGCTTTCCATATCTCTAGAAAGCAAAAAGATCAATTATTTTATGAGAAGATTAATAGTAGAGTTTATTCAACAAGATTATAGGGTATAGATTTTATTTGGCTTAGTCTTCATCCATAGACGCTAGAGAAGGGTGAAATCTTCTGAAATATGTAACGTTATATTTTGTGAACACAAGGCCTTAAGAAGCTAAACTATTATTCATTCTAAGATATTAGCCAGTGGTCATTTAGAATCTTACTTTTGTGTACTAGCATTGCAAGAATGTTTACAAAATACATTTTACAGTGAGCAATAGAATTATTGTATGATAAACAGTTAATATAGCAAAATATAGTTGAAAGGCTTTTCTTTGATGATATTCTTTATTTTAAAATAATTGAATGCATAACAATTATATATGACACCTTTTTAGCGGTAAATTTTTTAATATTTGCTTTTTCTTCAAAAAATAGGTTTGAAACTTAGTTCAACT
Organism: Xenops minutus; assembly: GCA_035221455.1. Lineage (NCBI taxonomy): Eukaryota > Metazoa > Chordata > Aves > Passeriformes > Furnariidae > Xenops > Xenops minutus. Next base: position 87,151,498 of record JAWWEE010000074.1, on the reverse strand, counting down.
TGAATAAGGCTGCACAGGAACCCACCTGACAAATTATAAATGGTGGATTTTGCAGGGAGCATAGTTCAGTATGTTGTTCAAATAGCCTGAAGCACTAACTGGACTCCACTAGGCTTTATCAAGCTTAGTATCCTTTGTTGCAATTGCTACCTAAAAAGATGTGAGAGTCTTTGTTGTGGTACAGAATGGTGGATGAGGTACACAGAAAATGAAGACGTCAGTGTTGGAGTAAAGGTGCAAGAGATCAATAGTATTAAACTCTAATTCTCTTTCTCTATAACGTCCCTCTCCCTCCAGGGGTTTCTTTTAGTCACTTCCCCTGATATACCAACTCCAGCAGCTTTTGAGATGAGATGTGTAGTTTACCAACCATTTCCAAGATTCCAAGACTTTTTAAGTCAGCTTCCATGTCCCAAAAAATATTGTGGAGTCTTCTCACTTGCGTGTGTATTTCCAGTAAAGTATCCCTTTCCACTAATTCTTTCAATACTTTTGGCTGGCTGGCACTGCAAAGTGCCCAAGATGGCATCTGTAGCTGGCCCACAACATCTCTGACAATAGATTCCTTCTGAAAAAGAACAAAAAGGACCAACAGAAAGACCCCCTGACTACACTCACCAGTTTGTTCAGGGAAAAGACTTGGCTGGGGAGCACTTCACCCCTCCCCTACAGCAGTCAGCCCTCATATTTGTTTCATGCCATTTGTTGTATGAGATGGGCAAGCTCTGCCCCCAGCTAAACAGGAAAAGTCAGCTATATGGGTACCCTGCTCTGCACCACAGACTGAGAGATTCAACATAACAAACACATTGTGGCAATGCTGCCCAATTTACTTAGTGCAACACTATTCGCATGTGATTTCTGTACTGCAATTTCTATGCAACTGCTTTATTTTCACCCCATTTGTCTTCAGTTAGAGACAGGCCACATGGCAAGTTTCTACTGACTTCTGTTTTCACCATTATAAAACCCTCTGCCCTTACAGGGACCAGGGCAAACACAGATTATAAAAACCCATTTCCTATTTAAACGCTCTATTTCCAACAATCTCCTAGCAATTTGTTATTTTGACCTTTGCACATATTTTTGCAGACTGAAGATGGGAGGGGGCCAGTCTGAGACAGGTGTAGGGAGACTGAGTTATAAAGAGTTATGTGCAGAGAGGGAGCAGACAACTGTTAAATACCAGACATCCTAATTTTTTGCAAAAGCAGAGAAATAGCTCTTTCAAAAAACATAATGTTGATTAGCTGGGAGGCAGCTGGATTCCACTTTTAAGGGGAGTCAGTGATCTGGTCCTTAATCCTCTGTTTTGTAAAGAGGTTTGTGTATAAAGAAATGTACCTGGTACTATCACATGCCTCCAGACCACATTTTGGAAATCACTGAACTATGAGGTCTTGTACAAATAAGAATGGAGCAAACAGAGGCCTGATTATTAGGGGAGTGAGATGAAGGATGGGGTACAGCCCAGCTCTGGCACCATGAGAGCAGGAGTACTAACTGCAAGGGACAGTGTTAATGAAGGAAGGTGAGTTTAGTGCACTCCGCCACTTCTGTAAATTCATCCTTGTATGTTGTAGTCCAAGAACCAAAAGCTGAAAACTGAAGACTCAGGCCATGGCTTTTCTTGTACAAATTATAGCCAGAGACCTGCTTACACACACACACACACACACACACAGATGAGTTTCACAATATGTCTACTAGCAGATCTAGATCTGTTCCAGGTTAAAAACACATGCTAATGTATTATTCCTCGGAAATTATTTCCTTAGCTGCCTTAGAGAAATGGGACCTGAAGGGCAGGGCAGATGGGAGTTTCCCTGCTGGAAAATATGCCCTTTTCTGCACATGCACTAGCGGAAGGGCAACTTCAACTTATGAATGTGCTGTGCTTCAGGCATCTGCTGGGGTTACTCGCACTAGCTCTTTCAGATCTGCTTCCAATACCCCAGGTAGTACTTCATGAGTAAAGAGACTATTCCAATCAGCTGCCACAGACAGCCACAGACAGTATTTTTGCAGCCAGAGCAATTTTAAGACAGTTAGTTCTGCCAGGTTAAATTAAAGAAGGCATGTCATCAGTAGAAAGTAGAGCTTTGTATAGGTATGATATGCTATGAACTCCCCCCAGGCTAGCAGGGTCAGCTGTAAATGTGGTGAAGTAGGCAGTTCCTGAAGGCAGTAAATAGTCCTGGGTTACTGTCTCCTTTCACTTTTCCTGACAAGCCTGTACTGCTGAGGGATGGTGCTTCATATGCAAGGAAATCATTCCTTGCCACAGGAACAGTTTGCTCAAAAAAGACAACCTATTTGGGCAAGAGTGAAAAAGAAAAAGCCTCAACTCTCCTTGTTTTTTCCCTTGGTTCTTCATTTAATTCTGCTCTTTCCCTCTCATCATCCCACTTTCACTGCAAGAGTTCCCACCCTTGTCCTGGTCTTTGCATCCCAACAAAAATTCAGTTTTCTCTGCAACCATTGAGAATCTCTGAGCCAGCTCTAGCCAAATAAGAGTTTTCTATCTTGCTTTCATGTTCCTTTTAACCAAGCTCTACTAATTGGACACTAATGTCCTCCCTGTCTGAGGAGGGAAACATGGTAATGTTATTTTGCTACCCTGCACCCTGCCCTGAGGCTGATTTTGCTGTGGAGCCAGGGGCTGACTGCTGTCAGCACAGCCTTTAAGAGAATGGTGGTGTGAAAAATGTCCAGGGTCAACAGACCATCACCTCCCCCTGTTAAGTTCTCCTGGAAGCAAAAGTTTCCATGAGTATATGCAAGGTTTGATACAAGGCTTGGACATAACAAGGTTGATGCTATAATTGAAGCGATATTTTACTACCCTTCTTTGATCAGGTGTCCTTGATCCCTTATGTGACTGAATGAAGTAAAACACCTGGGACAAGAAGGAGATGGTTTGCGCAGAAATGGAATGGACTTTTAAATTTGCCGCATTTAGTATGGGGGGAGAGTGACTGCACTGGTTGGGCATTCACAAATCTTTATTCAAGCATGTGCATTCAATAATCAAGTTGCTTTTGGACAGCACAGTTCAAGTGGTCTGCCTAGTTTGGTCATCACATTTCTCGGCAAAGAGATTCTGACTGTCACAAATTATGGTAAGTTATCATCTATTTATTGCCTATCTTTTCAGGGATGGAAATTCCCCCTAGACAAGATATAACATATGATATGATGAACCATGCAGTTACGGGAGTTTACAACCTCTTGCTATTAATAAGTGGGGTGGGCAGCATCCCTTATATCAGAACATCCGCCTGTGAAATACAAAGTAACCACAACACATGATCTGTCAAAAACTATGAGGATGATAAACAATGGGGTGAGCTCCAAAATAAATAAATAAACTCTGCCAAAGAAATTATTTGCATATTTTTCTCTCTCCCCAACCAGTGCTTGAAAAATGTCCTCATTCAATGTGCTTGCTCATCCACGCAGCTGCCAGCTGTGCCTCCTTCCTTCAGCAGTAGTCACATGTTACATGGTTTCTAATACTGATGCAGAACCCAAGCTATGAAATACAGCTCTCTGTGGCCCTTTAGAACTTCTATGGAATTATGATTTCAGTGCTGCAACAAAATTTGACATTCGGTTGAAGACTGTGGCATGCAGGAAACCAAGACAGACAGAGTACATGCAAAAATGTCCAGACACTAAGAGACATCTCCAGAAACCCTCATGTAATTCACATAAATCTGGGCTGCCAAAAGTACTAACAGCACTTGAAGCAGCTTTGAAATCCCAAATGCATGACTTCTAAATTTAGAGCTCTGTTCTTGCTATATTCTGTTATGCACATGTTTAGATTTCTGTTGATTGTTTGCAGAAGAAAAGGAATGTAAAGGTTACTTGTTTAGAGGGAAACATGGCCTACAACCGCAACTCAGTGTTGGGAGATGAAGAAAAACTACCTTGCCAATACAAGAATTTAGAGTGGCATCATAATTCACGACAAGCTTCAAACAGAGGCAGCTGCTGTGTTCTTAAAGAGGTGTTTGCCAGCACAAGCAGTCCGCCCTATGCCTTGTGCCCTGCCTTTTGCAGATGTGAAAAGAAATGGTAGGTCCACACAGCTGTTACACTCCCCAGGTATGAGATCCTGACTATTACTATCCTCTGTGTGAATGGCACAGATATGGGAGATAAAATTGGAGTACGATATAGTGAAACTGCTGAAGATTGCAACGGGCACTGAATAGAAATGCAGACTTCAAAGATGGAGGAGGAAGGTAAGGACCAACATGTTTTTTTATGTTATTCAGGAGTGTCACCTTTCCCCTTCTGGTACTCAATAGATATACTAATATTTCTCACTCTGTTTAACATGTCAAAGACAGATAGATTTGGCTACAATTCAGTTGTCAGCACCACCTAATTATCCATAAGATCAGAATTTATAATCTGTGTATTTGTTACAGGGTTTCTACATCAACAATCTCCCCTTGGACATTTTTCCCATGGGATTTTAGGGTATGCCTGTATGGTTACATAGCTGAGAGAAGGAACATAAATCCCTCTTCTACTATTTAATTTTTTAATTAATATTATTTATTTATTTACTATGTGAAAGGAGATCAATAAAATATCATAATTTTTAACTACTTTCTAAAATCTAAATATTTTGTATTTCCTGTTTCTGGTTAGGTTCACTTTCAAAAATGTGAAACTGCTTTAATGTGTGCTTTTACAGGGGCTTCTCTAGTGAGGAGACTGTTTTACTTTGCAATTATATATGCTTTTATGCCATTATGAATCCTGAGATTAAGTTGTTTGGTTTTCGGGGGTTTTTTTTTGTTTTGTTTTGTTTTGTTTGTTTGTTTGTTTGTTGTTTTTTTTTACTTAATCATTCCCTTGTAGTTCTATTAACTCAGTAAAACATATTTTGATGGGAAAGTGTGATACCAATTATTGGTTTCTCCTTTTTTCTCTGTTCCTTGGGGCAATTCTGTAAGAAATATCTCCTTTTCCAAAGAACCTGAAAAATACATTTCCTAAAGTTTAATGTCTGTTTATATCAGTATCTCTTCTTCTCTTTGTAAATAATTTTAGCAGTAGTCTGAAAGAGAAAGAGCGTGTATTCAATGGAGTACACAGATACTATGGAGAGAGACAGATTGCACAATTCTAATGGATACCGTCTCAGTAGTAGAGAGAATAGTCTCTAGGTAAGGTATTAGGTTGCTGTTAATGTAACCATGAAGGCAGAGGGTGGTAACAGGATAATCCTGGTAGATACACTCAAGTGTTGAAACAAGTTTTATGGTATCCTCCACACCATAATGTAAGCAAAAGGGGTCAGATAAGAAACACATTTTTAACCATTTGTGTATTAGTGAAAGGGGACTAGATAATAAAAACAGCAGCTGGAGATGCTCTTGCATGAGTAGGAATATTTTGCATTTGGTACTGGAAATATGATAAGATGGTTGTTATGACTAAAATAACTTTTCAAACCTCCATTTTCTTCCATAAGATAAAAAGGAGAAAAAAGGCACAGACATGGTCTTCAGATCAAATACACTGTTCGT
>JAWWEE010000074.1:87129063-87145936 GCA_035221455.1 Xenops minutus | reverse complement strand
TGATAGCTTGGAATGGGAGGCAAATGTTATGCATGAAACATCTACAGATATATATATATATATGTGTATATATATATATATATATATATAAAAATATAAATCTGCTCAGTTTGTAGAATCCACAATACGAAACCTACTCACAGTACATGACAGCCTGTCCTGTTCTTTAACATCTGTCCTTAATGTGTAACAAATCCAAAAATTTTAATAGGAGTGACTTCATCCGGGAAGATTCTTACTCATCATCTCATGGATAGAAAAAAAAAAAAATTGAAAATTTCTAAAAATAATAAATGGTAGTATCTTTATGCAGAAAATCCTAAACTGAAAAAAGATAACTCAGTTTTTGATCATACTTAAGTTAACTAAGAGTTAATTGCTACAATAAAGCAAATTGTTTCCTAGGTATAGATATCATGATCTGATTGCATTTGCCTTGTGCAGACAGAATATAGAACGAAATTATGTCTGTGTGTATATATATATATATACACACACACACACACATATATATAGTTTTTGTAGGCTATTTTCTTTTTATATTTTGCAATAAAACAGTCATTGGTATACCAAATATTTAAAGTGGTAAGTATTTGCAAAATACAAGACCTGTCAAAAACTAAAATCCTGGACACCTGCAAGCCCAGTTTGCAAGTAAAACAGATTATACTGAGTAATAAGCTATCCTAGCCAAAAGAAGATTGAAAACAAAATAGAATATAAAATATTAATAGAAAACCTGAGTAAATACCAAAGCATTATAAGCCACAAGTTGAAATATACTCGACCTGAAGAAGGACTTCATGGTCAAAAGCTTTTCTGTTTTTTCCAGTTACATTTACTAATTTAGTAAATGTAACGCTGCAAAATTTGCACTAAAGATATCTTCAAATAGCTATGACTACCACAATATGTAATAACAAAAGGAACTTAAATCTAGAGGAACAAGAAAAACTCTAGGTTATGTATGCCTGTTCTAGATTGCAAACTGTAGTTAGGTATGTATTTTCCATAGATATTTTTGGAGGGTCACTTTAACAAAACACTACACCAGTTACATTCACTGAAGTGTCAGGGACTGAGAGTTTATCACCTTCAAAGGATGACATGAGGAAACATGTAATAAAATGGTATCATTTTAAACTAACATATCTTATGAAAATACTTTATATGACAAAGCCTTACAGAAACTAATCACAGACTTTTGAGAAACCACCATTATGTTTTGTAAATATACATGAAAACTGGGGAATTTTCAAGGTATTGAGAAATTTCTTGGGCCAATACAATTCTGACAGAAGATCACCCAACTTGGTTTAACTAAAAGATTTTAAATTTAGGATTATATTTACAAATAAGCCTGGGTAAAAAATTGTTGCCAACCAACCATTTTTGTCAAAACTACAAGTGTAATCAATGTATGTTGCCATAACAAACCTGGATGTCCCCAAAGCACAGAACACTTCAAAGTTGACAGATAGATCAGGTTAAAATTAGCTCACTAAAAGATCTCAGACTAGGTAATACTATTTCTAAGGAAGTCTTTTGGGGACTTTGGGGGGGTTTTACCCATATTATTTCATGCATGTCACCTAAAGGATGATACAAAAATCTTTGTTAATGTTTTGCAGATAGCACAAAGATTAGTAGATAAGGAAGAGGAGCATCAAGAATGACCCAAATAATCTGCATAAAATGCCACCTCTCTCCCCCACCCCAAATCCATTTAATAAGTGGAATATGTTACCAAGAAATATACTTGGAAATACAACATGAAAATTGTGTCTATACACTGAGTGGTTCTACTTTAGAAAACTATGGCAAAAACGATCAGTTTAAAGATGCTGTGGGTTAACTACCTGAACTACCAGAGCAAATGTATGGAAAAAAAATAAAAATAGACTTGACATGATCCACAGTCATACAAAGCAAGAATAATCAAGTGGAAGCAGAGAGGTCATCTTGCCTCCGCATGCTGCCTTATCTGTCAAATCCTAGCTGTGAGGCTACTTAAATGGGACTGTAAGCCAAAAAGCTGGGCTGCCAGGTCCCTTCACACAGGCTGTGGGTAAAGACAGGCTGTGATAGGGGTCACCCAACAGACAAAGCTGGGCTGTACTGCTGTGGGTCATCCCACACGAGCCTCTGACCAAGCAGTGATTTAATGGGGTTTTGCTTTCCTTGTAACAATAGTTCAAGGAGCACTGGTAGAGAAATCCCCTTCAGTCACTGATGCCATGGTCTTCATCTCTCCTGTGAAACGCAGCTTAACATTCCTAAAACCCGAAAAGTTTAAATCTGAGTAGTTTGCTTGGTAGAGGGAATTTATTAGAGGCATCTGAGACACGTCTGGCAGTGACAGTTTAGGTCCTGAAGAGAGCTCAGCCTGGAGCTGCCGTGCCTGGACTATGTTAGCTGTAGCACTTTCAGCACTGCTCCCAGTCTAATGCAGCTTTATTGCTTCCTGTAAATGAGCTAATTTGTTCAGAGGTAGCGTGGGTATCTCTGTACGTCACTGCACCGTGTCATGTGCATATACCTTTTATGGTCTGTAATGCATGGGATGTCAGGCTAAGATGATCTAATAATCCTTTCTGGCCCTAAACCACATGAAACCATCATCAGTCAATTCCATTAATCTTCCATGAAGGAAAATAAGACACCTGAACATAGCAAGACAGTGAGATACAGCAATAAAAATGTTGAAAATGTTTCTGAACTTCACCCTGCTCTCTCTCTAATTCTACTTACTGGCCGGAGTCCATAGAAACACTGAAATGCTCTGACACTGTAACAAGCTGCTGCAGAGGACTTCAATTTGGGCTTGCTACCAAGGCAGTAGCAATTAGCACAGTTTGAAAGGAGCATAAGAAAGAGATGGTTGTACACAAAGAAGTCCAGTGTGGTTATCAAAGCAGTGTGGTTATTAATGCAGCCCGTAGATACACCATGTTAGACACAGATAGTCCTTGCTATTTTCATGAGCATGAAAGAGAAACAGTCTTAAATTTACACTCTCTACTTTCATGTCTTGTGTAAAATGCACTGAGCAAGTTGCAATCTGGAAATGGGTAAAAACATTGGATCAAAAAACCCAATGGATCTCAGCCAGTTTGTGCAGAAGTTACCATAACAGTCTCATTTCTCCATACACAGGAAACAAACAGCTAGAGTGCCTAAGCCTCCACGTGATGGAGGTTTGAGAGAACCAAGGTCTGGGAGATGTGTTGATTTTCTCTTCTGGCATGTGAAAAGGTTTATTTTGGACAGCATCTGTTTTACTTTTTGTTCTCTGTTCCCTTAAAAAGGGAGTGACTAGGTCAGATGGACCCCCTGGAGGGAGCAGATTCCTCCTTTCCCTGGAGAGCAGATGAGCATGCTTGAGGACTGGGTGGGAGGAGGAAGGTAGGAGGGGCTCCCAGGCTTCTTCAGGGTGTATTGGAGAGAAGAGACGAGAGTCAGAGCCCTAGTGAGAAGATGGAAGCCTGCTGTTTATGGAGAGGTTCATGAAAGGAGCAGAGAACATATGCACAGCCAGGCTCCCTTGGTGACAGGAATAAAACTTCCCAGGGATCAGAGAGGACTGTGCAGATTTTGCTGAAATGCAGAAAATCACCGAGTTGACTGAAACCAAACCTGGAAGCACATATGCACCTACCACCATGCGGGAAGAGAAGTGAAGCTGCTATTCATAAACTTTTCTTCTTTTATATATATTTTGTCATCACAAAGAGAGAAAATGTTTCTTTATTTATAAAGTTAAATGTCCGTGTTTGTATTCTATACCAACTGTCTTTTTTAATTTAAAAGACCCTTTTTTCTCTTCAGATTACTTGCAGGAAAGGAAAACGTCTACATCATCATCAAAGTTTTGTCTGTCATCTCACAAGGTGCAGAACCAGAAGTGAGGCCCAGTCTTGCTCCTCAGCGCTAGAGATATATGAATGATAGAAATAGTGTGAAACAGTTAATTAAATTTCATCTGTAACATAAAATGTCCTCTAAAAGGTGCATGAAAAATGGGGAAAATTATACATCTTAAAATAGATGTAAATATATATGGAAAGTTAATAAATATAACTGAAATATAACTAAATATAGATGGAAAGGTAACATCTTAATAATTCTTCATTTAGCTTCAGTAGGTCAAATAGGGAGCAAAATGGATTTTGGGTCGTTGGCAGTTCAGGGAGGGGAAAAGAAAATGACAAAAATAAGTGTTTGGGTTTGATCAAATTAAAAACCATTTTCTTTTTTTATAGTTTCATGAAACATTGCAAAAGTGATGCAACACAAAATATTTTGTGTGGCTTCAAAAACCTTTTAAAACTGTCTTTCTCAAAAAAAAAAAATGAAAGGAAATTTCAAAATGGAATGTTATTTTTAATTAAATAATTTACATGCTTGACTTTAAAAAATATTTAAAGTATTTGATTCTTTAAAAAATATTACAAGGTTCTTTTCAAAATGAAGCACTCAAGAAAATTAACACAATTTTGCAAATTTTTTTGTATATCTCTGCTTCCATTAAAAAAAAAAAAAAAAAAAAAAAAAGGAAAAGAAAACCAGTTGAAAAATTCACTCTGCTTCACAAACAAGCAAACATTAAGAGCTAAAAGGCATGTAAGCACTGAAATTTTTCTGGCTGTACAGACCAGAAGTTCTCCCAAAGAGTTAGTTTAGTCATAACCAGAATAGCCTACCAGAAACCCAGAAACCCAGATCTGTTAAGAATAAAAATTGAAAACAGATATGCTATGAATGTTTTTTGTTACTCCTTGTTATTTTGCATTTTCTTTTACATTCTTTCTCTCCTCCTTTTGCTCAGTCCCTCTTAGATGCCTGTGTACCAGACATTCCAGGACAAAACATCCCGTGATCTCCACACAAATACCTCCCCATAATATTTGTGGGTGAAAGTCTCTGTTAACAGAAAGTGTCTCTCTACTCATAAACTAAATTATATTAGCTGGGAATCTCACCTGATCACTTCAGATACCGTAATTTTAAAAGTTTGTTTTCCAGAGAGGCTCAACATATTTCAGCAGTTTATATTCTGTAGATTTTCATAGGCATGATGAGAGTTTCTTATTTGGAATTTAGAGAGGAAACAAAGCCAGAGTCATCATCACTAATGGATTTCAATTATTTAAGAAACATGATTATTTTCAGGCCAAGGTGAAGGACATGCAACACTCCCTTTACAAACTAAGGACTCTCCTGAACAAGAGGAAAATCTGAGAGGTTAAGCAGAAAAGGAAAACTTGTGGCCTTTAGGATAAACAGAGCCTACAGAGTATTTTCACACATTCTCAGACCTCCCAAAAATGTACAAGCACATCAAACTGATCTGGAGGAAGAGTGCCTTAAGCTAATGCTGACCTGAAATGCCAAGCGATATGGCCTTCTGTTGTGCCATACAGATGCCCCATCTTCAACTGTCAGCTGAATTTATTAGTTTTAGTATCACACCTCAGGAGCAAAGTTACTTTGCTTTTGAATCTACACAGGCTTCCAAAGTACCAGGTAAGCGGAATTCTAGGTCACAGGGAAAAATGTTTTGTGAGTGTGTCAACATGGGTTAAGTTTATGCTGTCCCTATTTAGTAATGCTGGATGAATGTGGACCACAGCAGATATCAGGATGCTGGAAAAGAAACCAGGTGAAATAATTTTGGTGTCCCTGAGACAAAAAGTATCTGCTCTGTTCTTAATTGACTGAGTCTTCTGGTGCTGATGAGTTCATATGGGGGACTTCTGTTTTTCCCAGTGTTCCTCTGGAGAACAAATCTTTCTTTTGCTAAATCAGTAATTTCTTCCTTTTTTTTTTTTTTAATCTTTGTTTTAGTCTGAAAAATAGAATTACCTGGAAAGCTTTCTCACTCTCTTTTTTTTCTTCTTCTGTCTTTTCTGGGTTTGTTTTTTTTTTTTGGTCCTCTTTCTCTCTCTTTCTCTCCTCTTTCTCAGTTTAATCTTTTGAAGGCTTTTTAACATTATAGGATACCAAGTTTGGTCTTTGCCATTTTATTTTTTTTTCCTGGAGCAGCTCTGGGAAGTCCTGTGTTCTCAGTATTCTGGCACTGCTGTTCAAAGAATGAGGATCTTGAAGAGACACTTTCTTTGCCCGACATTGTAATTAGTTGCTGAAGTTGCTAACAAAAGCAGAGGCAGATGAAGAAAATTATTCTAGACATAGAAAAGCTTGTATGATGACATATTGAATAGATAGGGACTGTTGTGGGGGGGAACCACCAGCTAGGTAATTGTTGTTCAGACTTATTAAAGCAATAAAAATTAAGTAAAAATAACAGCACAATTACTATGTCACTGTGTAGATCAGTGTTGCACCTTTTTGTGGAATATTTGCTCTGTTGGCTGAGGTATCATCACAAAGGTGAAGTGAGTTTTGAAAAATTATCCAAAGTTTCTTAGCTCTTGCCACACTGAGGACAGCAAGAACTAATAAGCGGACACAGCTGTTGATAAGCAAGACCTTGTCTATTTACAGAACCTAGCTATTTAGTGAGACTTACAGGATGAACTTTATCATCTTTTGTGAAAATACAAATAAATCATGTATTCCAATCTTCTTGTATTCACTCTTTTGTTATCACATCCAACAATTAATGTGAACAAAGAATGTGAATAGCTTACAGAGGCACAGATTTCTTTTATAGACGCCATGGTGATCTGTCTCCATCATATTATTTTCAGCTGGGTCTTTTATAATTCTGTTTTTAATTAGCATTTCAACCAATTTTCTTGGTGCTAAAGTAAGAATTCTCAGCACTGAATTTCCCAGAATAACCTTTACAGTAAAATACCATTTGCAACATAGCTATTCTCTGAGAGAGCAACTATTTGAAACAACTTTGAAAATGTCTTTGAGGCCCAGAAGTCTTCTTGAAGCAGTGCCAAAATGCTCCCTAAAATCAAGGCCAAGATGCTGGTGCAGCTTCTTCAGACAGATCTTAACAACAGGAATTTACTCTTTGTGGTATTTTGCTTCTGACCTGTCATCATACCAGCTTGCCCAGTCAGCTGATTCAAATGGCAGCTCTGTGATCCCCTATATGTGTCTGTGGAAAGTATGCCCATTAGACTAGTGTCCATGGCACTATTCCCTGCACAGCAGTTGGGTCTACACAGTGAAGGAAGAGCCCTCCAAGGTGCAGCCTATGGGCCTCAATCCCTGGTCCTGCAAGGTGGATGCTGTTCATCACGATTTCCTTCATACTCCCACAAGAAATTAATTTTGTCAAATGGAAGTTAACGGGATGTGAGCTGAGACAGGTTTTGTCCTGACATGCTTACCTGGAACCCCTTGTGCTGACCCAGAGACTGATTTATGAAGAGCAGTCTATTTGTATATTGTTCTTGAGTTTTATCCTGAAATTTGATGTGAATTGTACATTTTATATACAGCTTCTAGGATGAAACAGAGTGTGCACTAATGCTTGAAACTATTTTTTATTATATAAATCTTATTTGATAGAACCCTTTATATTAATCTGCTGAAATCTAGAACTTACATATCACACAGAATATCTTGTAGAGTAGAAAAGAAATTTTTGATCATGGAGGTCAGTAAAAATATAATGTTTAAAAGTATAGAATATTCAAGTATATGAGTCAAAGTAATAATCTACCTCCTCTAAGTTGCAGATGTCTCAACCCTGTAAGTGTGTAAGGCCAGTCTGGATGGAGCTTTGAGCATCCCTGTCTAGTGGAAGGTGTCTCTGACCATGGCAAATGACTTGGAACTAGACAATCTTTGAGGACCCTTCCAACCCAAACCATTCTATGATTCTATGGTTCTCTTGGTGTGTAAATCTACCTTTGGTCCCTCAGCTGAATTCCTATTGTTGACCCTGAGGTGTGTTTTAAAAAACCAAGAAAGATCAAGTGATCAGCTCCAAAGTACTCTAAGTAAATAACTTGAATGGGTTTTGATGAAAATATCAATAATAGAATATGACAAATGAAATTTAAAAATGTAATACAAATACTACATGAAGGAAATAATCCTTAGTACATTTTTAATACAAGTAGTAAAGAAAACAGTGCTGTTTTCATGTGCTTTACTGAATTTTCTCCTTGTACCAGGCTAAATGATGAGGAAGTCAGGTCTGAATATAATTACAGTGACAATGTTTACTTGATGACATCCTACAGCGAGGTAGTTAACACCCTGTCATCTTTAGGTAGAGTGAATTTAGACCCACATAAATGAGAAGGTTTTATGCCATTTTGAGAGGGAACAACAAATTGCCAGATACAGGCACAGTGTCTTTGGCAGAAGTCTCTGATTTGCTTGTCTCACGGCTCATTCAACGTAAAGTTTCATATCATGTGTCTGCTCAGTAGTTACCTGCACTAATCCAGTGCACTAATACTGTGCCCTTAGTCCTGCCTCTTGGCTGGAAAAGTCAGTTGTTTCCAGGGGCTTTTATCTCTTTATTATTATTATTATTATTATTATGTGCCTGTCATCCTTTTTATGATGTAACTTAGGCTGAAAGTCTTCAGTTGAAAAACAGAATTTATATTTCTAAACTTACTAACGGATCTGTAGAAGTCTGTTAGCATTAATACCTCCTCAGTGGTATTTGTATATATACGTCCTATTTACTGTGTAGGTTAGGAGCTGTCCTTTTAGTTGTGTATTTGTGCTGTACCTAGTATTATGGAGTCTTGACCTCCTACACAATATTAAAGAATAATCTTGAATATTCTTTTTTTACTATTTTAAACTTCATTGAGTTTTCCTATGAATGTTATTGCAAACCTGAAAATTAAGCAGCATCCATGGTTTACATGTTCCTATGATAAAATACTGTGAGATAACTTTACAAAAAGTAGGTCTGGTATACAGTACATGGCCAACCAAACTGAAAAAGGGAGGAAGTAAAAGTCTAATAAAAGACTAGTCCCAAGTAAAAGTCACAGATCAGTTTCAAGTGTTAGTGGACCAACAATTTTTTAAGCAAATTTTTTTTGAGACTGAAAGAGACAATTCTTTTTATCAAGTAAAACCAGAACAAGTAAATAATAAAAAAGTGCAACATATTAAATGTACTGCTTCTTCTTTCAGTTGCATATTTGAAACAAGCATTTTTAAAGGGAAAAGATTCCTTTATATCTCGTAGTTTTGACAAAGGTTAGAGTGACTGTTTCTTCTCTTTATACATACTTTTTAATCAAGTTTGTGAGAATGTTTTTAGGGGATAGAGTTCATCAATCTGAGAAGGTTCATAAATTCAACTGAAGCACAAGAGGTGTTAGAAACAAAACAAAATTAAAAGAAATTAACTGATTTTCAAATGCATGTATCATATTAATTGTGTTTGTGCAAAGCCAAAAACTTATTATACATCCTTACAAGAATAGTGCTGAACAATTATTTTAGTCAGTGTATTTACAGAATTAAGATTTGTTAGTTTTTAATGAAATCTCAGTAACCTATAGTGAAGGATATCTGACATATCTGTTAAACTGAAGTTCAAAAAAATAAGGAAGTGCTCATAAAGTTTTTTTTTGTGAGATTATTCCCTTTGAATATCACAAAGGGAAGTCCACCATTGTCAAGTCATGATGCATCTGGCACACCGTTACTTTCTAGAATATCTTAAGTGAAAGTAGAGGAGTAGCTACAGGAAAGGGAAAGAGTGAGAGAAAGGGAGAAACTTTTGGTTTACTTTTGCTTTGGGACTCCAACAGCTTTAAAAAAGTAAAAGACCAGAACACTATAGTAATTGTGATGATCCCAGCACAGAATTGAGACAATATGTAATTGCAGTGGAGACTGATGGTTAATTAGTTGGGGTTTTTCTTCTCATCCTTATCACTTCCTATCTTTCATGTAAGCAGACTCCACCAAATGGATCCCAGATGAAAAAGTCAGGTGCTGCATTTGTACGCAAAATAAAATTTAAACATTGTGTATCTCTGCTGTTTGAGATAATGAAATCACTTAAGTCTCAACAAATTTCAAAAATCCATGTTCAAAAGTGCAGAGGAGTCACAGCCTTCTAGGACTTCCCTAATTAGCGATTGGGAAGCATCAAAGAAAAGAAAAAAGGATCATTTCACTACTTGCCTTTTAGAGATACATTAAAAGGTCATATGTTTTAAGGCTGGGCTGCATAAAGCAGAATTCATTGTCTCTTGATAAGCGTGAAGAGATTTGTTCTTTTAAATTCCTGGATCCTACACTTCAAACATAAAATGTCTTTCTGAAAACTAAAAAAAAAAAAGTGTTGATTAGTTTGGGTTGGCATTAGTTTAACATAGATGTTTTAGAAGACCTCTGTCAAGCTTTATCTTTTTTTCCTAAGCTGTCTTACTACAGGCAAAACAATACAATCTCTCCAAAAATTCCCTAGCATGAAGATTCAGCCAGTATGCAGCATTTTAGCTACAAGATTCCACTACTGTGCTGAGCATAACCAAACACACAACAAAGTCAACAGTTCATATCATTCTTAAAGTCATGTTGATATCAGAAGGAATCAAAACAGAACTTCTCTGTAAGCTTTCATTCTGTGCCCCTGGAAATTGGGAAATGGGTCAGATATATGAGAAGAAATGTGCACATTTAGATTTCTCATTGGTAAAATGGTGACCAGCCTTTCCCAGACTAAAGTAACTTAAAATCTGCACAGTTCTAGGTTGAAAAGCTAGGGGCCAGATGGTCTGTCTGCCCTTCTTTTAAATTATAAGAAGGAAGGCTGTAAACTTGGTTCAACTGGCAGTCTACTCTAGCATTGCTACAAAGCCAGGAAAAGCAGTGAGACCATACAAGTGAATGTAGATAGCATTTTTTAATGAGTTAGAAATAGCTTTATGTGGTTTTCTTTCTTGTAACTATTCAAAGCAGTATTTGAGGAGTTTCATGTTTAACATTTATAAATAGGGGACTATTACTATAAAGAACTTTCTTCCCCAGATTCAAAGACTCTAATTTAGATAAAACTTGAAAAAAAAAAGAAGGAAGAAGAAGAAGGAGAAGGAGAAGGAGAAGAAGGAGAGGAGAAGGAGAAGAAGCAATTAAAATTTTATGATACTAAAACTTCAATTGCCCTTCACTCTGTCCATTAATGGAAGAAAATTCAAAATTATCGTAAGGTTTGTGAACTACACATCAGTTTTAAATAGATTCTCGTTTAGTACCTCATGGTATTGCTAAGTACAAGAAGATGTAGTGGTTTTCCTCAGTATGATGACCAGTTTTTTGTCTTTTTTTCCTGTCTACTTTTGGGAATATACCAGCAACCTCGAATGTCTTTAATATACAATGCAGATAGTTGATTGTTCTGAGAAAGGAAACTACCTAATTTGAAAGGGATATAAAGAGGTCTCATCGTTCAGGGAGGTTATTTAATGTCGAAAGTAGGACTTTCTGGTTTGGGAGTGTGGGCAGGCTTGATGTGTTTCTGGGTCTACAAGTGAAGGTTACACAGAGGTATACACACATGGAGGTGAATGTATCTAAGAATGAAAGCGAGAAAAGCAGAAAGCAGGTGAGCAGGTGCTCTCTAGTGTTAAAAGCAGTGATCAAACAGATGATGGCAATTACAATAAGGGGAAAGGCAGACTGACTTCAAAATTACCGAAAACATTTTAACCCTGACATAGGTATAAGGAAGAGCCAGTAGGAGAACTCCATTTATACACATCTGCTCCGGGTGAAGCACTTCCAGGAGCGTGCCTACTGAGACTGCCCAAATCTACTTGTTGACTATTCCTCTGCCAACGAATCCATTTTAACGTGAGCCCTTAAAATAAAGCAACCCTTCAGTTAAATCGTCCCAGTTTTCCTTTACTCTGTCCATCACCCACTTCGCAAGTGTAGCAGGCGTTGAAGGCACTCAGCCTCCCGCTGGCGTTCAAGCCTTCGCGGGGCGAGCTGACCCAGTACGAAGCGCAGAAGCAAAGACGTGGCACTGCCTGCCTCCTGCGGGGCCGGGGCTGGGGAATGGACGATGGGTAACGCTTCTTTCCCTGCTCTGCTTTCCCGGGCAGCAGAGCGAGGGCGAGGGGGGCACTCCTCCCTCCTGCCTGGGCCCCCGAGCCAGGCCTTCACCACCCTGCCGGCCCTTCCCGCAGCTTCGGGAGCCAGCCTGCCCTCAATCCCTCCCTGCCGCCGGTGGAGCAGGGCTGTGCAGTTTAGCCCGACAGGGGCTGCTCCGTGCCTCTTGCACCGAAGCCGACCCAGGGCGCTGCAAGAAGCGGCATCGGCCCGGACCGCTCACCGGTCTCCGCGGGGCGCGGCGGCCGCTCCGAGCATCTCGAAGAGAGCGGAGGGACCTCCACGCCTCTACCCCGCCCCGTCCCCACCCTACCCCCCTCGGCCCCCCCGGATTACTCGGCTTCTTCAAAAACTAAACAGTGTGATTTTTTAGTACGTTGTTTTGGGGGGCTTTTTTCCCCCTTAAGAAGGATGAACGATCCCACCTGTGGATCGTACACTTGTTTTCTCCCTGAGAAACACTGTCTGCCTTTCAGGTGAAAATAGCAGGCTCCAGGAAAGCTTTGGAGTTCTTTTATCTTATACTTACGGATACATATTTGTTTATATTTCCCTAGGCAGAAAATTACTAACAATCTTAATAACAGTGTGACATAAGGGAAGCAAGTTTTCTAATCCTCAGATCTGCTTTTTAGAGATCCGCTTTAGTTTTATTTACATTTTAAACCATTCCACACCACACCGCCCTCCCCTCCCCCCCCCCCAATAACGTCTCAAAAGGAACGAAGTAAATCCTCGTAAAGACATGGCCCGTTATTAGTGCAAATTGCCGAAGCCACAGGCGCCCTGGGGATTTCCTTTCTTTTTTTCTTTTTTTCAATAAGAAACTGCAAATACGGGGTATGTTTCATATGTGTCTATTTGTGTGCTTCTGTGTGTTATAAAGAGTCGTTTAAATTCTCCGCGCTTCCCTGAGCAGACCCTTCTTGGAATGTATTTTAAGAATTAGATACACTATTGGGCTCTTACTGAACTGAAAAGGAAAAAAGAAAATAGAAAGAAAGAAAATTGGAATTAGGGGAAAAAAATCAACCATAACTCACTCGAACAGTCCACCTTTTAGTGAAGGGATTACGGGAGACAGTCAGATAACATAGTTAATAAAAGTAATGACGGAAATATTAAAAGAAACCTCAGGGAAGGAGCTTCCATGAACAATTTCGCGGCAAGTGCTCAGGACCGCTAGAGAATTCATTGCCACAGCGCCCCCTCCCACACACGGCTTGAACTAACGGTCTTATTCCGAAGATGGGCTAAGAAAAGTTCTTTCTTTTCCTTTCTCACTTGCTTTTTTCACCGCTCTTCGCTTTAATCCCGCGAGCAGCTCCAAGGCAGAACGGCTCGCTCAGCTGACCCCGTCTCTCCCCGTTCTCACAGGTCGCTCATGCAAACCACTTCGCTCAGTAAGAGCCATATAAACTGGGCTTCTTTTACTAGAAAACCGGACAACTCCGCTTGCCTAGTATGCGTGTGTCATTTGTTATTTTTAAATACAATAGTCCATTATTTAACATCGTTGTCTCCGGGAGATGGTGGCGGTCCCCCATTTCATGAGCGAAAGGAGAAAGCATTCCCAGGCCATTGTGTGGTTATGTCACAGGAAACTGTTTCAACTGCGCATTGTGTTACATCTCCAACCCCCCCCCCCAAGTTCCACTTCGCTCTGCTTGAAAAGTTGCTGTGACCGGTGTCACAACAATTGGGCAATTGGCATTGTGCGGGTGACAGGCGTGTGCGCCTCTCCGGGCCGCAGGGAGCCCTCCCGGAGAGGGAAACTTCTCCCTCACCCCAACGAGGCTTGTATTTTAATATTTTTTTTTTGTCTTCTTCCTCTTATACTTGTGTAAAACTGAGGGGAGCAGCGTCCGGAGGGAATGGCCTCCGGACAGACTCCCGAGGGCCGGGCAGAGGCGGCAAGGAGCCCCGTCCCCACTGACGGGGTTTTCAACTTCACCCGCCCGAAAACTTCAGCCTCTGTCACTTGTGCAAGGAGATGTAGCTAATAAATGATAAAACGCAAAACCTGTTTCCCAGGACAGCAGTGAGCGATAGCAAGGGGCGGGGGTCTTTCCACTACCTTCTCAGCTCTGCTGAAGCAAACTGAATTAAAGAAGACAAGGCGAGAACGCCGCTTAAAATCTGGGAAGGTAAACGCTGACCTAATGCATAGATTATTAAAATAAAAAACTCGACGTGTAAAGTCTTAATGTCTCTGTGTAGGCATGTTAATTTGCCACAGTTATTACCAATAAAAAGTGCATGTAATACTACTCTGGTGTTTAACAGCGCAAGTTATACGGCTTTGTATAACGGGTAGTACTATGGGAAAATTAGATTTCGGTGGTGGAACCAGGCAAAGGAAAAACCTCTTCCATGTGAAAGGCATTCAAATCAAACAGAGATAAGTCGGAGAAGAAGTTGAATACAGACACGTACACTGATCGCTCTTTAGAAACGTTATTGACACGGTTTTCTGGTTTGTGTGTCGCAAAGCCTTCGCCAGCTATATTTAAATGACCCCAAGTAGCTATTCGTTCTCCACATTGTTCAGAGTCAAATTAGTGGTGTACTGTAATAAAATGCATACTGGCTCCTTGCAGTGGCTAAATCCATTCCTTTCTGAAGCCATACAAAAATTATGCAAATCAAATCAACGCAAGAACTTGTCTTTGAAATGATAATATTTTACTCCATTAATCTCTGATTGTGAAATTAACCCTGTTTCTGTATATAAAACAATATTTTTGGACTGCATAAATTGAAAAAAAAAATCAGAAATATAATCTGTTGCTCTGTGTGTCTGGAGAAAAGGGAGTAGTGTTCCTGATTTAAACATTCCTCACACCACAATCACAAAAACGTATTCTAACAAGCGAAAGGCATGCCGATAGAGGCGAAGCAAGCACCAACGTTTCACACGAACGGCCACGTACACTTGACATGTATAACATATGTCTATGCGTGTAGATATGTATGGAGATTTGTATCTCTCGTGTGTGCGTGTGTGTCTGTCCGTATCTAGACACACTCTGAACTGAATTACATATAGTCCCCTGGGATCATGGTATTTATTTAAGTACTCTTCCCAGGTCATAACTGTAACACTCACTTAATAGCATTAATCCCCTGTTATAATGCAAACACGACGGACATTGTATTCCCAATCTGTATTGTTCCACTAATTATTAAAGAGGAGGAACTAAAAGCAATCAATTCGCGAAGGTAAACTCCACTTCTGATGGAAAAAGAACATCTTCCCAAATAAAAATGCAGGGAGTATAGCACATTTTGAAAGGCATGCAGGTTGGCTTAAAGAGGTTCATGTATGACTTTATAATGTTATAATTAATTTTGCATTCTCGGCTCTCCAGCTGCTGCTCTGTTCAGAAGCACAGCTCATATACTTAGAAATCGGTCTGCGGAACAGAGGAATTGACTATTCAGATGTAGTCCCGTGATATCGATTATTCCACAGAAATACTGAAATATGAATGTGTTTTATATAAAGCTCTTGTTTTTAGAGTTTCTATTTTTATTTAATATATGCGCATTAATCACCAGCAAGGAAGCAAATGTCTTTTCTGTAAGATGTTGCACTGAGTTTACCAGTTGTTTATCACTTTCTTATCAGGAAGTCGGGAGTTAATGACAAGAAATACCTGTTGGTGTTAACCTCCTCCCCCTTAACTGCTTTTTTAAGGATTGCCTCTTCTACAGGCCAGCTGATAGATCTGGATAGGAATTAATCCGGTATGTCTGGTGGCCAGATCTCTACTGCTGCTTGTAGCAGCAGGAGTAAACTGGTATGCGGGTTTCACAGGAGAAATGTAAAGAATAAAGAAAGTAAAGAAAATAAAAATTGAGATAGAAAAAAACAAAACGGAAAGCTCCGATTGCTTCAGACACTGTACGCGTCCCAAGGCTCGACCGTATTTCCATCACGGCGTTTTCCCCGCTATGTGCGCCAAGCCATTGAAACAGCTTCTCCAAGTGTATTTTTTTATCAGCTGCATGTTTAATTGGTTAACAATAGGCTGCCCTGAACACCCGCAATTTTTCAGCTAACTGCCATCTTTCCTCCTGCCGGTGGCAAACCGATTCCCCGGTGACGTCTTCAACCTACCTAGCTGAAACTACTTGAGGTATTCCATGAAGAAGTCGGCTGTAAACGTCAAGCGACTTCCTTTGGTTAAATACAGAATAAGTGCTTACTCTCATAAGATGGAAAAAAATAATACAGTTTGATTAAGTTGATTTGGGTTTTTTACTTTTCTTTTGGTTTTTTTTTTGGTTTTTTTTTGTTTGTTTGTTGTTTTGTGGGGGGGAGGGTGTGGGATTGGGCGCCTAAACAATTTTTTGAGCCCTTTACTTTGCAGGTTGCAGGTGAAGGGGTTGTGCGAAGTGCGGGGCTACAGCCCAGTCCCTACCTGCCGAACTGACCCTGATTCTCCTCCGCAAGGACGGCAGGGGTGTTGCGGGGTGCAGGTGCGGATCAGGATGCGCAGAGAGGCCTAGCATGCCTCGGCCCCCCGGCAGCAGCTCGGGGGGACCAACAGGGCCCAATGCCGTGCCCCGGGGCTGGAGAAGTCCCGCGGGAGGGGAGCCCTGGCTGCATTGCGGGCTGTGGGAACACGGACATAAGGGACCGTCGGCACCGTGTCTCATTCCGGGACGCAAAGGGCAGAGCTTGAGTGCGGGCAAGCTAGCCGCTAGTTTCTTAAGGGTCTGTCTGGACTAATCAATAAAGAAACGCATGTGCACATATATGTGTGCATTTACGGAGGAGAGGAGAGGAGAGGAGAGGAGAGGAGAGGAGAGGAGAGGAGAGGAGAGGAGAGTACAG
>JAWWEE010000074.1:87089054-87128963 GCA_035221455.1 Xenops minutus | reverse complement strand
GGAGAGGAGAGGAGAGGAGAGGAGAGGAGAGGCTTCATCTCTCCCTCCCCTCCCAGAGCCAAAGCAGTGCTGGCAATGGCTCGAAGTTGAAGGTGTCAAGGGCTGAAGCGAGAGGGCAGAAGAAATTAATTATATCGAGACCATATTCTAGGAGATTTATCTGATCTGCAAGAAGAGGGAAAGGGGAGGGAGGAGAAGATGCCTGGAAGAAGTCACCCAAGCCTCTTCCCCACGCACCAACCTAGAAAGAATAGAAAAGAAAAAAAGATGAAGGAAAGTTTTTTTCCGCTTCATGTGCAAACGTGTTCCATGACTAGATCTTGTCTGTTTGTGGCAACTTATAAAACAGTAAAGCTCTCGCTGCCAGGAACAGCGCGATCCTGGATCTGCTGATTTGAGCAGTTGCTCATCTCCCTGCCATATAGGGCAGTACTTTTACCAAGTTCTCCGTCTCCCCTTTCGCACTGCCCAGCTCCCCCGTGTCTGGCCCTGCGCACACACACGCGTGAGAACGTACACATCTAACACGCGTGAGCGTGCGTACAGCGCTTCGTCGAGCGCGTGAGGGGATGCAGATATCTACTATACACATGCTCTTCTGTTCCCCGTGCGGATGTAGATTGAGACAGAAAGGGGGTGTACTGGAGAGTGTGCGAAAGAGTGTTCATGGTTCCGCGAGTCCGGAGAGGAGCTGATGAGCAGTATCATCGTTTGGCTTCAGCAGCGTGCTCGCAGTCGGCGAGGCTGGCTTGCATTACAAAGCCTGCTTTCGTTGCCTGCCCGCCTTCCCTGCCTGCCGGCCTTCGCTGCCTGCCTACCAGCCGCGGGAGGAGACGGAGCCGGGGCCGGAGCGGGAGGGGGCGGGCCCGCCACGTTATGCAGATGAGCGGCTGTGACGGACAGCTCTGTTTTCCAATGTCCCTCAGAAACTCGAGTGCTGCTTCCCTCAACTCTTCACTCCAGACTCTATACTTCCCCCAAAATACAGGCTCGCAGGCGCTGTGGGAGCTGGCTGGCTGGGAGAACTCCATAAGCAGCAGTCACTTTTTTGATTTCCCGGGCTCGCTTCTCTCTCTCTCCTTCTCTCTCTCCCCCCCTCTCCCCTTCTGTTTTTTCCCCTTTCTCACTCTCTTTTTATTAACCCTCTCCTCTTCCATCTTTCCCAGATGCCCTTCCCCTCCTGGATAGATTTCTGACCTCTCTATTAATTTTCCCTTTTTAGGGGGAGGGGAGTGTTGAGGTTTTTTTCTCTCCTGTTTGTTTTTATTCTGATCGGGTGCGCATGGAGGGGAGCATATAACAACTCTGATTCTCTACATAACTGCACAGAGCCAACCGGGGAAAGAGAGAGAGAGAGAGAGAGAGAGAGAGAGGGAGAGGGAGGGAGGGAGGGAAAAAGAGGGAGGGAGAGGAAGGGAGTGGGAGGGCGGGCGGGAGAGAGGGAGAGCACGAAAGCAGCGCCAGGAGCAGCGGCAGCAGCAGGGCCGGTCACCCTCGCCCCCTCCCTGCTCCTGTGCACGCCAGTGCAAGCCATGTCCTATCCTCAGGGTTACCTCTACCAGCCCCCCGGCTCGCTGGCTCTGTATTCCTGCCCGGCGTACGGGGCGTCGGCGCTGGCGGCCCCCAGGAGCGAGGAGCTGGCCAGGTCTTCGTCGGGATCGGCGTTCAGCCCTTACCCGGGATCGGCAGCTTTCACCGCTCAGGCGGCGGCCACAGGCTTCACCAGCCCGCTCCAGTACTCCACAGACCCCGCCACGGGATTCCCCTCCTACATGGTAACTACCAAAGAGAAACCCTCTCCTTCTTCATTAGCATCCGCATTCTCATCCTCATCATCTTCAGCCTTTCTCCTCACACACTCACCATCAGACCCCGACACCGCGCCGCACAACCGGGCGCCCCGCACTGCCGCCTCCTCCGCGCTGCCTGCGCCGGCTGCGTATCGCGCTGCGTCGCCGCACAGCCCGGCCGGGGCCGAGCGGAGCGGAGCGGTCGGCGGCCAAGCGTGGTGCCGGCGGGCCTGGGTCCCGGGCTGTCGGCGCGGTTTGAGGAGACGGGAGGGTGCCTTGATTTAGGAAATAAGGATCGTCTCACTCAGTTGGGTTGGATGCTTTCATTCTCCCTCCGTTTCCATGTGGTGTGTTCCCCCGTCGTCCGCTCCCTCTCCTTTTTTTTATTTTTATTTTTTTAATATGTACATATATTTTTACTTTTCACTGTGAATAGCATAGAGGAGGGCTTCTTTTTTTTTTTTTTCTTTTTCACCCCTTTTTTCCCTCTCTTTTTTACGTCTCTTTTTAGGTTGGTGTTTAGAGGCGCTGGGGGCTTTATCCCCGTGTGGTTTTATTTACTTTCAGTGTGTTTTGTGCTAATGGTTTAACTGGATTTTGAGAATGAAAAGGGGCATCTGTTTGCGATCTGTAAGCTTCATTTAAGCCCAGGATGGTTGTGGTGGCTGCAGTTTCGGATTTCACTTTCTTCTGATTAGTTTAAGGGGCATTTGCAATTGCGTCTTCTGTGTATTCTTTGCATAAAGTATATAAATAAAACCATAAACTATATAAAGAAACTGCACGTCTAGATGGTTATATAGTTTTACAAACACACGCAGAGAGTCAGACACATATCTAGTCCGTACACACAAAGACCTGTGCCCGGAATTTGAGACAAGAGCTGCTGTCGATATCCTAGGAGAGGATGGCAGCAGTGTAGTTTTCTTTCCCTGAAAAGTGACAGGGAAACTTCTTGCTTTCCGTCTGTAAAAT
This sequence comes from Xenops minutus, assembly GCA_035221455.1. NCBI lineage: Eukaryota > Metazoa > Chordata > Aves > Passeriformes > Furnariidae > Xenops > Xenops minutus. The sequence continues at coordinate 87,126,198 of JAWWEE010000074.1, read as the reverse complement.
AAGGTGCATAAACTGTCGTGCAGTCTTTATTCGCGGTGATATAAAAGATCTGAGAGTCTCGCTTGTTTTTCCTGTTGAGAAGCAGTAGGCGAGTGGCTGGAAGTTGCAGCGAGGTTGTGAACTATGCGGGATACTGGGTGATGTTGAGCCTGTGACTCCCCGATCTGCGGGATCCAGAGACATGCTGAAAGTTAGTGAGTTTCTTAGCGATATCTTTAACTTTTCTTGCATTATGCAGACTTAAATAAGAGCAATTTAAACGTTAAGGAGAGAATTAAAATGCTAATTACATCGCATTTGAACAATTCGAAACGGTGCATATCTTCTGATTTGCAAATTGGATTTGCAATGCATTAGTGCAGTGAATTGCTAAGTGGCGGCTTTGTTGTATTTTCTATAACAAAAAAGGAAACATCTTTTGAACCTTTGAGAGAAATGTAGATATCAAGACACTACCTGTAGGGCCTTTAAAATGTCTATGCTGTTCAAAAATTGTATTGGGAAATATTCAATTACAAGGAGCTGAAATTAGTCAGAAAGATTAAAACATCGACGATTTTAAGCGCGTGTCTGAGTCTGTGTGCTGGCTAGAGGAAGGAGGAGGGGGGGAATCGTAACTTAATGGCCTTTGGGTGCTGCTTCTCCCCTTCATAGAGTATGGATACAAGATATCATCCCGGGGACATACAAATATAAGAGCCGATCTCGCCTTGACAACTCACTAATGACTATCAGCAATAACAAATTGCCAACCCCACCGTTTTGTTCTGTCCAGGGCTCCCCTTACGACGCCCATACGACGGGGATGACCGGAGCCATCAGCTACCACCCGTACGGCAGCCCTGCCTATCCCTACCAGCTCAACGACCCCGCGTATAGGAAAAATGCCACCCGCGACGCCACGGCCACGCTGAAGGCCTGGCTGCAGGAACACCGCAAGAACCCCTACCCCACGAAGGGCGAGAAGATCATGCTGGCCATCATCACCAAGATGACCCTCACCCAGGTCTCCACCTGGTTCGCCAACGCCCGCCGGAGGCTCAAGAAGGAGAACAAGATGACCTGGGCCCCGCGGAACAAGAGCGAGGACGAGGACGACGACGAAGGCGATGGGCCGAGGAATAAGGAGGAGAGTTCCGAGAAGATGCCCGAGAGCAACGAAACCTCCGCGGAGGACGAAGGTAGGCGCGGGGTAACAGCGGCCCCGGTGGTATTGCCCCATTCCGCCCCGTCGAGTTCCCCCGGGAGACGGGCAGAGGTAGGGGAGGGGGCGCGGCGTTTAACAAAACCCCCCCCCAAACCTGTCCGGTCCCGTCGCCTCCGGCTGCTCCGGGCGCTTGTCGCCGCGCAGTGCCGGTGGCCGAGGCGGGCTGGGGACGGCGGGGGGTGGGAGGGCAGGCGGGGAGGTGTGGGGGCTGCCGGGGCTGAGCCAGCCCGTGGGCATGGATGCTCCTCGGAAGGGGAAAAGATGGCTAGAGCCTGCTAGCCAGCCGCGGTGGCGCGGTGGTGGCCTGTCTCGCTTCTTTCCCGCTCTGTTTTGCCGCCTCTCCTGACTGCCTCTCTGTGCCCGGCGGGCCCCGCAGGGATCAGCCTGCAAGTCGACTCGCTGACGGACCACTCCTGCTCTGCCGAGTCGGACGGCGAGAAGCTGCCCTGCCGAGCGGGCGACCCACTCTGCGAGTCGGGCTCGGAGTGCAAGGACAAGTACGAGGACATCGAGGAAGAGGAAGAGGACGAGGACGAGGACGAAGAGGAAGACATCGAGGACGATGACGGCGGCGGTGGGGAGCGCGACCCGCCGGCCAAGCCCGCCACCTCCTCGCCGCTGGCGGCCGTGGAGGCCCCGCTCCTCGGCCACCCGCACGCCGACGCCGCCCGCAGCGCCAGCAAGGCGGCGCTGGGCCCCCGCACCTCCCCCGGCGCCCCGACGCCGGCCAGCAAGCCCAAGCTCTGGTCGCTGGCCGAAATTGCCACCTCGGACCTGAAGAGTCAGACCCTGGGCCAAGGCTGCCAGCCTGCACCGCTCTCTTCGGCCACTCCCGCCTCCGCCCCGCACAGCGCTGCCTACTCGCCCTCCTCCCTCCTGGGAAGGCATATTTATTACACCTCACCTTTTTATAGCAATTATACAAACTATGGGAACTTTAACGCTCTCCAGAGCCAGGGAATCCTGAGATACAACTCCGCAGCAGTGGCTTCAAACGAGGGACTAAGTCAGACTGTCCTAAACGCCAGCTCTGTCCACAAACAGAGCAGTGACTCTTTGAAAACGATCACTAACCAGCTAGAACAACATTACAGGCCCTCTAGCTATGACTCTAAGAAAGGTAGGTGACTTGTTTCTGCCGCTTTCTTTCTCCTTCTCCTTCTCCCTCGTTCTCCTTCCTCGACCCGTACACGTCCCCTTATGAGCTGTAAATACTGAAACCTTCTCTGAAGAAGACAGCGAGCGCCCTGCCACTGCTGCCAGAGCGAAGACGGGCGCTCCTATAATCTGGGGATTAAAAACGGCATGTCGCCGTCCTATAGGTACTTGCCTTTAAGAATCGAGAGAGGCAACGTAAAAGGCGACTCTTAGAGCAGTCTCACAGGCTGCAGACGTAGCTTTGAAAAGTAATTTTTTTTTTTTTTTTAAAGGAAAACTACACACAAACCTATCCAGAGAGCACTGGTGTCATTGCCTGGTTTTTTTGGTTGTTTTTTTTTTTTTTTCCTGACAAACTGGTTTGGCTCTCTTTGTTTCCAGTATTCTCACGGGGTTTTTTTCAGCTTTGGGTTCAGATAATTGCTGACCTTGGACGTGAAATTACGTGGAGCGTGACATTTTTTAACTGGTTGCTTTTTTGTTTGGGATGGTTTTTTTTGTTGTTTGGTTTGGGGTTTTTTTTCTGAAAAAGTTTTGTACTTATATACTTGTCAGCTTATTCTAACAAAATATTAGAGATACAGGCAATTATAAAATATTGGCCAGCCTTTTAAACGACCTAGCTATGAATTCTGCACCAGTGAGGGTTGAGACCTACACAGACTGTATAATCTAGTTAGCTGGCTGTGTCCTGTGACTAACTGACGGTTACATTTTGACAGATCCCACTGAAGTCTGCACAGTAGGAGTACAACCATACCTATAGAAGTGCAATCACACAGCAATGCAAGTAAGTGAGAACATTTTCTATTACACTGATCATTTGGCATCAAGTCTGAGACATGCTGCACAGTTCTAGACTTGCTTAACGTTAATTTATTGCTTCATTACTTTGGAGTCTGATTACTAAGTAAGACATTATTTTTGTTGTTTTTTTAAGCATCTTATGACTTTTCTTTCTCAGGTTTGTCTTAATTGTCAAGTCAGGTTAGGTAGTTCCCTCACTTTGCATACTCTTCACTTGTGTAAGGCAAAGCCGTAGGGACTATTTAAATATTATGAAAAGAAATCTTTAGGAAAAAATATCTTTGAAAGTATTGTCATTTAAAAACAAAGTGCTTGTGCTCACGTGGCAGTGCTAAAATTGTACATTCTGAGTGGGGCTTGATGGAGTGACTGCATATTTAAAATAAAAAGGGGCAATTGTTAGAGACTGACATGCATCTTAAGCAAGGTATGTTGTCTGTGACTTGCCTCTTGCTTAGCTAGCAAGGCACTCTGAATATTTCCACTATTTAGAGCTAAATAAACAAAAACAAAAAGAATCGTCTTGCCGATATTTTCTAAATCTTTTTGTTAGAAGAAATCAGGCGAGTAAAATTTTTACCTTACTTCCTTGCCCTCCCCCACACCCCACCTCCGTTTAATGGTGTTAGAGTGTAATTCAAGGATTTTTGGATGATCTGGTTTTTTCCTTGGTCCACAGGTAGGTGTCACAATTGCTTTGAAAAAAGACAGCAAGCCATCATCTCTCCCCGAGCTAATATATATAACAAATCTCTAAATCCGGATCACATCTGGTGCCACTGTATAAAAGAAGACCACAAAGCACTATTAAATCTTCAGAATCTAATTAATAAACCAGAATTTTGTTGGACATATGTGAGTTTGCTGGTATAGTATAGTTTCCCCAATGTACGTGTGACTTTTGAAAACAGATCTGTTTTTCTCAGGATATCTTGAATTGATCACTTCATTGCCACGGTATCTATTCGATAGGTGTGCTAGGATTTATTGTAAAATTTATTTGTAAAAGATGTATACAGTAGAGATAATAAAGATGTGATTGGAGAACTTGAGTCCTTACAAAGTGGAAACAAATTTGATATTTATTTTTGTAATGATATAAAGCTTCTAGTAATTTATGCAAGTTGTATTGCAATGGAATCTGAACTTTTTGTAAATAAATTTTGCCTGGTTTTTATTTGAAACGTTGATGGTTATACAATCTTTGGTTGTTTAACAAGAATTCTTTACTAATTTATATCTCTAATTGTAAATAAAAACAGACTAGTCTGCAACAATGTTGTGTTTTTTGTTCATTTCCCCCAAAATACTAATACAGTATTTAGAAAATGAGGAAAGTTCTAATTTCACCAATAGAGCTTAGACTATAAAATGAGTAAGCAATTTAAATATGTTGCAAAAATATGCTTTGCATAAATCAATTCCTTCTGAGTTGTTCCGTTATACTTAAGCTTTAAATACACACATATGTGCAAATATATTTGTATATATACACGAATATGCATAGATAGGGTGATGTGAATATGTGTATGTTTCTTATAAACTATTTTTATTGGGTGTGAAGTAGATCTTTATTTGAGGTAACATTCTTTAACACCCCCATTTCTAGGAAAAAAAATAATTAATCAACTATGACTTATTTCTCATTTGTTTGCTTCTGCTTCTGGCTAAAATATGCAAAGGAAATGTAAAAAAAAAAAAAAAAAAAAAAGGAAAAATAGTATAAGTCAAATACCTATGGGTTTTTTTATTATTATTATTATTTCCTCCTTTTATATAAGTAAATCATATCTTTTCTATCACATTGGAAATCCACTTTGATTGGGCTCATAAAATGAGCCAAGTCATAATTTTAATTTTTAGTAAAAAATGGGAATTCTCATATAATATAATTTCAGAAAAGAAATGATCAATCATTTATTTTCCCCAAAAGATAAATTGAGTGAATATAACTTACGGTCATAAAACAAGAATAATAGCTTCTTAGATTGCCCTTTAATCAATCATACACTTATTTTTCAAGAGGCTCATCTATTTTATTCCATGATTAATAATGTTCCAGCGTGAGAGCATTATTAGATCCCAGCAGGGGAGATCCTGAATGCTTTTAGCTGCTTTGGAATGGTCAGTTGGGGTTCATTATGGTCTGATATTGAACAATTTATAAAATGTTGTCTAAACATCTGCCAGCTCAGATAGGCCTGATGTGTCTGAAGATGGGAAATTGCTGGACCAGTTGATATTGACAAACGGATCTCTCTCCAGTGGCTTTTTGTTCAGTGAAAATTAGTGGCCTCTTGCTCAGGTCTTGTTAGAAAGGGCATTTGAAAGTGATCTTAGATACTTCAGGCATCAGCCTTGGGAATGTTAACTGGATAAAGAGCCATGCTAGTCTGGAGTCCAGAAATAAGTTGTGATCATAATAAATAGGGGGAAAGGAAGCTGTTTTTCTTAAATACAATACACAATTCCCATGATCCATCTTCCCCTGCACACCACCACTCCTCCCCTCCCCACCTTTGTAATTTATCCCATAAAGACATTTAACTGACTGAGAAAATGTGCATGTTTTTCAGCTGAAAGGGCAGAAATTAGCAATATTATTCTGAAAAACTCGGAGATCTATCTTGCGAAATATAAACCACTGAAGACCTTCAGTCTGGCTGGAGGCCTATTCGTCCTCTTATGGTGTTTGTAGAATGATGGTTCTTTGCTTCTCTAACATCCTCTTTTTCATTGAGGTAGAATGCAATTGTATCTGCATGTAGTGTATAGTACAATTAGACAAATGCCTAAGCAGTAATTCAGGTTTTTTCCCCTCCAATTTAGCACGATGTAGATGTAAATATTTTCTATAACCATCCTTGATCGTCTTTAATGTGCACTTTAGGAAGATTTTATTGAGGGACTTTTTATGTCAAGCAAAATAACTGAACTTTCTTTCCCCCACTCTTGCTCCTACTCCATCCACCCGCACCATGCACATTTTACGTTTCAGGTCTCTGTTGGACACAGTGTACATTTCAATTGGTAAAAACCAAAAGCTGTGGCAGAGATTAAAAAAGGCTAATGACATTCCTTTGATGTTTATACGCCCAAAGACTTATAAAAGATTTCCATAATTTACCCATCCTTCCTAGTATTTAGACCTGGATTTCTTTCTGGAAAGAAAAGTAGAAAGACTCGGAAAACTCGCTTTCAAGTATTCTCTATGTATGTAAAACCCAATGGACTTCTCTCATCCTCTGAAAAATTCACGAACGGTTCATGGACACAGATGGGTGCCACTGAAGTGATTTGGCATATAAACTTATTTTTTTTTAACAAGAAATTAATGGGCAAGAACTGCATATTCAATGTCATTTGAGATTTAGTAATCAAAATTGAAAGCAGGAGGAAAGTGTAGCCTTGCTAGATTGTTGGCACAAACAATGTGATGATTTTAGTGTAGTAAGAAAGAGGAACGAACGACAAAATACATCACTTCATATATGGTTTATGTCATAAAGATGCTAATCAGCCCCCTGCGATTAAAATCTCACACCCCCTTTTATATTTACTCTCTCTTCCCCCCACTTTCTCCCCTCGTTTCTGTGCTCGTTTTGGAGCGGGAAAGGAAAACCCTTTGCTCTTCGGGGCCAGAGGTTTCATTAAAGCTGATTTATTGAAATTCAGGCTTTAATCTCAGGTGGGATCCCGGAGGAATTGACGCTGTCGCCAAATAGGAAGAGGGTCGCTTTCCACTTTGCACCTCCTGGGCTGCTTTTTTCCTCTCTCCCTGCAAATGTCAACATTTGTTCTCAATAAGAGAGTTATTGTTTCAGGAAAGCTGCTCACCAACTGCCTTTAGGAGCAGAAAAAACCGTCGCCCACCTTTGTTTGGCTGGAGGCTGGGGGAAGGGATGGAGGGATGGGAACGGAGGTAACACGCAGCTAAGGCCAGCAGCGGACAGACCGACAGGCATGGGAATTGCTGCTGCGTATCACTTCGCGGCTGCAGGGGAACGGGTCCGGCTAAGGGAAAAGTTAATATAAAGCGCAATGGGCATCTCTGTTTCTCTCCACGCTGCATTGGCATCTTTGCCCCTACGTGCCCAGCCCGTGTAAGGGAAAGATAGGTTACAAGGAGAAAAAAAAACAAAACAAAAAAACCCCAGAATTAACAAACCCCATCCCCAACAACAAAAAAAAAAAAAAAAAAAAAAAAAAAAAAAAGAGAGAGAGAGAGAAAAAAAAAAAGAATGTCTTCACGAATTTCCACCCACGGAGGCGGTCTTCCGATTTTGGAGAGGGGTGGAAGGGTGATTTTTCAGGTGAAGAAATTGTAAGATGTACCGCACCGTCTGATTCAGCCCTACCTGGCGGCACCCACCTCTCTAACTGGCCATCAATCATGGATGGACACGGAGGGGCTGGCAGCCCTGCGGCAAGGAGCGGGAGTGGCCGGGGGCTGGGCAACCCGGAACGGAGCGAAGCAGCCCGACCCGACCCGACCCGCTCCTCTCCGCGGTGGTCCCTCCGTGTCCACCCTCCCGGAAAAAAACCACAACCCTGTCACCACTGAAAGTTTCTGGCTCCGTCACATGCTACGTCTCACTTGAAGGCGGTTCAGACTCAGCGCGCCTCTGAGAAACCGTGGCATGGATGTAATCAATACCTGGAGACCTTTATTGGTTATTAACTTTTGAAACAAACAACACACCCACCAATGCCTTCTTCGCCCTTTTCCCCCCCCCCCCCTTCCCTCCAATAAACCAACCAACCCATCAACCAAAACCAAAACCAACCAACCAAACAAAAAGCAACAACAACAAGAAAAAAACTAAAAACCAGGCGGAATTTATATATAGGACGATTCATTGCCTTCTTCATTTTCGGGTGCCTAGGCAAGCTTCTCATGATCCAGGTAGTCGAAAAGAACCTTTCCATTGTAGGAACTGAATAATGATGGTAAAAAATACTGTTGTTAACAGTAATACTTCACATTCAGTAATGTGAAGTTCACCCCTTTGTTTCTAATCCAGTAACTAATAACTTAGGTTTCCAGCTTCTAACGAAACAAAAGCGAGGAAAAAGATGTTAAAAAGTTAAAAACAAAGGGATCCACGGTGTACAGTCAAAGCACCCATGCATCTAATCCCTGACTATTACTCGGCGTCTCTGAAGCGGTCTTTATTGAAAGTACAGAGGGAAAACGCGATCGGCGGGAAGCACGCTGACACACAGGTAGCTCGGAGCCGCAGGCAGGAACCTGGAAGCAGGAGCGCTCTGGGAGAGCATTTTACCTATAAGCGTCCTGCCCGAGGTGACAGCCGGGCTCCTGCAGGCTGGACCTGTACCCGCACTCCTCAGCCATGACTGACGGAATAATATCACCATTTCACATCCAATTCCGACCGAGCCGGCTGCATTTTCCCTGAGCAAAACCGTGGGACACAGGGACTCGGCCACTCTGCCTCGGGGGTGGCCACCGTTAACTTGGATCCTTTCGGGATTTAGGGAGTGAAAGGAAAGGACGAGGAGTGTCACCCCGAGCCAGCCGTCCTCGGAAAGGCAGGACCACAGGCCGGCAGAGAGTCACTTCTGCTCCACTCGGGCTTGTTTCATCCGTGACGGGGGTTTTCAAAATACTCCGGAATATTTGTGCGGGGAAAAAAAAGAAAGTAGTCCAATTGCTCCTCGCACGGCGGCTGTGTGGATACTGTATTGCTCGGGCTCCTAAAGAAATGCCTAGGAAAAAATAAAAATAAGTATGTGCATTTTTATAGGGAGATAAATTGTCAATTTATTGTGTATAACTTCTGATCAATTATTAATCGTTAGAGTCAACAACAGGGTTATAATTACCTTCAGTTATTTAAATGGATATTTATTTTTTCTTCTCTCTGATCTGGTAATTAGTTAATGCTCTGGAGTAATGAATTCAAAGCTGATTTGATAATGATTGAGACAGGGTTTTCTCCCTCTCTTTTGGCAGCCCCTCTAGCGGGGAGGGGGAGGGGAGGAGGAGGGAGGTGTTTCCCTCTCTTTGCAAAAGAGTCCATGTAAAGGCAAATCACTGCGCGTTTCACTTTTCAGACCATAAATAACGATTCTGTGAGTAAAAAGGCGAAATGACAAACAAATAGAGCGCAGCTGGGATGAATAAGGCCGATCAAAGTTAGCGGGGGCCGACGCTTCCCGCAGCCGCCGCAGGTCTGAGTCCCATAAAGGTGCCAGCAACTCTTACCTCTCTCCTCGAGATCAAGGGAGAGGGCGAGCAGGACATTTTAACCTCCTGACATCTTCTCGCAAGCGGATGAGGGGAAAAAGAGGAAAAGGGAAGGAAGAAAGTGAATATTTTTTGTTTGGCGGAATCAATGCCTTCACCATTGCCCCAGGGAAGGAGCTTCACCTGGAGCCCGTGAAGTCCCCGCCGAGACCTCGTGCGATGCGCGGGGAGCGGAGGGGGAGTGGTGCAGCGGCAGAGGTGCAGCCTTCTGCATTTAAGCGATCCCGAACTGAGCTGAGCCCTGGGGACGGGGAAGCAAGAAATAATTATTACTTAATTTCCCCCCCCCTTGCGGAAGCTCGCTAGAGCTTCATCGTGAAGAAAAGCAGCAAAAGAGCGGTCCGCAGGGGCCGTGGCTGCCGCCTTACTTGCCGCCACATCTCGGGTCTAGGGTAACTCCCTCCTCCCCGGGTATGGGACTCGGCAGCCTAGGGGAGGTAACTACGAAAAAGGCTGCTTCCACCCCCTCCCGACAGAGGCGTGCGGCGCTGAGCCGAGGCAGAAGCTCCGGCGTTGCCTCCCTCCTCTCTGCCAGACCTCCACTTAATTTAGCGTCAGGGCAGGTCTCGGAGCAAAAAGGTCTTTTGTATATATTTATTTTTTAGCGCAATGGGGCTCGCTTTACGGCAGATCTGAGCAAAATGGAATAAGTGTATACGATATTATGTATAATAGTCATACGTTTATATATAAAATATGTTTTCCCCGCGCAAAAAAACTGCATTGGGAATTGCAGTGTAAAATGCAAGTTTTAAAATTAATTCATCCTGACAGGTTTGACATCGCCCGACTCCCTTTTTCCTGCAACTACGTCCTCAAATGAATGCCGCTTCCAGAGTGTATGTTTTAATTTGTCACATCAAGGCAATAAAAGGGAGCGATATATACTTAAGCCAGTTAACATTGTAATAACAGGTTTAAAGGAGCAATTAAATGGTAGTGAGTCGCATGTCTGACTTTCTATAGGCATTACCACATCAATGGTACCTTTTAGACTGACTATAACTTAGCATGATTGTCTCAATTAGTTTAGCTGCATGATAGTTATTGTGAACTCTTTGTGAGTAATCAATGTTACGCAAGCTTATGGGAAGAAGGCTTTAACAGGGGTGAGCAGAAGCTAAGTAACACGGACCTCCTAATTCAGAAAAACACCTTTCTCTCAGTTTCTCTCTTTTTTTTTTTTTTTCCCTTCCTCTTCCCTTTATTTTACTCCAACACGAAAGAAAGAAATGGTAATTTATAGTCTTATAAATCTGTTTCCGAGATCGGTGCAGCTGAACGTAGAAATATAGGCAAAAAGGCAGCTTCTGCTGCGGCTGATCAACGAAAGAGCCGCCTCAGTCCCGGGCGGATGGCGGGGCACCCTCCTTTCACCTCCCCTTGGCCTTAGTGGTGAATGTCGCGGCTGTTCACTGTCACAATTAAGCTCCGAGCCACAAATAATCTTGAGGGATGCTCACATCAAATGATATGCGTGTGCATATGTCTTACGGGCGCCTGAGCTTCCCCTTGCTGACACCGGAGCCAGTCCGAGTTGGAGAGTTGCAGGGACAGACACCCGTGTGAGTGTAAACCAGGAACGGGTGTATGTGTGCGAAGCGCGGAGAGAGGAATGACTGTAAAGCGGGGTTATAAATGCGATATAACGCAGAGGGAAGGGTCCGGCCGGAGCAATGGGCCGTTTGGTAACTTGTTAATTCTCCACTTACAGACTCTCTCTCTAAATACCAAGCCACGGGTGGCTAATGTAAAATACAGAAGGCTGAAAATTTAGTGGGACCTGTGTGAACCGCTTCAAAACACTAAGAAGTATGTGCTGTTTTCTGTCAAGGGGAAAAAAAGACCGAGGGAGTGTGTACCATTAAAATGTAAGATAAACATAATGCAGGCATATTTCTGTTAGTGAAGTTATCCTCATTAGTCCTAATAACGTCTCACCATTAGGCAAGGCTGGATTCAGTCTCAGTCGCAAGATTGTAGATTTGCAAGCCTTTTCTTTTTCTTTTTCTTTTTTTTTTTTTTTTTGCATGCACATTACATTTCTGTCATGCTTTGCAGAAGAACACGATATCCCCAAAGAACCCAAAGAAGAAAAAAAATACTCTGACAGCAACCATTAGTTAAGAGTGCAATGAATAAACCCCTTGCACAAGAGTATCAGGACTAATTAAGATTCTGTTTAGCAGCCCTGGATGGAATGTTAATGTAGCTTTGACTAACTGGGAATAAGCAGGGGGAAAAACTGCATTTTAAGAGGAATGCTGGGGTGATAACATCTCTCACTTCTTCTGTCCAAGGTCTGCCCAAGCCTGTTACAAAGTCATTATCTCAAATTACTCCTGTACTTCATTTTTAGAGGGTTTGGGCAAGATCTCCTGGTGTTGAAGCGCTGCCTAGAGCCTCACAAAGCCAATACTCTCTAAGGGGATAAAGGCTGAATCAACCCACTATCTCTACCTTCGAGAGTTTGCTGGTACCAGCTTCTTGGACAAATACAGCCAGGATTCTGGAGGCAGATTAGGATCTATTGCTGGCGTCTCCTCACAAATCCCTAAAGGGTTTTTGACCCTTTGAAGTTTCGTCTATTTTGCTTACACAGAAGTTTACATGATTAAGTCAGGATTTTACAAGGCTCAACAAGGCAAATTTAGTCACCTCGGAACACTCAATACCAAAAAAACTATAATATCCAGTTGTCCTTCTACTTGTTTAGCTCCAGAAATACTAGCATACTGTCATATTTACAGTGATAAGTTTAATAAAAGAGAAAAATATCCACAAGACTGCTTCAGAAGGGGAGGGTAAAAAAAGAAACACCCTTTCCCAAGTATTATTATTATTAATGTTAATTATATTTTTTCAGACTTTGATACCACATTTCCACCCTCTACCCCTATTCCCGCCCCATTCCCATTGAATGTAATCCCATTGATTGTAAAAGCAGCTATGTTTCTGGGAGAGTGGATAAAATTTCCCAAAGTCCTTTCCAGTCTTTCTAACATTTCCAGACTGCCTTGACTACTGCTTATCCAGACCCAGTTACATATTTTCACTGTCAAGCAACAAGCCCCCCTAATCCTTCCCTCTGAGGTAAACTTTTGCAAATGCTTTACTTGTTAAAAGCAGCCTCGCATAATGCAAGTTTTTTCTTAGACGGAGAAGGCTGGGAACTGACAGCACAAACAGAAGAGGAGGAGCAGAGCTCTTTCTCAGGGAATAGCTACCTATTTAAAGAAGTGTCCTGCAGTCAGAGCAGGAGGGCTGTAGCTAGGGACTGTGGTTGGATCTGGCCCACCATACTTGCATGACTTTTTGTGGAATACAAACAGTCTCTTTTTCCCTGTCTTTCTTTCTTCTGCTTTCCCACCAGAGGGAAGATTACTCTGCTAACTGATTACTCCCGCAGTTATTTTCAATAAAGGAAGGAATGATCTGTTCAATCCACCCAACCTCTGAAAAAATAACGGTAATAATAAAAATAATTAAATTAATATTAATAAATTTATAATAATAATAATAATGATACCTGGTAGGCTGGCAATTTTCTGTAGCTGGATCAGAAAGTAGCAAGGACAACAAGGTCAATCAAGTGAGCTGTAGATTTTGCTTTCTCAATTGGTTTGTAATTGATGAATAGATTTTCTTGTGCAGCTGCAATGTGGTTAAAAACTGTTGAAGAGGTAGGTGTTCTGGGAGGTGTTATTTTGTAAGGGAGACAGTCAGGAGTAACTGGGTGCATTTATCAGCAGGAGATCTGAGCAAGCAACATGATTACATTAGCTGTTAGTGGCTAGAATTCAACTTTCCATAGGCCTCTACCACCTGCAGTCTCATAGGTGACTCACATGGAAATGGGTTCCTGCCGGCTACATCGGGGCACTGATCTGATACAGAGTTCCCCATTGATTTTGGTGAGGAGTGCTTTGCCGATCTCAACAGCAAGCTGTGCACTACTACTGTTCTAGTGGAAATTGGTCAGGCCTGGTTTTGCAAGAGAGGAGAGAGTCATATCTTGCAATGTCTCTCTCAGACATTTTAAGGAAGTGGAAGGGATTTTTACACTGTTTAAATGGGCGTATTTCCTATTTCTGGGCGTATTTCCTTTTTCCCCTGCTTGTAGGGATGTATCTAGTAGTTAGTGCATTTGCAATGTGTCTTAAAGAACTTTAATGTGGGTACCAAGAGATATACAAAGCTGTTACAGAGCCTCTGGATCATGGGTGTTTACTGCAGGCCTGGATGAACTTTAGGACCTGGTCCCTGAGTAGGAATTTTTTCCATATGTTCTGGATTCACACTGTAAACCATCTGGGCTTCAGTGTAGTACCTTGGTTTTGTGCTGCTCTTTGGGAAAAAAAAAAAAAAAAAAAAAGTCTTCAGAAAGGAAAAGCCTCTGGGGATCAGGACCTCCTGGCACCTTTGTAAAGGGATTAGGGCTATGTTCAAGAAGGAGACAAGGTGTAAATGCGGTAGAAATGTCTTACTTGGCTTCTTATCCTTGAGATCACTTGAATTCAGGCTTGTACTCTTTTTTGACTTAAACTCACCCAGGAAATAAGGTGCTGTTTTCCTTGTGTCTAGAAAGGCTTCACCCTTCCAGAGGTGAGAAGTTTATGCCTAAGCATGTTTGGGATGCTGACCCCATGTCCTTGAAGGGCTCCTTCTGGTATACCCTCTCCAAGCAGGCCTAAAACCCCAGTCTCTTGAAGGAGGTGGTCACCCTTGTCTTCTCCAACACATCTGAGACAGTTGTTCCTGCTGGTGATAGCACAAACCAAACAGAAAACCTTTGGAGCAGTGATAGAAAATATTCCCAGCAGAGTGACTTAACCTCTAGGCAATGCAGTCATGTCTCTGTGCTGCTTCTCTCTGTGGTGTTGTGTCCCTTGCCTCCTTTTTCTGCACAGCAGAGGAGGTGAAGTGAGACCCCCCTGCCCCTTACTGCTTCTTTACCTCTCTGTGAGAGAGGGTCCACAGAGACTTTCCTGTAGAGGCGGGCTCCAGCATATGGACATTATCTTCCCTGAGCTTGTAGTTGTGTGTGCCTGTGGGGGGAGCAGATTTAAGCCACATTTTGCCACTTTTTGTATTTTGTACTGGATATCTGCACATAGGCGAGGTGGCTTCATGCTCAGGAAGAGGGTTGCTCTGGACATAGCACCCCACAGGCAGGGAGCTGGCGGGCCAGGAAACGCAGGTGAGGCTCTGTCCCACTGACTGGGTGGAAGATACAGGATTTAATGCCTCTCTTTCTCTTCCTGCTTGCTATTCTCCTGTCTGAGAAAAATCTTATTCTCAGCACATGTTTCTTCTGGGAAAAAACAACCCACCCCAAAACCTCCAGTGCCGTGTTCAGATCTATCTCTTTCTAAAATTATGAGATTTTCTCCTTCTTTGCTGTTGTTGTTTTTGTTGTTGTTTTTGTTGTTGTTCAAGATTTTAATTTGTTGTTTGATTTTGAAATTTCATTCACACTGAATTTTATGCTGTAATTTTGGAAAAGTCTTATTAATTTATATAAAAAAAATGAGATTTACCTTAAAACCACTGAATTTTCACTTGATTTTAAAATATTATTATTGTCAGGAAAACAACTGCATAATTACATTTCTATTTCTTTGTGTTTAGTCAGTGTTAATGTCTGTAATCCAGATCTTGCTTCACCAGCCCACACACATTTTTGAAAATTCTTGTTAGAACTGCAAAATGTGTTTATAGAGGAATAAAAATCTACCTTATTTAATTTTTTTCATAGTAAATAATTTGAATTGCAGAATATTATTGGTAAACATGTAAGAACACATCATTTATCTTTCTTACGCTGAATATAGGAAGTTTGTCATATCAAACATTTTTTTTTATTTTTTATTTTATAACAGCTACAAAGAATTATACAGTGGAATCTTCCAAAATGTCTTTGTGCAAAACCCCTTCTGAATTACAAACACACATAATTCTACTTCAGCCAACTTCAATGGGAGTTAAATGCTCAAGAAATAACATTCAAATGAACTTTCATTATCTGTGATAGTGAGAATGAAATTATAGTCTTGCAACTGACATAATAGGAAAAAAAATGTTTACAGAAACTAATAAACTAAAGAAACTATCTATTAAAAACACAGTTTTTGAATGTTTCAGAGGACAAGAAACAATAAAAATGTCCGTGGAAATATGGTCCATAATATCCTTGAAAAATCCATACAGCTGAGTCCAATTTCTGTTATTGTATCCAGTCCTGAAAAACCTGGTAAAGCTGAACAATTAATCCATAGGTTATTATAATGTAGTATGCATAAAAACTTATTTTTATTAATGGAGTAGGTTTGTAATTGTGAGGATAATAAGCCACAGTGTAAATCCATAGTAAACTTGTTTTCAAGCTAATGAAAGGATTGTACAGCAGATAAATCTGTATACTTTGCTATTTTCTTCTTTTTCTCTCTTTTATTCTAATCTCTTTTCTAATGCCTGGGAATACTAAATGTGAATGCATTAGGTCCTTGTGTGACTCAGTGAGTAATAAAACTTCAGCCATCTCCTTCTATTATCACAGTGCTATGAATATATTATTATAGGAGTATATAATGAATATGCCATAAAAATCAGTTGTGAGAAACAGCTGATTTTAATATATATATCAAATGACTCATCAATACTGAGAAGACTATTTCTAATATTGTCCAATTGCGAATTAGCTATTTTTGCCTTTAAGGATAATAAAAATTTCTAAAATCCAAAATCTAAAACACACAGATAGAATGCAAGTCTATGTAATTAAACAAAAGAATTGTTATTTGGGAAATGCCAGCTTTTTGGTGGAAAAATTGCTACCACGGGTAGCAATTTGTACAGAATGAAGAAAAGTCCAGTGGAAAAAGCCCCTGTATGTTCACATCAATAGTTACTTCATTGTAAAACATGTTCATAAGAGAACAAAAGTAAGATCCTATAGCCATCATTTATGTGATATCCACACTGCCAGCTGTTTGAATTGAAATGAGAAATAAATTAATTTTTTAAATTATCTATTTTTTTGGGTGCTATAATACATAGGATTCCTTTAATTGGGTCATTCAGTGACCAGACTCAAGGTGACCCTGGAGCCCAAGACTGTGATGATCATGCCTCCAAGGCACACTGGGCATGTGGCAAGGAAAGCTATTGTCCTGAGCTGGAGCTGAGAGTGTTCTGGGATTTTCTTGCAGAAGTCTATTGCAATGCACTCCTCCATATTCATCTCTGTGTCATAACTTCTTTCTCAGTCTGTGATTCCAGATGCAGCTGGTTAGTATACCACAGATCAGGTCAGGCAATTGTATTTGATGTGTGGGGGTCATATGTAAAACCCATATGTAAGAAAGAAAGAGGGAGGCGGGAGAAATCACTGCCTTGAAAATGTGCAAAGCACAAGTACAGTCAAAGGGCAAAGTTTTTGGGAATCAAATGGTACAAAATATGTCACATCTGATATTTTCTCATATATGTTATTTCCACTTCTTTTTTTTTTTTTTTTTTTAAAGATAAAAATAAGCTGTGCTGTAACTAACTCTTATCACCTATCATTCTCAGTAAGAATCCAGTATTTTTTGTATACACCTCATCAGCTGAGCCAAACAACTGATACATTAGGTAGTGTCAGATGAAGGAGTTGGGACTGTGCTGGCTGTTGGGAGCCTAGTGGGGCTTCTTTCTTTTCACCTCATGTACCAAAGCCATCAGATATTTCTGGAACAGCATCTACTGGTTGTAGAGGCAGACTTCTTGTTCCTTGTTAGACAGTCTTAGTCATCACGACAATTCTTTGATGCAGAGAATAAAGAAGAACAAATCTTGGGACGTGGATGGAAGCTGGGAAAGTAAATACCTAATACTGAGACCACCCTCAAGAGAAATGTAGTGTGTTTATACACAGGAGGGGTATACCAGAGGAGTGGGAAACCTCACTTTTATCAAAGTCAGAGCTTCATAATGTTCAGCCAGGATTTTTCTATCTACTGAGACACAGCTATCAACTTGTATAATGTTGTCAAAGCCCAAGTTAAAGGAAAACTATGTATTTTTAAAAGATGTTTTACATTGAAAATGTGACATCATATTACTGTAGCTCTACATAATTAAGCATATTAATCTCTTCAAATTTAATAATCTGTGAACCAATCCACAAGAATCTAAGAGTTTACTTTAAGGGAATATGGTTGCCTTTATCTAAGAATGTAAACACAGTTAGAGCTATGATAGGTAAACCAGGATGAGATTAGGCTTTCCATCAATTCATTAAAGATTTACGCTTGCAACATTTGTTATACTCTGTAAGTTTTTCCTCCATGAAGCCCTTGGAATGAAACCAAAAATAAAGACAAAACAATGAAGATATTATTATCTAACTATTCAGCGTTTATTGTAACGTATAAAGAGAATGGGATAGACTCCACAGTAATTTGAGAAAAAGTCCTTCGAAATAAGGTAGGTTTTTCTCCATTTTTCTTAAATTGTCAATAAGTCAGGTTTTGTGGTGGTAAATAGCTATGTGCAGCAGTATTTCAACACTCCCTTTCAATATACTGCCTTGAAGAGGAACCCAGAGGACTGTAAGGTGTTCAAGTAATTTTCATCTCAGAACTTTAAATGCATTTATATTTTTACATAAGTATTAAGTATCTCTTGGGTCAAAATAGTCACTCGTTACACAAAAAAGGCTGGTGAAATTGTTAAGAGGAATTTAGCCTTATGAATTTTGTGTGAACTTAAAAAGAGAAACAGGTCATGGTTTTGATATGATTACATACAAATGCAGGTAAACAGAAAAAACTTTGAAGTGCATGCAGAATAACAATGCTAGCAGATTGTTAAAAACAGATATATGTTCAGTGAACACTTATATGTATATATATGCCACAGATGGAGCTAGAAGTGAATTCCCTATTTAAAGATGGATAACATTTTCTTATGTAAGGTTCTGGTGTGGTTCTTATTGTTAGATGTAATCCTTCAGACAAGAATTTTTTATGACTGATGTGGGCCTCACACTGCATGTCTTGCTTTTATATAACAAGAAAGCTTCAACAAAGCAGTTTAACTGTTTCCAGGAATGATAGGGAGAATTTGTTTGGTTTGCTAATGTTAAAAATCTGTGTGACCTTACTGAATAAACTGCTTTACAGTAAATAATGTAAATTTAAGAAGGAGCTATCTTGAGGCCAGAAAGAGGTGCATTTTTTTCTTTCCTTGTAAAAATACACACCCATTTGGCAGAGTTATCATTGGATATAGTTGATATAATAGCTTATAGTTTAATTAATTGTAGATTTCATCTGTAATGTGTGTGTTCAAGACTAGGAATCTCAGAGCAGAGCTAAACATGTGACTCCTTATAATTGTTCCTCTTAAGTGCCTCAGTAACTCTAGAATTGAGAGCAGGAAGACTGTCTTTTTTTCTACTCTCATTCCTCCTTCATTGTTATCCACATCACTTCAGGGCAGTCTGAAGAAGGACAGATTAATCAGCCTTGAATAAAAGCCTGAGTGGGGAGTAGAGCAGGGACAGGGACAGATATCTTCAGGATTTAGGATCTGAAGGAGAGTGCAACAGGATCTAGAAGAGGTAATAGATGAGATCAAGTGGTAGAAACAATAGAAAATAGGAAGGGAAGTGAAAACAGCTTGTCCAGAGGAAAAGATACGGGTAGAAAACAAAAGGTTAGAAAAGATTGTAGAAAGTCTATGGCCACAAAAACATATTGTATTCCAGAACCTGGGGTAAGACCAAAGATTCCTGGTTTTCAGTGTCTCTCTGCTATTTACTAAATAACTGGGATGTCACTGCCAGTGAATATTTCTTATTCCCCACAGCAGTGGGACCACAATCATTGTTGATTATTCCTTTGTTTCAGGTGATAAACTTCTTATGGAATTCACATTCTAGTGCTGTTGTCTACAATGTGAGAATTCGAAAAAAATCATATGATTAACGTTTTTGTCAGACTGAGAAACAAAGAAATAATTACTTTTTTCTTCCCTAGGCCCTGCATCATCCCACTTGTTTGTCTGCTGAATAGACAGATCTCTGAGAATGAGACACTTTTTCAAAAACTAGCCTTCTCTTGTGAATTTCCTAACTTTTCAGTGTTTGGCCTCATAGCCCCAGTGTTTTGTTTAATCTTGATTTTTGAATGCAGTAAGCACTGCAACAAAATGACACAAGTGGGCTTTTAATACATGTACGTGTGTGAACATGCACATATATGTGTTTCATACATATATGTATCTTATTATGTATTGTCTCTTTTCATATGTCTTTTTGTAGGCTGAAGATGAAATAAATAGTAGCAGGGAATTACATAATCCAGTGAACAGTTACTTTCGAGAAGTTATTTACCTTATTTGAGTGAGGATTGCCAAATCGAGCATGAGAATTTGTGACATTGATGTTATTCAGATGTAGGAATTTCCAGGATTGCAAGTACTGGCTGTAGTTATTTAGAGACTTTCTATTTCTTCCAGCAGTGTTAGTGCTGCAATATGCTGTAACTAACTGATTGCAGCAAGGATCCATGCTAAATTTATACATACAGAGTTCCCATATCTCTCAAAAAATGTATGCAGATAGCTAAAGTCAATGCAGGCACTGAGCCATTTGTAAGTTTAAAGTTACTGGTTTACATTAATATTTGTAGGATTTGAGCCTTGGTTATTTTGTTGTCTTCCTAAATGTGAAAGGGATAGGGACAAGTCAGGGCTAAACTGCCAGATGCGCTGGTCCTGACAAAGCATTAGTGGTGTATCTAATGCTTTTCTTGAGCCGGTTGGTTGGTCAGTGACTCTTTCCACCCAAAAATTACTCCTAGGAAGGAAAACTAACCTAAGAACTTAGCAGCAGAAAGGGTATGTATTAGAGAAGAATATACTTTTCTCTTGCTTCCTTTCAGCTACTCCAAAGAAATAAGACGTGACATAATGTGAATGAACTAACAAATATCTTGCACTTGATGACATCCAAGAAGTGAATGGAACAATAGGAAATCATATGAAGTAAAATTTTATGGATCTTTCAGTTCCCAGCTATGCAGATTAGTAGTCACACCAGCAAGAATTCAAATCTTTGTTTTTCATGTGTGTATGCATATACCCATGTTTCTCCTGGTATTTTACACAAATGAGTAGTCATTTGTGTAAAACACACACTTCTCTCTAGTATAATGGAGTTTTCTTCTTACGCTCATCTGCAGCAAAATTTTTACCTCAGATGCTGTACTTCAGAAAGTTCAGCAATTTTTGATTTGATTTATTATACCAGAAGAGCTATATCAAAATGTTTTTTGCAATGGTCAATCAATAGTGCTAAAAAGAGGGTATTATACCATATAAAATCTGTCAATCTCATTAATTTAGGTATCAGATTAGGAGAGCATCACTGTCTAAAACTAATGCCCTTTTTAGGAAGGCAATTGAAACTTGCATGAACAGGCCTGAGCCTGGCAGTTTCTGTGACTTTACAGTTAAAAATTTCTCACTCTAGAGTGCTCCTGTCTTGCCAGTTGGGCTTCTTTGGCAGTGTATTATAAGGTTTCATATGTTTTAAAAAATGAAAAAATGTTGTCTGGGTATGGAAAAGATTGAGAAAAGAAGAAAGAGAAATTTAAGGATAGCTTCTCTGCTGTCTTGACTACCTGATTGTGCCACATGGAAGGGTGACCACTGTTTATGTCCTGTATGATTTTGTCTCAGTTAGGGATTGAGGCACTGTGTCATGATGAAGCAGCTTTGTCCGGTTATGCCCTGCTGTTTACCACCACGTTGCTTCAGGGAGTGTAGCATCGGAGAGTGAAGCTGGCTGCTCCTGGTTGGGGATGTCTTTCTTTCCACGGAAGTCATAGGAAAAGAGTAGTCTTAGTCTGAGCAAATTTCGTGCTCCTGAAATAATTGTACTCAGGTTTGGCTCTAAGAAGACAGTATTATTTTTGGTATCATTAAAAATTAATGAAAACAGGCACAGAAAGCTAAACTGTGTAGGATTTCACAGCAGAAATTCAGAGGATTTCTTCACAATGTCGAAGAACATCCATTTGGTTTGACAGAGGTCCAGGGAGAATTCAGTGTTGTCTTCCCATGTCTAAGGAGCTTGTGACTGATGTGGGGAACTGCGGCCCAGCTCTGGGAAGGCAGGCATCAGATCCTGCTCCATCCAGAGGAATGAGATGGTTGTGACTGAATCATTTGCAGCAGTGTTGTTCTCAGTTTCACTTTCACACTCTTGAGTGCATTCCTTCAGCAATCCCCTGCCTCAGGCAGCTGTTTATTTTGCCTTCATCGGTCTTAATTTAAAATAATAATAATAATAAAATAGATAATGTCTCAAGCATCCACTATAATATGTTTCTTAAATATCTCTAGGTTTTAGAGTTTCCTCTTTACAGACATTAATAGTGTTTTTCAAGTCAGGTTTTTAAAGGTCAGACCAAGTATTGTGGACATTCAGGTTATGCTTTTATAATAGCCACTTATAAGCAAAAATTGAAATTAACAGTAGCTGAGCAATGAGTAAAAAATCTTCAAACATATTACTGTGAGAAAGTTTCTTAAATAACATCAGAAAACTGAAAGCCTTGAGAAGGGCAAAAGGAAAAAAATAGGATCAATTAAATATGGTATTTTGTGCTTTTTCCCCGGAATTTGATGACACTAATATTTTTTTAATTTCTTTATTACAGTCCACCTTGCTGCTGATAGAACTCCGTTCTTCACTATTTCAGGTTAAGTAATAAGCCCCTACCAAGGCCAAGAGTAGCTAGATGTGACACTTTAGGCTTCTGTCAATTGATTAAAGTCAAGTGGCTTGTGCTGGTTTGCAGACCTTATTACAAGTTCACTGTAATTGTCAGAAAATCTCTCTTTTATTTGAGATGTGGATGAAGTTGTAAGTGGAGGTATTTTTTTCATGTTTAAAAAGGCATGATGAGAAGAATTTATGCTGTGACTTTTCAAACCCTTTCTTGGCTCTAGAAAGAGAAGTGTCTAAGGCCTTGAGCATTTCAGCTATTCAGGAGGATAATATAGTCAATCAAATTAACCTGTTTTACTTGTCAGTAACAGATAAAGATGTTTATGCATGCCACTATTTTTAAGATTGTTTGTGAAATAGTTTTGCAAGTGCATTTAAACAATAAGCTGAAAACAAATGTGATTATTCAGTATATTGTTTGATAGAATAGAATTCTTTTCAGAACCCTCAGACTGGATGTCAAAGTGCTTTTGGTGTTTTAGCTGAACTCAGTTTACGCTAGGATTTTTGGTGGTTACTCATTTGTTTATTTGGTTGGTTTATTTTTTATCTCATTTTTACTCCCTGCCAAAGACTGGCATGTCTAAATTAATCATTTGACCAAAGGTATTTAGTTCATGACTTACATTATGAAATGACTGCAGCTAAAAGGGAGGGTGACTTCACAAAAAGTGAATATTTCTTGTTAAGTAAATCTGGAATATAGATCAACTGTAATTGCCAAACATGATGAAAGTAAATCTGGAATATCTTACATCTCTTGTAGTAAAACATAAACAGATGCAAAAAGTCCAACATAATATTTTTGGTCACTTTTTGATGCCTGTTGTTATACCTAAACTACAGACATCAGGATAAGCTTCTTATATACTAAGAATTCTACATTGTGCAATGTCAAGATTTTGTTTTGCAGAACTTTATTTAACCTATGACCACTCTGGAATAAGCCTCTGAGCTTTATATTCATTACAAGTAGAACATTAAGAGAGTCCTGAAAGTAGAATAAATTCACTTAGGTTATTTACTTATCTTAGCCATTTGTATGTACTTGGTTGAAGTGAGACATCAAAATAAATCAATTAATTTGTGTCTTGGTTCAGTGTCTTTAAGGAGTCCAGTAATAATGAAAACACCACTAAGAAATAGAACTCCCTATGAGTTTTTTCCATGATTTGAACTTTTGGAGTTTATTCCCTAGCTAAATCTCACATAGAGAGTTGTTTTCATTTCAGGACAATCATATTTCAGTAAATCCACACAGGAATATTAGTCTTATTTCATTTAATCACCAAATCCTAACAACTAAGTATTCACTTCATTAAAGGCACTAAAAAATTCTGGCCAGCTGTTTCCTGCCACTTGGCTGAGGACAAGGTGGAGAAAGACAAGCAATTCAATCCTGGGTAACTCTCAGTTGTGTTCAGCACATAATTATACTTTCATAATTTTATTCCTAAACTGGAATCTGAATCCAATGGGGGTTCTGTGACTTATGGGCTTAAATTCTGACATGTTTAAATTCATGTTGTACACACAAAAATTTCCACAGATTTTAGTAATCATCTCAGACTAATGCTTTGTTCTATCAACTGTCCTTTCTTTTCCTTTTTTTTTTTTTTTTAATACCTTTAAAATACTGTAGACAAATAGATTGAAGAGGGAGGTCTAATGAATATAGTAGTTGTATATATGAATGATGGATTGGTTATTTGCTCTGTTCCTGGAAAACTGTTTTTTGTTCTGGTTCAAAAACAAAAATCTGGAATATTGAGAACTCTTTGTCAAAGACAGAGAATACTATAGTATGGTGACTTGAAAGCTGGCAGTAATTTTTATGCACTGAAGGTAAAAGAAATACTGAATACCATTGAAGAGTGACTTAAAAAATACCCATTTGATTGCATGAACAGTCAGGCCTGTTGCCTGTGAAAGTAAGTGCTAAGATACCAAATCATAAATCAATATTCCAAGGCCAAAATCTAAACAGACATAGATCACTGAATATATACAGACTTCTGCTAAGCTGTGCTTATTTATATAGCTGGGTCTGGCTATTTGGGGCTGTAAAAATGACAAAATTATCCAATTTGATCATAATTCAAGAGAACTCTCAAAGCTGTGCATGTCCCTGGAAACAGAATTTAGCATTCTGTACAGCCCACGGAGAAGATTTGGTATGTCAGGACAGGATCAAAACCTGCCTCTCAGCCCAGAAAATGCTAAGAAGGGCTGTGTGAAATCCTGTCCCTTCCTGGGGTGGAAGCAGCCCAGCCCATGTATCTGTGTTCACTTGTGCACATACTGTGTCCTCTCTTGACTATAGGGGTGCTGATCATTTTCTTTCGAAGAACAAGCAGGATACAGCCTTTTCAATGAAAGAAATCACCTGCTCATGGCCTCACAGCTGCAGAGCTTGCAATTTTTTGCAAATTTTCTTCTCTCCACTGCATAGCTCCTGGCCCGGTTTGGTGTCCTCAACATCCTGAGCCAGGGGATTGGGATGTACAGGGCTGTAGACTCTATTCCTACTACATAGATTAATTTATGGGATAAAGTGCATTCATTTTCCCTCACCCTGGGGTTTTAAAATCGAAGCACAGCTTCTCATGATGCTGTTGGTGGCTTGATTTCATTAGCACTTCCTGGTCATACTCTGTGGGTTGTGATCTGAGTCAGGCAGCTCAGCCAGCAGGGACTCATTCAAGGGGCAAGAAATACTAAGCACTTACTATACAGGATCCCTCAGGGGAGTCAGGACTAATTTGGCATTCCCACCAAGTTAGTAAGCAAAGTGCCCAGCTCCTCATCCAATCTTGAACCAGAGCAAATATGAACACTGTAAAGTTCATATTACCTTCAGGGCCAGGCAGCAGCCAAGGAAAAGTTTTTGAATACTAATTTTGCACTTAAATTTACCCTAAACTCCACTTCAGGTGTTGTGTTCCTGATAGGCTTGCTTCTCTAAATACTTCCTGTCAAGAGGTCTTCTGCATGTGCTTATAAATTAGGCATAAAGCTTAGATGTTGCCTTTGAAAAAAGGATAATTTACTTAACTTGATATGTGGCCAGTTACAGTTTTAAGGAAGGATCTTAGAAGGTAATTTACTGATTTTTCTCCTAATGTACTTCATAAGTTTTGTGGTCTCATGGATTTCTGTATATAATCCTTGGGGTTGCTTTGCATTTTCACTGTTATATAGTGGAGATTCTTGTAGAAAGGAAATTTCCTTCAGAAATTGTAGCCCAGTGTTTTCATGGAAATTTGTAAGTAAGAATAACAAAGTGATGAAAAGTAGGTAGGTGGCAATAACAGTAGCCTAACTCTACTGCATAGACATTTTTTTCTCTGTTGTAGTTACTGAGCTTATATTTACCTGTTGCAGCAAAGATGAGCATTACAGGAAAGTGAAACAGTATTTGCTCACTTTTTTCTTCTTCAAATCTCATCGTAACACTGCAGTTTTTCCTATTGCTGCTGTTCATTTAATCAGTAGTTTTCATTTCAGTGGGATTTCAGGCCCTGAAGAGATATAAGGGCTTACAAGGATCAGATGGTATAGTGATATAAAAAGAGGAGACTTGCTGACTGCATAGATGAGCTAGAAAACTACAGAATTGTCATCTGCAGTTTGTTAAAGCCTAGCTGGTCACAGAACAGAATGCTGCCTTCCTTTCCCACCAGGAAAGATAAAAATGCAGAAATTTTGAATATCTTTCCATTTTGGATCTTTCAGCATCTCTGAAGGGAACTTCTCAACCAACGTGAATGGTAATGATTGCAAAAACTAGTTTAGCTGTTAAATTCCTGAAGAAATTGAAGGAGGTTTAACAGTCTTTGGTCAGGTGCTGAATTTTTTTGTACAATGTGAAGGACATGGTTAGACATCTTAGCTTGACCCTAACTGCAGCCAGTGAGTAGATCCAAAAAACAGTCCTGGAACATATAAGACAGAAAGGAGTCTTTTATCTTGTGCAGATGCATGCTTTACTGAGTGCTATGTCAGGCCTGTGGCACTTAACAGCAAATGAGGATCTGCAATGCAAAGTACAGGTTGACATTATCAACTGAACCATTCCTTCCAAAAACAGATGGAGAGAGATGCCACTCCCTAATTTCTAAAACTCATAATGAGAAAGTAAGTCGTACTTGTGCAGCTTCCAGTAATTCTTTGCTAAATTTCAACCTCTGACTAAGCACTGTGTCTTGCCAAGGAAGTGACAGCTTTTGGTACACACAGTGTTACTGTGGAAGTCTAGGGAGCTCCACTTCAGGAAATTAAGATCCCCACAGGTTTTTGTTCTACATTTGATATCTTACTGGCAGACATTACAGTCTGAGATAATCATCTGAGCTCCTTTTATAGTTAGTAATGGGACAAACTGGGTCCCAAGAGCCTTAGTTGAAGACCTGAGGATTTAGATGCATGCGGTTACCTGGATGCATGAGGAAGCACTTAAGGCATGCGCATCATTTTACAGGATGTGTTCTAGTCATGTGCTGAGAAGTTGCAAGCACAGACTGAGCTATGTAACCTCTCCAGGCTACTTTTGTGCTGAGCTGCAGGGGTCTCTGAGGTAGGTCGGCTTCCCTTCTCATTTGTTCCATGGCTTCTGAGAATTTTCCCACCTGGAACAAAGATATGGATGTTGTTAAAATCAGCAACTAGTTAGTATACCCATGCTGCTTAAAAGCTGACGGATGTCAGATTTTATGATGAGAAAACTACCAGAGTAACAGAGAGAGATCAGAAGTCTTGACAACATTAACAAAATTAAAGAAAAATAATAGGAATTATTATAATAAAATGTTTGGGTTTTCATAGTTATTAGAAAAAAGAAAGTTTTGCTCTCCTGAGTTCACTTTGCTTCAATATTCCTTTGAATTTGGCTTCAATATCAAAGTGAAAGAAAAAAACCCAAGCAAAATAACTTGCCCCAGATATCTTTTCATGTGTGTGAAACTGTTGAATCACTCACAGTTTGCTACTCCAAGTGAAGGAAGGCGGTCCTGTTCAGCTGATGGGTGAGTCAAACTCAGCGGGTGCAATGAAGGCTTGTAGAGGCCTGTGCAGGATAAATACTTTTACCATGCTTGTCACCATGCCACTCACTATCTGCATGGAATGATCTATTGCTGCTGTTGCGGCTGACACAATTTGCACTTTTTTTTCCCCTCACATACTTGTCCTGCCCAACAGCATCTGTTTTTGTTCAAAGAGGCCTATGCCTTCCCTCACCTTGAAGATCCATTGCTGTACCTTTCTGGCAAAGAACTCAAAAGATTTTGCCAGAAGGTTGCACTCAATCAATCCTGCCTTTAGGGTGTCCTAGAAGCGCTTTCTTGGATCACCACTGTTTCCTCTTTCCACACTCCAGTTTCCTTCATAGTAGGTACTTGAACATATGTACATCATTGATTCAAGCCATATGTCCAGCCCATTACACCTGGGCTTTCCATGTGGATACACTGCAGGAATTTATCATTGGTCAGCTTACCATAGCATCGGACTCAGAGCAGGACACATAGGTGCCTCTGGTGGAACTTCTCCATCTGGCAGATGTGTTTTCTATACTATGTCAAAATCTTGCCTCTGTTTAGCACAACAGCCTTGTACAATTTTAGCCTGTATTTGTAGTCTGATCTGACACTGATTCCCTATTTGCTTAGTAAACCCAGCAGAAAATCCACCTAACTCTCTGAATGCAGGAAACTACCTTTCCATCAACACTATCACAGTCTATCAACGTAATTTGAATGTAGGTGAAGCCACATAAAACAAACAGCTCAGTATCACTGTGTTTAATGGAAGGGACAGCATGTTGTTCTCCATGTTGGTTGACATATTATTTTAGTTTTCCCCAAATTTATGATTAGTCTGATTTTTTTGATTTGTAGTAGCATATTTGTTTGTTAAGAAGATCTGAAGCTAGCTGATGTGAGCCACCATTGTGCAATGATGAGCATGCCAGCATTCTTTTGTGTTCTCTTGGTAACATCAGGCTTGGTGTGCAGTCCTCCTGCAGCTCAAAAGTGAGTCCTGATATTTAGGCTGAGGTTGCATTTGTTTTACCTGACACCTTGGAATAAAATAACATTTTCTCAATTAAACACGTCAAGGGCAACAGGGAGCAACAGTCCATTTCATACACAGTGATTTATAAAAACAAAATAAGAGGCAATTAGGGAGGGTCTGAATGACATATGGTCTAAATAGAAAAATAAAGGCAGAAGGAAGAGGAAGGCAAGAAAAGGAGAATTAGTTCAAAGAGATGGATGTGGGTGGTATAAATGGACAATGAACACAAGGGGGAGGAAGTTGAGGTTAAAAATAAAGAAACCTCTCATCATGGCCCTTAGTAAAGGGTGAATGAAATTACACTACAACAGCCAAAGCACTACGTAAGCAAGAAGTTGCACTCAAAACACACTTAAGTGAAATTAAAGACAGCTTCAGTTCTGGAGGTACTGTCGTTAACAGCCTCTCAGAAATATTCTTCCAAAGGAAATATTTGAGTACTGTGCATAAAAGACTTTTATAAAAGAGGTAAATTAGATCATGTTCTAACAGCTGAGCAATAAGTGACAGACACCAGTTTGACTTCTTTTTCCTAAAATTAGGAGCTTATATATATATATATATATATATACTCTAACACCACTCTACAGTGGCCTCTCTCATATTAATCTTTGTGATGCCAGTTTTTCATAATATGTGTACTAATTGAATGACAGATTCATCAGTAAGTTAATTTAGCTTCACATCTGTATATCTAAAAGAAATTAATCAATGAATCTGAAGGAAGAAATGGATCAGTGCATTGTGATTTGTATGCTTAAATATTTGGAGGTTTTATTGCCACATTGGCACAAGTTTCAAGAACTGCTTGAAGTTCTGTGGAGTATGAATTATGGCTGTGCCAAAGAACAGCTGATATAATAATTCTTTATGTGTATTTCCTTACCAGCAAAATATCCAAGAGTGCCTTAATGACAAATAAACTCAAAGCATCCAGCTTGGTCTCATTTGTTTTAAATAATAAGCGAGATAACATCATGTTATGAAGAATCTAATTGAAGATTTGGAATAAGCAATTATAATCACCCAACAGGAGTTCCAGGGTCTTTTTGAAGCAACAATATTCTTGGATTACAAAACACTGATAGAAGTCTCAGTGCTGTAAGCCACATGAAGAAAGGAAACCTCAAATTAAGAATGATAATTACAAATCAGAGACATTTCTGCTGTCTTTCTTTCATCAAAAAATGCCAACTTGTCCATTTAAAGACATGAAACAATGCTATCAGAAATTTTTCCCATGTGAAATGTTTGTACAGGAGATACAGAAACTAAGAGCACACAAGTACAATGCTGTAGCATGCAACACCATCTAGCAACCACTTTGAGGAAGCAGATGACTGCTTTCTACAACATTGTGATTTTAGAATTATCCAATCCCACAATAATCTTGTCTTTTACAACAAAAGAAAAAAAGAAAGCAAAAGTAATATTTTCCATTTTCTCTTGCAATTTGTAAGTATTTCTTGCAGATGTTCAAGTACTCAAAGAATAATTTGAAACTGTAATCTGAATCTACAGGAGGAAGTTTAAAGTATGTTGGCCAAACTGTTTCATACTGAACAAATCATGTTGTTATGATTAAGAAGGATCAAACAAAATAATAATCCAAAGTGATCGAACCATGTCTCCTAAAAAAAAAAAATAATTTCTATATCCATACACAAGCACATGGATAAAATAAAAATATTTGTAAGTAAGAAGGTGATATTCCATTAGTTATAGTTTGATTTGCAGAACTAGCCACAAAGAAGCAGGCTCTTTACTATGGATTTAAGAGCTTAACTTTAGGCATCTAAATTTACAAGGGACTACTACCTTTGCCAGGAAGCTGTTGTATGAGCTCATAGAGATATCTGTGAGGATACATGTCTGCAGGGAGGGCATTATTGTTTCCATTAGTGAAGAACTTAATCAAGTCAAGATATTTTCAGACTGAATGCCATGAAGTTTACATTAAGCATGGAGATATAAGGCCAGCTACTCAATTTCAATTTTGGGAAAACTGAAGGTTAGTTTGTATGTTGGTTTGAGTGAATTTTCAACAGATCAGAGTTTGATTATTTTTGAATAAGAATCTTGGGGTCTCAGCTGTATTTTTTTTTAATGTGGGTTTTTGTTTTAGTTTTTGTTTGTTTGTTTTAAAATTATTTATTTATTTTTAAATACAGAGAAGCTAATGAATTACATCCAAATCTTAATTTTTTGATTCTGATTTTCTATATATTAAGTTACAAAAAGCTCATTTATAATTATGCAACTGAGTAGTGCAGCAGCAAGATACTAATGGCAGAGAAATAATTTGAGATATATACCAATTAATTTCTGAAAATTCCTTAATACCACTAAAAATATAAAGTGAACTCTATATAATATAAAACCTTTCCATGAAAATTTTACAGGATACAAAACTTCTGCACAACATACAAAAAAGTCCACATCACCTTAACTCACAGTAGGAAAATAAAACTTATTGTTCCAATTTAAACAAAACTATTAATTATATACTACCTCTTCTTAGTTTGATAGTATTTACATGGAATTTAATATATATTTAAGAACACCCATCCTTAATGAAATGAATAATATTAGAATCTTAGAATTGTAGCATCAATTATTGGTTGGGTTGGAAGGGACCTTAAAGATCATCTAGTTCCACCCCACCTGCCATGAATAGGGTCGGCTTCCACTAGATCAAGTTGCCCAAAGTCCCATTCAACCTGACCTCAAACACTTCCAGGTATGCAGCATCCATAACTTTTCTGGGCAACCTGTTCCAGTGCTTCATTATGCTCTGAATAAAGAATTTTTCCCAACATCTAATCTAAATCAGCCCTCCTTTCTTCAGCTTAAGGCCATTCTTCCTTGTTCTATCACTACATGCCTGTGTAAAAGGGACCTCTCCAGTAGGCCCCCTTTAGGTGCTAGAAGGCTGTTACAAGGTCTTCCTGGAACCTTTTCTTCTCCAGGTTGAACAGTCCCAACTCCGTCAGCTGCTTCCCTCTAATCATCTTCATGGTCTTCCTCTAAACTCCCTCTAACAGGTTCACTTCTTTCTTGTGCTGAGGACTCCAGACCCAGCACAGTACCCCAGGTGGGGTCTTATAAGGATGAAGTAGAGGAAGAGTGCTTTTGGTGCTGCCCAAGTTGTGGTTGGCCTTCTGGGCTGTGAATACATCTTGCCACCTCATGTCCAGTTTTTCATCCACTAGAACCCCCAAATTCTTCTCCACAGGACTGGTCTCCATGAGCTCTTCTCTCAGCCTGTGTTCATGTCTGGGATTGCCCCAGCCCAGGTGCAACATTTTGCACTTGGCCTTGTCAAGGTTCTTATAAGCCCAGTTCTTAAGTTTGTCTAGGTTTCCCTCTGTGTGGCATTCCTTCTGTTGTGTCTACAGCTCCACGCATCTTCGTGTCATCTGCACACTTGCTGAGGGTGCTCTTCATCTCAATATCCGTTTCATTGATAAAGGTAACAAAGAGCACAGCCCCAAAACAGAGCCCTTAGGGACACCACTTATCAGTGGTTTCTGTCTGGATATAGAGCCATTGACTACAACTCTCTGGCTGTGTTCATCCAACCAATTTCTTATCTACTGAATAGTTCACTCTCCAAATCTACGTCTCAACAATTTGGAGATAAGGATGTGTGCTGGTTTGAAAGTAAACCAGCGGGAGAAATGAAGCCAGCTCAAGAGAGATTACAAGTCAGAGTTGCAATTTACTAAAAAGATTAAAATAAATGATGATACAGAGAAAAACTGGTTTTAGCCCACAAAGACAGGCATATAACCCAGCACCCTGGGG
Source organism: Xenops minutus (assembly GCA_035221455.1). Lineage (NCBI taxonomy): Eukaryota > Metazoa > Chordata > Aves > Passeriformes > Furnariidae > Xenops > Xenops minutus. The sequence continues at coordinate 87,094,086 of JAWWEE010000074.1, read as the reverse complement.
CAAGCACAGAATGGAGTTCACTAGCCCCTGTACTGAGTGCCACGTGGCTCCCCTGAGTGAAAAATAAAGGGAAAAGAAAACCTGTTTGTGAGGCTGATAGCCACGGTCTTGTCAAGAGTGGCAGTCACAGTCCTATTGAGGTCTTGTTACTCTTCTGGATCTGACAAGTGATGCTAGAAGTCCCCAAACCCAAAGATTATATATGCTCAGGTTCAAGCGGGAACACCTAGTATTTCCCCCATGGCTAGGAGTTTCACGATAGGTGATTTAACTCTGTGAGTCATGGGGTATTTTTTGCATCTTTGATGGCCTAGGACATTGCAGCTGCCTATTATGTGAGTCCCTAATAGCCCATTAGCAGAGATGACCCGTCAGGCTGGGTGTGAAGGTGCTAACGCCTTCCCAGAGGGGAATTATCACAGCTGAGTAATTGGTGTGACGACAAAGAAAAACTCCTCTGCCTTTCAGGGTTTCTTAACACCCAGCTTGTATACTGAGCTGTTAGGTGTGCCCTGGCCAGCTGCTGCAAATGATCCATTATTAACAGTCCATCAGAAATTACATAGAGGGTGTAGAATACACAGTTTTGGTTATAACCACAGAGTGATAAACTGGTCCTGTGCCCTGTAACTAGGACACAATGTCAGGGAGTCATCTGGGACCATGTTCTAGGTCTAACAGAAGTCTAGGTAGATGACATTGGATGGTCTTCCTTTGTCGACTGTTGCAGCCACTCCATCATAAAAGAACACCAGTCATCTCTAGTTATATCAGTCTGATTTCTTTTAGTGTAAACTAATACTAATTTTGAGGCTTTAAAAAATATACTTTATCTTAAAAATATTTGCTCAAAATTCTAAGACTTCATTGAAATACTAGGCTAATATTTCTTCTTTAATGACCTGTACATGATAATCTGATGTTGCTATTCTCTCTGATTAGGAGGAAGCATACATTTTAAGAGATAGAAAATCAGAAAACTGTAGGTGTTTATACCTTTAACAACTGACAAAGCTGAAGGACCCTTTTTCAGAAGAGACATAATATCTGTCACACTTTGTTTTTTTTATTTGTGTATATATATATTTATCACAGTTACTTAGTACTTTGTTTTAGCTGCAAACTGCTTTGCTATACTTCAGAAGTGACAGTTTTCTTTTTTGGCAAAGCAAGAGGGTGATATCAAATTCAGACAAAACACTGGATGTTAAATTAAGTAATGTGCTTTTCTTACCATTTAGGAAATTGTATGTAATGTGCATTTCTTACTGCTGGTGAATACTACCAGAAGAGTTATGGGGTTTTTTTTTTGTTCTGTTTTGGTTTTTCTTTGGTTTTGGGTTTTTGTTTTGGTTTATGACTCACTATGACTGATACTATTTGCTTTACTTGTGGCTCCTACTGTGTCGTTTCCTTCAAAAAAGAACTGACTGCCTCAGTGGCTGAACATTTGGAGGACAGAAAGGAGTTTGTCCACAACTGAGAAGATCAGGGAGCACACAAAGAGGGCTTTGCAGGAGGCCCAACGAAAAGCTGCTGAAGGAGTCAGAGCTGTGTTTGTACACATCGCCAAAGGCAACATACCGAAACTGAGTCTGGAAGGTATCAATGATGTGCATGTAGGTAGAGGTTTGTAAGGATCTTTACTTCTATCTTGCTGTACTTCAGCATTTTGAATTTTATCTGTTCTATAAAGGTGGTTGTCATTTGCCCAGATACAGCCATTACTTGAGTTTAAATACAACAAATAAAAAATATGTGTAAATACAAATCCTAATTTTACAAGACTTTTTGATCCTATACAGATGCTTGCAGTTTCTAAAAAAGCAAAAATCTTCTAAAACTTATGGTTGTGAACATAATTTTAGAGTCCTGGTAGGAGCTTGCAACTGATGGAAGGCTAAAGGTATGATCCTAAAGAATAATGAAGATCCAAACATATACTTTCAAAGAGAAATGTGCTTAGCGTTAGCTGCCTTTACTTTCAGTGTTAAGTTTTGGTATGAAGAGCCTCTGATGCTTGCCAAGTTTTTATCTGCAACCTGTGGTTTGCAAAACAAAACAAGAAACCTTCCTTTTCCTGGCTTTTGCCTTTATTTATTGTTCTCACACACAAAATATTTGGTTCATGAATGAAATTTTTAATTTTCACCATTAAGCTTAGAGTCTATCACAGTCAACTTAATCTTGTTTTTCTTTAGTCTTTGTTCTTGATGCTTTTCTTTAAAATTAAAGTCAAATGACATAATTTACATGTACAAAATAAAATAATCATATGAATCTGAATTTGAAAGAGATTTTCCTCTTGTGTTAGCTTCTGGTATTTTGTTTTTGCAAGTAACTGAACTGTGTTCCTCAGATACTAAGGTCAAACTAAACCACAACATTTTAAACTGCAATTTAGTCAGTACACACATTCATAAATTGTGATTCTAGTACACTATTCTGTGTTTTTAAAAGAAATAATTGATAAAATACTAGTTTGTTATGCTCCAAGTAATGCTTTCTGCTGGTGATTTATTGCACATCATACTTGTGTGTAATCAGGCTGCTGGAATAAAGGCTACTGTATCCTTTGTACAGTAGTTAATCTTCAGGAGAACTGTAATGTTTTAACTAAGTTCAACTGCTTGTTGCTTTATGATCTACACAAAAGTAGTAAAATGATTTAATACCAGAGAGCTATGATGGATATCTTGTAATAGCATAACCTCATTACTTTCACAGTACATCCTACAGAAAATTTGTAAATACCATAATTAAAATAAATGTATTTCCCAGTAAATTTGAGTGTGTTTTGTCATGTAGAAAGGCCCATGTCTTCACAGGTCAAATAAGCAAGCTGATTTGATTTCCACAGATTTCTTTTGGACTTTTGTGCTTTCTCAGAAGATTGCAACTCTCTTTCTCAGATATGGACCCTGATAAAAAAATCTGTCCCTTTGTCACACTTAGATACAATCTTCACAGGATTTTGTGCAATGGTTTTGAATCTTGTGTTAAATGGAATTTGAGAGACTGCTGCTCCACCATCAGCTCAGCTATGCTCCTGATGCAAAGTGCAATGTGAGGCTCTTGGTTTGACCTAAAGGAAGAAAGGTAGCAGAGCAGTCTCTGTCCATGGCTTTTTACATTGGATTTGCTTTTTAACTTGGCCTACCTACAGGTATTATTCTTTGAGTCATGCCAAAGTTCTTAGCTTTTCCCACAGGGTTTTCTGCATGGTGATGTGAAATTTGACTGTAGTTCAGTGTTGGTCATTACTACAGTTCTGTACAAAGTAAGGATTTCTCATATACATATTCCTTGGAGCAGCTTATTAGTATTTACTTATACTTTAGGACAGAAGTGTGACATTAAAATTGGCTTAAGTAAATTGTGGAAGTACAAATAAGTCTAATTTACACTGCTGACGTCTAGCATGGGAATCTGCTGTCACTATTTTATATTTCACCAAACTATTTTCTCAAATAAGTCATAGCAATGTCAAATGAGGAAAGTGTGACATATTTTTGCAAACTCTGATACAGAAGGGAAAATTGCTCAAAGATTATTTGATATTGAAGAAGCCCAGATGGCTATATCAGAATCTCCTAACTATACATGATTATCCTTAGAGGGGGAAAAAAGCAACTAGCAACAAGCTAAACACTGGTTTTGTAAAGGATCTTTGTCTTGGGATACTTGTATTTGCCTGGAGAACACGTTTCTAAACCATTGGCCAAGACCCAATAACCACCTTGATATCCACTGAGTTTTATTACACAGATTTCAAACACACACTGGATTGTTGTGGATTCAGACTTTGACCATAGTTAGTCTGAATTATAAATAATTTCACCTTGCTTCATATATTTCCTTTAAGAACAGAGTTCCACTTAGGCTGAATGATTTGTTTCCCAGTAGTCCTGGAGCTTAAGTACAGTCATTGCTGCAAAATCAAGCCGATAAAAGCTTAGTTAAGTATCTTCTGCACTCTAAATCTCGTATACCTCCTCCATCTTCATTGTTCAGAGAGACTATTCTGTTATTTATTTTTGGAAATCATCCATGCTGGTATTGACTGACTTTGTAAGAAAAATATTCAAAAATATTAAAAAAAAAAAATCAAATGGCGGTTTGAATTTGATCCATCTGTACCTTATATATTTGTTCTGCAAAAATGCCGCTTTGAGCTAAGTTTTATTCCTTTATTCCTCTATAATGAGAGAAGTGCAGTCATGATTAATTTATTAAGGAAAAAATATTCAATTTGATTTTAATGGAGGTAGAAAGACTCTAGAAAGATTTGATGGTCCAGTTAGGCTACAGACACAAGACCATGGGGTGTGGGTGACTTGTCACTAACATTTACTAACAGAAAAAAAGGATGCTATGATTTTTCCGTCAAATAGTTAGTCTCAGCACAACTCATAGATCAAATATTTCAATGCGAGTGTCCACTGAGAAATGCCAGACAATAAAACAGTCAGTCACGATGACCTCCTTACAGATGGTTCACTCTTTGACAATACTCTGAAAGTGGCAGGGTGCAAGTGCCCTTCACAATAGAGAACTGTTCTGAGTAGTTTCTCATGATTAATACATTAAACTATATGATGACCATGTGAGACAGTCAGGTCTCAAGTGTTCACACTAGTTTTAACAATACTCAGCTAAACATATCATCCTCATTATGAATAAAATGCACTACTTACTAGCTTTCATAGGAAAAATAAATACCTGGGTGAAAACCAGGCAGTTTAGTTTAGTCTGGGTTCAGCAAAACTGATGGTCAAAGGAACAAGTTCAACTACATAATGCAAAAGATAGGAATGAGTTAAAGTTTTGCCTTTATAGTCTACTTGCTTACATTTTGAGCATAGTTCTTTGAAAATAATGTAAGCATCAAACTATTTCCCTCACTGACCCCATAGTCCAAGAGACCCTCACAGGCTATTGTGCATGATGTCAGTTTTAAAGGACTGCAGGATTGTCTTTTTGCTTTCCCTCCCCGTCCCCCTCCTCTCCTCTCCCCTCCCCTCCCCTCACC
>JAWWEE010000074.1:87072053-87087681 GCA_035221455.1 Xenops minutus | reverse complement strand
TATTGTTAACCCTTCCCCTTGAATCCTATTGGCTGTGAAGCCTATAAAAGACCTGGCCAGGTGAATAAACCCTCTCTCTGCTTTCCTGTCCTCGGTGTGTGTGTGTGTCTCTGCTTCTGGGGACCACGCTGGTCAAACACGTGGCCCGGGGAGGGGACCGGGAAAGTGGGGAGCGATCCCAATTCAGCCGCCGCATAATCTTTTTTTTTTTTTCTCATTATTAATTTTTTTTATTGCCAAGATCCTGAATCACATGAGATTCTTTTGATGTTCTTAAGAGTTGGCCATGGTTTTGCTATCCATAATAGTGTCATCAGAAAATTTGTCAGCTGATTATCTTTCTCCCAGAGACATGAAAAACATGAACCTTAGGGCAGACCATTCTATCAAAAAACCTCCTTCCAATCATAAGAATCGACCATCTCTTCCTACCCTCTGTTTCCAGCACAGTAATATAGTATTCATCCACACTATAATCCCTTTTATCCCATGACTACATAATTTCCTTGAAAATCTTTTGCATGTTCATAGAAAATATCTTCATCTTTCTATATCTACATTCTATTGTTGAATTCTGCAAAGAAGTTTCACATGAATAATTTTTCAATTCTAATAAACACTGAAATGATAACTGAATTATCTCTATGTTAGGTATAAGAAAGTTTGATACTTCTCCAATAAGGTTCAGTATGTTTACTGAAAAAAACCCATATTTTTTTGGTAAAATACTTCTCATCATCTTTATGTAGGCAGTGTCCTAAAGTTAGACTTTTTGATCATCACTTATACTAATAGGCTGTTTCCTATTCTATATGAAAATTCTGTTTGTTCTACTTTAATATTAAATGCTTTATTTCTGATCAAGAAAACCCTGTATAGCATTATTTGAGATTATTGTGTAACTCTTAAGGAAAGAAAATATGACTCTGTGTTGGACACAGTTCTTTGGCAGGAACAAATAGAAGAAACATCATAGAAATGGAAGTGTCATAAAAAGAACAGAAGAGCACAAATTGGAATTTCTAACTATTCAAGATAGCTGCATATAAGTAATGGGGAGAAGACTAACATTAAATAGAAGTGAAGTAAATACAGTCAAGTATATTTAAAATTATAACTGGAGATAGTTAAGTGATTTTTTTGTAGGTCATCACTCACTGACAATTTCTAGAGAAAATCATACATAACAGGAGAATTCAGTCTTTGCCAACTTGACCATATCTAATTATGTTGTGCTTTCAGCATTCAGCTGTTTTTCCTTTTTTTGCTTCACTTAAGACACACTATCTGGAGGTCTTCATTAAACAAAGATTAGACAATCTACTAATAAACTAATTAGGAATTCACCAGCAAGAAAAGTACTAAAACTGTTATTTGTCTTTACTCACAGTTATTAGTTAGAGAAAAGAAACCACAGTAGTAGCTAGAACATTTTGCATATTTGAAAAAGTTCCTTAAAGAAAACTTACAGTGTTTCTAACTGCAGTAGCTGCTAGAAAAATAGTCTAGTCCAGCAAGAGTATTGGCAGTTATAATTTAAAATATTGTAATAATGCTTCAAAACAGTTTATATAGCTCTTTTCTGATTTCAGGTGATTTTGTCATTCTCTTATCCACTCTAAAAATATAAGAAGCAATAAAACACATAGCTTTTACAACTTATCCTGCTGCATTTTTTATACCAGCATCAGTAAGGAAAATGCTTTCCTAAAGTTTTATACACGACTAGTAGACACTCGATATTTTTCTAAAGTGAACATGTAGGGCACTCATCCTGGACTGCTTTAGCATCTATTTCAAGCATATTATAGGCATACCAGCCTAGTATGAAATACTCCCCTCTGTAATAAATCTATCTGTTTTGGTGAGAGTGCTGAAAGAGGACCATTGCTGGGTGTCTTCTGAGATGGCTGCTCCTTTTTGGTATCTACTGGGTCGAGACCTTCTTAACACATTTCACTAGTGATCTTTTAAAGCTGTCAGGGTGGAATGATTTTCAGTCACTTTTCTGTGTGGTGGATTAAAAATCGTGTCCCAGAGGTGGTATATTAATAGATTAAAAAGGCAAAGTATTAGTCTAATGCACTGTCCTGTCTCCTTACCCATAACTTGTAGTATAATTATCATATGATTATAGCAGTTCTCTGATGAAACGAAGTACCTATATTTTGTTCTCCATAAAGCATTTCACTGACTGGTGCACTTGCTACTTCAGTGTGATATTCTGTAGGGAGCAGACTGGTCAACCAAAGTGATTTTCAAAGAGAGAAACACCATATGAACATTAATTTTTTTTATTGTACTTTTGAATATGAACTTTATTATGTGTAGTAAATCTAAACATTAGTTGGAAGAAATAATTTTCCTGAGAAATTAAAATATACTGCTTGTACAGTGCTGAGTCTCAAGAAGGCCAAGAACGTTTTAATGTGAAACACCCTCAATTCGCTTCAAGTTTTTCTCAACAGCTTATCTGGATAGATGGTGGAAGCAAACCACTCATACAGAATAAAAAAATTATTTTTCTCTTTGCTAATTGTGATAGAGGAGATTTTATGTTCATTTGTTTGTTGGTGTGTTTATATAGGGACTACAAAAATACTATTTTTGTCTCAAATATCTCAATTTCAGTTGCCTTTTATTTTCTGATGTTTTATTTTGTTTTGTTTTAGTAATGTTCAAATGCCTCATGAGCTTGCACTGTAAAATTGGTTTGGTAGACTAAGACCCAGGGTACTAAGGAGTTCCCAAGGTACAACCTTCTGTAAAATGGCCAACTTCTACATCTATTTTTTAAGATTTTCTTAAAATATTTTTTAAAAATAAGTTCCACATGCATCCACTTAGGTTCATAGTTCCTGCCTAGCAACATGAAGAGTCCCAGGAACTTGGTATTTTAGAAGAAAGTGAATTTATTATTTTACCCTGTGGAACAGTTCTTTGGAGCATTATGGGCAAACTGTGGAGTCTCTACTTGTTTTAAGCATGTATATTATCTTGAAAGCAAAAAAATCTATGAGTACAATGTGCAGCCTATTTTCTGTCAGTGGCTGAAATCTTTTGGTATGCGGTTGTATACATGTCAACATAATTTGACTTATATGTTTAGTGAGAGAGAGGCTGTGTATGCAGAGACAACAAATGACAGTTTGCTTAAATTTGGAAGTTTGAATGATGCTCTTCTCTGTTAAAACTGTATTATTTCTTACATACTAGAGTATTTCTTACATATGCTTCCACTTCTCAGACATATGAAGTATAGTGAGATTTCATGGCAAACTTGTTCATTGATGTCTTTCACATTTAGGCCAGGACTTCCAAAAGACATGCCAAGAAACCCACAGAGTTCTCATCTCTAAGTTTGCATCTCCAATGAGTATCCAACATTTTACATCTCTGTGTTTACATAGGCTGCTGTGACTCATCAGTACAGCAGAGCCAAAACTTGATATCTTATACAAAGGGAGAAAACAAAAAAGAGCATTAAGATAACTATTGATTTGAACATATAAAATAAGTCAAGAAAGAGGCTAAGAAACAATTTACAAAAGGCATAAAAGGTACTAATAATTTTAGAAAATTTCAAACATGATAATTCATATTTAACAGTGAAACTCGTTATATCTGTCTCAAAAGAAACTAAAAAACAACACAGATATAAATAGGTGGAGTTGAGGAATAAATCCGTAAATTGAACTTTAACAATTTTCAAAACCTCTGCCTCTCAGATTCTATAGGTTTCCTTGGATAAAATAGCTGAGATATTAACTGTAGCATATAATATCCAGTGCAACAGAGATTGAAGATACAGTTTTTTAGATCATTCAGAGACTCATATAAATATGTAAATTATGTGTACCCAGAAAATCTGTAAAAATTACAGTAAAAGATAGAATTAGATAAAACATGCAAATTCTTTAGGGATAAATAGAATAAGGACTATAACATTTTAGGAAAGAATCATGAAAATATATTAGGAAAGAATCAACAAATTGTGAAGAAGTCAACAAACAAGTAAGTAAGAAAAGTAAGTTGATATAGTCACTTGGGTTTCCAAAAACTTTTCTGTTTGGAGTTTCTTCTCCAAAAGCTCTTGAGCTGACTTATTGTGAGATAAAAGAAAATCTTCTCACATGGAGAAAATATTGGTATGAGAAAAATCAGGTAGAAATAAATTTTCAGAGTGGAAAGAGATCACTAGTGAAGTCTTACATAAGTCTAATGAAAGCTGTCTCTGCCCTGAGCAGGAGGCAGGAGGCTTGTAACTTGATGATCTTTAAGGTCCTTTCCAACCCAGGTGTAGTGGTTTTGGTTTGGGTCTTTCCTGGTAACTGGGTCATAACTAAGGAAGTATTCCATCTCATTTCTTTACGAAAGCAAAGATATAAAGAGGGGAGTCAGAAGTCAGGAGGCAATCCTTCTTTTGGCAGGGTTGGAGGGCAGAGGAACTCTATGCGGTCGCTCTGCTGTGGGAGTGGGCCGTAGGAGTCTGCGGATCAGCCAGCTGGGTTGGAGGAGGTATCCCAAGATTCAGGAACGACAGTTGTTTTGGTGAGAGGGAAGTGAAAACTTGGGGTTTTTTTGTCTTTCTTCTCTGTATGTACATATATAAACTGTTTTAGTTCTACTGAAGTTCGGTTTCACGGTTTTTCTTCTTCTTCTCCCCCAGCACCCCCTCCTTCCCCTGTGGCCAGGAGGGGCCTTAGGGGTCTCTGTCCTGGGCCCTTTGGCTCTTGGCATTCGGCCAATTTTTCAACCCACCACAACCTTGGAGAAGAAGCCACTGCCTATGAGTTCAGCATTAAAATTTTCCCAGAACTCCAGGTTTCTGACAGCTGTACGCAGCCTCTGCCAGTAGTCCAGGTTGTAGTAGGTGTCAGATGACTCCCCATAGCACTGCATGGGGTCAGAGGGTTTCGGAGAGATCAGCCATGCCTCGCACATCATGGGGACAGCAGCTGGAACATAGGATATTCCACAATGAACCAACAGCAACACTTGGATATCACATACCAGCACCAGGACTGGGTGAAGCCTCAGGAACACAGAAGGAGGAGATGAGACAGCAAAATTATGCACTCGGAAGCACCCTTGGGCACTGTCTCCTGGATAAGTCACCATTCATAAGTCATAAGGCTTAGTTTTGCATTATGCAGGTTGTGTTTGTACTTCTTTAGACAAGGACTTAAAAGAGTCAAATTAGTGTATATGCACTTACACCTTCTAAAGATTTAACATAGATAAGATTCACCACAGGTAAGATTCACCACCTTCAACACATAATAGCGCAGTCCAGGAAAAGTCCAGAGGAATCACCTTTGGGTTAAAGCTATCATGCCCAATTTGGGCTTTTAGTATAGGTCACATAGCACATCCTAATGCCACATCTGTTATCTCAGAGCTTTACACAGTGCTTAGCTAGTATTGCATACACCAGGCATGGATCAAGTGTACCAGCAGGAAACACTCCATCTTAAAAGGTTCTCATCTGGCAGGTGTCTACAGTTCATTACAAGCCCTAAAGAATCATAGAACAAAGAAATGCCCCATCAACTCTTCTCCTGTCTATGTATCCCAGATCTGACTCCAAGGCCCAAATGCATCTATTGAATTGTCTTCCTTTTACACTGCTCTGACTCTTGCAAATCCCTCTGCAGTTCCCTCCCTCCGTTCTCCTTTCTGCCTTTTATAGCACCAGGCTCAATCTCCCCTAGCCAAAGCCACATGCCATTGTTTCCCCTTTCCCACATCACTTGCCTCTAGTTACTTTCAAAAACACAGGGGAGACAAATCCAGTGGAAAATGTGCATCTGACACCCTGAGCAAGGCCAAATTGCACCTACTTCTGGATCATTCTACACAACCATTTACATTTGGTACATTACAAAGCTGTCTGTGCCCCTTCCACCTGCAGTATGTGCACAGAATCCTGGGGATCTGGCGAACTGCTTTGCCAGGCAATGGTCAACACTCCCATTTGGGAGCTCTTCTCTTCTGAATTTTCCATCCTAAGTCTTGCACCGTACAAGGAGCTGTAGCAGCATTCCTTGATCATAAAATCACAAACTGGTGTGGGATGGAAGGGACCTTAATGATCATGTTGCTCCAACCTCCTGCCATGGGCAGGGACACCTTCCACTAGACCAGGTTACTCCAAGCCCTGTCCAATCTGGCCTTGGACACTTCCAGGAATGGAGCAACCACAGCTTCTCTGGGCAACCTGTGCCAGGGCCTCACCAGCCTCACAGGGAAGGATTTCTTTCCAAAATCTCATCTAAATCTCTCCTCTTTTACAGAATATTCTAATTTGGAAGGGACCCACAAAGATCATCAAGTCCAGCTCTTAAGTGGCTGGCCATATAGAGATCAAACCCACAGTCTTGATGTTATTAGCTCTATGCTCTAACTGATCTAATCATTAGCCTAAAACTGCTCCCCCTCATCCTATAACTATCTACCTGTGTAAAAAGTCACTCTGTCTCTTTTCTATAAGCCCCCCTTAGCTACTGAAAAGCCACAAAAAGGTCTCCCCACAAACTTCTCCTCTCCAGGCTGAACACGCCCAGCTCTCTCAGCCTGTCTCCATGGTAACAGGGGCTCCAGCGCTCCAAGCATCTTCATGGCCTTGTCTGGATTCACTCTGACAGACCCATGTCTTTCTTGTGCTGATGACCCCAGAGCTGGACACAGATCCCATGGACTATTTCATGGCTACTTTGCTTATATGGAGTGAGGCAAAATCAGCACTGAGACATGCATAGAATATTTGCGTCACCTCATCCACTGACAAGTCCATCCAAGATTCAACGAGAGACCTGCCAAATGGGCACAGAAAAATACGGCAGCGAGGCCAAGCAGGGCAGGAATTCAGGAAAAACTCAGGGCCAGGACATGGGGCCAGACAAGCAGCCAATACTGAGCAAGACGGGGGGGTGGGACATGTGAATAACATGCAAGGTCCAGGTAGAGTCTCAGGAAGCTGCAACATCAGCACAATGGGAACATTAGCATGAACATCAGCACAAATCTCTGAAAGCAGCCAGCCCAAAGCTGCAACTACAGGACAGTCCCCCCCCATACAGCAGGACTCCAGCCCTAGCAAAATCAACATGACACATGGGCTCCTACCTAACTGCAGAGCAAACATCTGCAGGGCCACAGCCCCAGTACTGCTCATGAGCAGAGGAGCTCATGACCATGATGGGTGCAGGGCACATAATAGACATCACAAGGCCACTGTTTTACCGTACTCTGACCCAGGGACAGGCAACTACAGGACACCCCACGATGGGATACAGCTGCAAGGACCTGCCTGGAAGTTTCTGCAGGGATGGTCACTGCTCCTGACAGCTAGCACCACCTGAACTGCTGCTGTACCCAGCCTGCACCCTGGCACTGCACTGGTACACCAGAAGGGGCTCAGGCAGCACAGGGGACAGGACTCAGCCGTCACACCCAATGCTGGTAAAGCTGCCCTGCTTCACCTGTGTCACTGATGTCATGACCTTCCCACAGGGACAGTCTGCCCAGATCCTGCACGGAGCTCTCTCTGGTATGAAACACACCAGCTTTGGCAGGGACTAGGGCATGGGGCAGCAGGGCAAGGCACCGGCACAGGCTGTGCCAGGGTGCAGTAAAGGGCTTCTAATTGCCCAAGGCCATGCTCGAGGAGCAGTTCAGGGAGCAGAAGGCCAGAGACAGGAGTTGCTGCAGCTCTGGCACAACTCAGCCAGACAAGGGGAGCTCCTCCATATCCTGCTCTACTGGACAAGACATCATGGAATTCTGACAGGGTCTGAGGGATTCTGTTGACCCTAAGTTGACAAGAGAACACAAGAGAAGGAATGACAAAGCATCACCCTGTGCATCGAACCCAGCTTCAGAGGGCCTCCTTTTCACAGGCCTCTCTAGGGTTTTTTCCATGTACCATCTTCTCATGCGATGACTTAGTTCATCAATTGCCTCTTTGTACAGTAAAGAATCCCTGCAACATCCCCAGCATGCTGGAACAGCCCCTCACATTAGGCTGCTGAGTGGGCACTGAGTTTTCATTTTCTTCTTATAAATGCAGCTGTTTGTCCCCAGATTAGTGCTGACACATAGGCTAGGGAAGAAAATGGCCCTTCAAAATGCCAAGATTTATTTGAAGGCTTCCTAGGAGCCAGGGAGAGGAGAGGGTATGAGAAGGAAGGTGGGCAAGAAGGGCAGTCTTGGGGGACAGCACACAGGTAGGGCATATGCTGGCATCACCAGCACGGCAGAACACCCTAAAGCCCTGCTTTAATCTGAGCCCATAACCCCAATGCTCCCAGCTCCAATTCAACCCATGGTGGTGAGACCAGGCTCAGGCACAGGAGGAGGCTCCTCACCTCTAAGGTTCCCCTGCCCACAGGGAGGGGAAATACAGAGCCACTGGCTTCCACCACACTCTGGACATGCTGCCCACGTCCTCATGCTTTCAGCTGCACCCCAGTGAGCAGGAGCTCCCTCCGTACATAGCACCCAACACCCACCTCCCCATTCCCCAGGACAGAGGAACTGAGGGAGCAGCTTATGGGCAGCCAGAAAATGTTCAGATGCTGGGAGCTGTCTTTGCAGGGAATTCCATCCTTGCCAGATTAAACCCACGGAATTAGCAGTCATTTTGAAATGTAGCCCTGAGGCATCACCTTCCTCTGGGCTTCCCCCTCACCTGCAGACATCCAAGAGGCACTCACATCCAGAGGTCAGGCTCATTGGGGCTGCCTGTCCTTGCCCCTATGCCATGGGCTCAGCACGGCTCCAGCAGCTGCCAGAGACTGACCCCATGTGCATGCACACTCTGAAGCCAAAAGCATGGCACTGCCCACACTGCCATGGCTGGCTCCAGCCCAGCAAATGGCCTGGCAGGAGCAGGCTGGCATAGGGGTTTATCCACTCTGCTCTGCAATGCAGCACCCATGGCTCCCATGTAAACCATCATCCACTCACCACACCATCTCTCCTCTCCCAGACCCACACAGAGCTGGACACAGCCCTGAGCATCTGCTCAGGCTCTGCTGTGAGGATGCAAACCCTTCACAACCCTCCTTTAGACAGTGATTTTTTCTGAAATACAGGGACAAACAGCCTCTTTTTCCTCTCATCCACTGGGGAGCCAACCTGCCTCCCCTGCCACAGATGGAGGGATGGGTGCTTCTGAGCTGCCAGGTTAAAACATAGAGCAGAACCAGGTAATGATGGTGACACTAGATGAGATCATCTGTCCAAGCCAGGTGAACAAAACACCGCAGTAGAGTTACTCAGCATTTATCTCTGACAACAGAAATCTTCTATTCTGCTTTTTTTGTAACTGACTCCAGTAAAACTTCTTTGTAGCAGAAGGAAAATGTGGTAGCTCAAGACAGACCAAAATGGATTTGCTGACCAGTCCTATCTTGCTGATGCCTAAAAATATGTCATCAGTATTTTTGAGTTCTTCACCCATAAGAAAAAGTATTTCCCAAATACTCCTGGCCTGGGGAGGTTAAAGCCAGACCACAGCTCCTGCTGCCCAGCAAGGGGATGGCTTCCTTTAAACAGTGAAGTTCACCAGCACAAGGATGCTGTGCTGCAGCCAATAGCTCCCAGCATCAGCTGGGAGCAGCTGGCTCTCCCTGGATGCCATCATTACACAAGTTCACAATTAGCTTTTCGTTGACATTCTCACATGCATGAGAACATCAGGTCTAAGTTTGGCTGTTTCCCTCAAGCTAACTTCAATGTATTCAATGTCTCCTGTCAAAAGGACAATGTTCTGTCGGAAAAAAAACAATTGGGAAGGCAAATTCCTCTCTGCACAAGAAAGCAAATTAAGGTGAATGACACAGCAGGAATAAAGTGATATTTGCATTTCATTTGAGTGTGAATGCATTTTTTTATAAAATAAAATAAATAAATACAGCCCAGAAGGTAGGCTCATGATAAGTTACTGGCAGTATAAATCATTTTCACTTTGCAAATTTAAGTGTTTCAGGGCTGGGATCACACTCTGGAGTGCAATTGCAGCTGTGATTTAGCTGCTCTGATTTCAAACCTATCCCTTGCCACATAAGAAAGAAGCCTTAGGAAGGAACTAAAATCTACTTCTCTAGGAAATTTAAACAAAAAGGAAAATTGTAGGAGCAGGTGTTCAGCGAGAAGCCACAGAGATAACCATAGAATTCAGCAAGAGACCTTGGAGCCTGAGCAAGAGTGAAGAGGAACTGATGATTCCACCAAACTGAGGCAGTGTCATGTGTACCTGAGACCAGAAGAAATTCTGAAGCAAGAGAACTATTCTAATTCCATTTAGGGACTATACAATGGTCAGTTAATTTATGATAACAAGAATGTTGAAAAATGGTTTGAGAAAAGGTCAAATAGTCTGAATAATGATGTGTGGCATAAAGTTCCATGCATTCCCCCCACCCTGTAGTTTGCATATCACTCTGCCAAGTATGATAAATTGTAGCACTTACAAAAAAGAAACGATTCAGTTTGCCCCAACTCGAACAGAGCAAAACTGTGTCCATGTAGTACCATTAGTCACCACAGAAAGTCACATGAAAACTGACAGCTAACATATCCTTTTGCTGAGCAGAAAATGCCAATAGGAACAAGGGCCTTACAAGATCCAGCAAATGGGAACTCGGATAATCCAAGAGGACAGCAGGTTTTGGCATAGGTCTTTGCTATAACTGGCATCCATGTGAAATTTGAAATTTGAAACCCTTCAAAATCTGAACTAGTTAAAAGACTCCACCCACTTTTATGCTGAGGGAGGACCTAAGCATTGGAAAAGTCCAGCAGGACACAGTCTTGATCACACTGAACTTATAAACAAGATGCATGTTCTTCAGAAAGCAATCTAACAAAAAAGCAGAAAGTTTTGAGGTGAAGATTTATGGCTAATGCTCCCTACAGGGGGGGAGGCCAGCTATTAAGATCTTCTGGCCCTAAAAACAAGTATTTCCCCAAGGCTTTTAAGGAAGAGATTAATTTTAACTTTAGCAATGAACATTTTTGAAGATAAGTGGAGAATCCCACAAAGCTGATAAAGACTCCTGTCCTCATTTTGGCTGAGATAGAGTTCATTTTCTTCTTAGTAGCTGGTACAGATACAATGGTCAACAAAGGGTGATTCAACACTGCCAGCTGGAGCAAAGGTAAGCTCTTCCATCCTGAATTTTCTGTCCTAGATCTTGCACCATACAAGGAGCTGTAGCAGCATTCTTTGATCATACAATCAGTAGACTGGTGTGGGATGGAAGAGACCTTTGAAGCTCACCTTGTTCCAGACCCCTCCCATTGGCAGGGACACCTTCCACTAGACCAGGCTGCTCCAAGCTCTGTCAAAGCTGGCTATGAACACTTCCATGGACAGGGCAGTCACAGCTACTCTAGGAACCTGTGCCAAGGCCTTCCCACCCTCACAGGGAAGAACTTCCTCCTAACATGTAATCTAAATTTGTCCTCTTTTAGTTTAAAACTATCCCCCCTTTTTCTATCACTGTCTGCCCATGTAAAAAGTCACTCTTCCTCTTTTTTATAAGCCCCCTGTAAGTACTGAAAGGCCACAAAGAGGTGTCTGAGCCACAGTGCTGTGTTTTGGACGTAGTATGAGAATAATGTTGATAATACACGGATGTTTTAGTTGCTGCTAAGTCATGCTTACTCTAAATCAAGGACTTTTCCATTTCCCATGTTCTACCAGTGAGCAGGTACACAAGAAGCCAGGGGGGAGTATAGTCAGAACAGCAGGCACAAACTGGCCAGAGGAATATTCTATTATATCAGATTATTGTTGTTGTTATATTTTACCATGTTTCAATTATTAAACTGTTCTTAACTGAACCCATGAATTTTAGTTTTGTTTTCTGTTCCTCCTCGACACTGTGGGGAAGGGGGAACGAACTAGATGCTGCAGGTTGATGTTAAACCACAACTTACCAGGCCAGGATGCATAATGACATTGAGGCAGCTAATATGCACTCTGGTGTCCAGTAGGGTGAAGGACAGTCAGGCACTTAAGTCTGCCAAGAACTTGGCTGTCCTCTAAATTTTGGGCAAGTTTAACCCAACCACCTGTGAAGGTCCCTGTGTAGAGCCCTCCCACTAACACTCCCTAAGCACAGAAATTGCTACAGCAATGCCAGCCTGAAGGAACAACTCTGGAGTTTTTGGAGGAACAGAAACAAGACAAGTGAAAACACACTCACTGGGGAGACAGCAGAGAAGGCTTCAAGTTGGCTCACCTTGCTGAATGGATGATCAACAAGGCACACTGATTCTTTTGAGATGGAAAGTTTCAGAAAAGGGTAGAAAAAAAAAGTTGTAACAACTCAGCAGTCACAAGCTCAGTCCCACACATTTACTGTCTATCTCTGCACTCCCTTTGCCTCACTCTTCATGTGTTTTCTGTGATTTGTATTTTAATTCTGAAGACTGGTGGTACAAGATCCCTAAATTATGTAATTTGACACTAAATTCACCAGCATATATGAACTTCATTTTCCTGGTATTTATTTGACACTATACAAATGAAACAGCAGAACACAACACGTGGGTGTTTGAAAGGAAGTGTGTGGGAACTGTCAAGCATTTGAGCTGGCTCGAACATCACCAGCCCACCTTCCCCAGCAAGAATAACACAGTAGGATGGGAAAAGATACCATGACCTTACTGCTGAAATGTTTGAGGTATCATCTGATGGCAATTACCATAACTTACTGCTTGTTATAGCCCAGAAAGGAGGACTGGAGGCTGTGGAGGGACCAGGGAGGGAGGGGGACACTGTACAGTCTCACAGCACAATGAAAGGCTGGACTCCTTGAAAATTCAAGTGCCCCATAGCAAGTGAAAGCTATGCCCTTAATCTTTGGGGTTTCCAACCAAAAGCCCAAAGACAAATTTCAAATCTCAATTGCTCTGTGTTGTTTTCAGAAGCCTAGAGGTTATTTTTAATTCAAGGATTGTTCTCAGTGCAGATGACCAGAGCCCCAAGCTAGAATAAAAGCAAGCTTGGGCTGGTTGCCGTGGACTGCTGGTGATCACCCCACAGGGACCAAGCCTCAGCACACATCTCTTCTCAAATGCCAAAAGAGAAGAAACAGCACTTTGCTGAGTTTGCAAGACATTCTATTATCTTAGCACAGAAAAACTCTCACCAACCACTACTGCTCTTTGTCAGGGAGAACGTGGGTTCTTGTTCCATATATCCTCTCCTGTGTGTTTTGCTTGGTCTCCCAAAGTGTTTGCTACTTCCTATCCATAAGAATCCCCTGGGCTGGAGACAGCCACACACTGTACCATGGACACACCAGCTGCTTTCCACTGCAGTAACTAACACCTGGCACTAACAGTGCTTTATATCTTCAGTAAGCTGCTGGAGTAGGACCTGGTCTCTGCCAGCTGTTTCTGAGCAATGCAAAGCTCCTCCGCTGAGCTTCATTACACAAGCTCTCACCATGCTGGTGAATAGTTCTCTGCTTCACCTCTGTCTTTTCAAACCACTGGACGTCATTCAGATTCTGCCAGCTCTTACAACACCCACAAAGAACATTGAATAGAAACAGCTCTAAATCCCCTGAAAGTGCCTGGAGGGCAGTAACTGGGCTTTGCAGATTAGGAGCCAGGTGGGGAGAAACTTGATTTTGCACATGGAAAACCATCAGAAAATAGCTTGAAGTCACAGAACTGCCCCAGCACCAATTTGGAGAGGACGCAGCAGAAACTGAGACTTATGCTCCAGCTGTATCGCCATCCCTCAGAGACAAGTGGATGAGTTGGCTGAAGAATATAGCTAATCAGGACCCACCTCCTGTTGATGACTGTATCTATAGACTCCCAGTGAATCATGGAAAGAAAAGCCCAAGAGAACACTGTGACAACCTCCAACACTGCTGTGCTGGCTGCCATTGGAGACAGGGACAGCCTGGAGGGACCACAAACTCTGCTCTTCTGAGCTGTTCTGTCATGGGTTTCTCTGATTAGTTTTGTGATGTGGGTTTTTTGGGTTTTTTTTATAAGAGGAAGGGTAGCTTCTGTTAGAAGCTGCTGGAAGCTTTCCCCATCCTATAGAGCAGCACCAATTTTGGTCAGCTCCAAGGAAAACTTCCTGCTTTTGAATCATTAGTTAACGCCCCTGCGTGAGAAGATATTTAAGAATGGAGGAGTTGTCAGGCAATTGGAAGAATTTGCAGCCATGGATTAACAACGCAGACATCAAGGTTAGTGCAGGAGGAGACGGAGGGGGTGGGACCCCATGGGAACAGGGAAAGAACTCAAAGCTATGATTTCTCTGATGACTGTGGTGATGACCATGGTGTTAGGAGCTGTCCCCTCAAAGCCCATGGGAGCCCACTGGGGTGCACAGATCCCCCCGCTGGAGCAGGAGGATGAATGAAGGAGGCTGTTACCTCGTGGGAGGCCCCAAGATGGAGCAGAGTCTTGCAAGAGATTTACGGTCAGGACGCATGGAGAGAGAAACCCATGCTAAGCAGGTACAGCCAGATTATCCATAAAATATTGTACCCTATGGAATGACCCACAAGAGAGCAGAGGATCTCTCTCCTGTGGGGGACCCCACAGAACGCAGGGGAAGGATTCAGAGTTATGATTTTCCCCTGTAACTCTGGTGATGACTGTGTTGAGGCAGGCTGTCCCCTGTGCAGTCCACAGAAGAGGAAAGATACGCAAGACAGCAGATTTAGAAGAATTGCTGCTTAAGTCTTGGACTTACATCTGCGAATGGCTGAAAGCAAGAACTGACTGCAAATCTTCCATTCTCTGTCCCCAACACTGTTGGGGGGAAGAGAGAAAGCATGAAGAGACCAAGGGGTGATGGAAAGGTGTTTCTAAAACACCTTTTTATTTCTTACTTTTAGTTCTTAGCTTGTTAGTAATAAATTTAAGCATTGTTCTGAGTTCTGCTTTGCCCGTGGTAATTAATCAAAGCTCCTTTCCTGGCTGTTATCTCTAGTTGAAAATTCCTAGCTGGTTATTTTTCCTTTCCCTCGGGAAGGCGAAGGGGATGGAAAAGACCTTGAAGCAGTTTTGCTGGACACCAGGCATTCAGCCAGGACCAAACCACTACATGTTCCTAGGAAAGCACTAACCATGATAAAACAAATTAAACATTTAAAAGTCTTTGAAATCTGTAGGTGGGCAGACACCAGTCACTGTGACCATGTTGCTCCACATGATTATTAATCTGTATCACAGAAAACTCTGCAGAAGTGGCACAGCCCAGTAAGAAGCTGAGTCAGGACACCTGGGCTGCAGCCCCAGCCAGCAGCTCCTTTTCCTTTCAACCTTCTTTTCTTGGCTTTTCTTAGCCCTTCAGGAGAGGGACTAGCTCCTAACCTGCACAGAGCCTGCACAACAGGGAAAGTGCTACCAGAGCTGGAGAATCATGAGAAACATTTCCCACACATCTCAGGGGCCTGATGAGTTTAAGACAGAGCAATTCAACCCCCTGGCTCATCATCATCATGGCTAGGCTTCGTGAATGAAGATTTACAAGGGCTCTACCCACACTTGCTACAAGCACGCTGGTGGCTAAAAAGGCCAATGCGAAATAGGCAAGTCCGATCGCAAAAGGCACAGTGGAAAGTCTCTGTCGGCACTA
>JAWWEE010000074.1:87026153-87067075 GCA_035221455.1 Xenops minutus | reverse complement strand
GCTAGCGAGCCCATCCTGCCCGTGGACACACTTTGTCTGACCCTTCAGTTGAGACCTGACTATCATGGGAGACCCTACCGGAGGCATGAACCACCGCCAGCACAGCTCGCAACCTCATAAGGGCACGCAAGATTCTCCCCCATGACAAGGGGGTGTCCATGGAGAAGAAAACTAGGCATACTTCATTATTTACAACGACTACCTCCCATCCCTGTGTGACAACTAAGGCCCACCGTTAATGATCAGTAACCTGAGAAACAGTCATCATAATATCAGTAAAAGATATTATGTAAATATTCACCTATTAATTTATTTTCTGGTCTGTTTGCTTTGTAGTGGAAATGATTTCCACAGAATTACCAGTGGTCTGGCAGTGGCATGAAGTTTCTTTTTCACTTCTGTATGTGAATATTGCACTAGTTTTAATTAATCTACTAACATTTTAAGAATACTTGTCAACTTTCTTAACAAACAAAAGTATTAAATACTTTAGGTGAATCAGTGATTATTGTTTACATTTTACCACAATCTAAAAGTTGTTTGTAACTGTAAATAAATATTTATCTTCCCCAGTCAACTAATAAAAAAAGATTTTATCATAAGCCATTGAAAATTTCGCGAGGACGGTTTCTCTGTAAGTATTAAGTATCAAATACTGGCCCTTTGGTGAAACAGGACACTACATTGCCTTCTGTCTTCATCTGGTGGCAAGTTGTTTCTCAATGTACATTTCTTCTTACAGAGGTAAGTCCTTTGGGATTTAACAATGCAAAGGACAAGCAGCTGTTTTATAACCAATTCAAACTCTTGTAGTCATTGACAAGAACAGTGTTACTGTGATTCCTGGACAGTGTTTCTTAGCATCAAGTACCACATGGCTAGATCCGTGTATTCCCATTTCATAATCTGTGCACCTGTTCGGACCTGCCCTTTCCTAAAGAAACTTTGTCTTAAAATGCTAGAGGCCCTGCAAGGTGAAGGTAACTGTTTATAGGAGGAATTTTATGGCTTTTCACCCACACCCACACCGACCTCCTTTCAGCTACTGTTCTGCCAGATGCATTTAATTATTCCCATAAACTGTAAACATTACTGCATGACCATTTCCCCTTTAGCAAGATTGTGTGTGTGAAAAAAGTAAACAGATTGTATAACAAAGTGTTCTCTAGCTGTCAGCAAGGGCTTTGAAAATAAAACACTTCCCTCCCGACTCACAATTGGCTGACAGTCGGCACATAATGAATAATAGCTCCTGGGGACCAGCAGAAAGATGTGTGGGAAAACTTTAATTAAAAGCTTGTCAGTACAATTTTACCTAGGTGACATCACCTGACTGAAATCCTGCTGCCGGGCTTTGTTGTCTATAGGATCGCAGGTAGCACACTTGTTTTGCTGACAGCAAACAATTCAAAAAGTACTTCAAAACACTGGGGGGAAGATGCTATGCTGCCAGTAAAATACAATCTATTTGTGGTGTTCTAATTTTCTAATTAGCAGCTGTAGAAGGCTCTTTGCCATTGTGGGAGGAGGGTGACAAACAGGTTTTTGTAGCTTGTTATCTATGATGCCCTCTTGATTATGTATTTTCATGACATTCCATTCCAGAAAATTGTGTTCCAAAATCAAATACATTTTGAAATGTAGACAGCTGAGCTTGAGCCAGAAGTAGAGACCTAGCATTGAATTCCCAGCTTGAAACTCTTTTATATATATTAAATCAGAGCAAAAAATGCAAGCAACCAAAAAGTTCACAATAGAGGACTTTCAGGCTGTGCAAAACTCCTAAGGAATGGGAACTTCATAATGGTCTGGCATAAAAAAGCATGTGGTTCAGGAAAAAACTCACAGTGATGGATTTGATTCTGCCCAACTCAAGGTTCTGGTAGCTAACACAATGAGGTGTTATACACATGCTTTTGTATGCTTGTTGGGGTAAAATGGCAATGGGAATCTGAAACCCCAAACTTGGCTCTAAAGTTGTAATTAGCAATATTCATGGAAAGAAACTTTCATCTAACACTGCTGAAATCATTAATGCTAGTAAAGCCTGGCTATTTTACAAGTAATTTGTAGTAATGGAGAGTAGTTTCTCATAATTTAATGCTAATTAATTCAGTTACATCATGATCTAGCTCAAGTCCTGAGCTGACTTTAATGGGAATAGGCTGGGTCTGAGCCAAAAGCCACTGAGGCCAACGGGAGCATTTCCATTGATTTTGAGAGAAGTTGTTTTGGGTGTGTAGATGGATGGAATTTACTTAACTGACAAAGGAAAGACTCTCACTGAATTGTGTTTGCCTCCTTATGAATATTCTCTCAATTTCCTTAATTTTTATGCAATTAAGATTTGCTAAATGTTGGGGAAAACATTATATCTAATTAGTGGTGAACAAAAATAAACAGGAGGTTTATTTTCTTATTACATGCTAAAATTAAATGCTATTCTTGGGCATGTATATGTGAGTAATAACTCACAAAGTAACTCCTATGTAAGACTAAAGACAAAGCTTCTAAAAACAAACATTTCTGGTACAACTTTTCTATGCCAAACAAAGTCTGAAGACTGATGAACAAGGGTTTATCACTTATTTTGCAGAAGACGCCCAAGTTATCCAAGTGGGAAGGAAAACAACGGGAGCAATTACTTAAGGATTTTTTTTTTTTTTTTTTTTTTTTTTTTTCTGCTCTGATCTACTGTGGAATAATACCCAATTCTTTAGTAAGAGGTATGCTTGTCTAAGGCTTTCAGTCCATGGATATGAAAAGATAAACAGGTGGTTTCATACTCCAAAGGGCAAAAAAATGTAACGTTAGAATGTAAAATAATTATAATTTTCTAGTCAAAATGTCCATCACTTATTCAGTGGCAAACAATATTTGTGAATTTCAATTACTAATGCAGGATAAAATATTTATCTAAAGCTAGATTCATCAATGCACATCAAGAAGGAGTTTTGCAGTGACTGAGTATTAGGACTTTCAAGCCTTCCAGTGTTGTGCATGAGTCAGGAATTACTGATTAGGCTAAATGATTGTTGGCATTTTGAGAAAAGTCTCCAAAGTCCCCTTTGAGGTGGGACTCAAACCAATATGTGGCCAAGCAGTACCCTAACAGTCAGGTAACCAAAAATTCATTGACATCATAGCTTTTAGTGTGTAATTCTTCCATTTTGTGTGAATGAAAAAGTGAATATGTAAGAAACAATATTTGGGGAATGAGAGGAAGGAAAGAGACATAGCATATCATGCACAATGTTCAGAACACCCCTGCAAGGAGAGAAATACCACTTTACATGTTTGACAGAGCAGCAAATGGAACTCACTATTCAAATCCTGAACCAGGAAGCCTTTTCCTGTTTGCCACTATTTAATTGTGACATTAAAAAGTGAAGAAAAAGTGAAAAAGCTCAAAAAAGCAGTGCAAAGAAAAGTGCATTGCACCCAGCCACTGTAGAAAAGCTTTCTTTCAGGAAATTCTGTTGGCAAATACATAACACAAATCGAGGTTTCCTATGAAGTAAGTGTAAAGATAGACACAAGCTCTCTGTGCTTTCAGAGTAGTACAGGCAAAACCCCATTCATGTAGTTTAGATTTCCCTCAAATATGCCTGTGCCATGTGTTGAAAAGGATGAAATTTTAGGCATGATTCACAATATTTGTCTCAGAATCCTCCTTGCCTTCTTTAGTATTTTTTTGTTGAATCATATGAGGAAACCATGGGTTTTTGAATCAGCTAAAATAAATGCCAGAATTTTCTCAGCTCCATGCAACATGCATTATTTCAGGTGGAGGCTTTTTCATTCATTTGTGTTTTTTCTGGCTACCAGACTGCTGTCATTGTGTTGGTCTTGCCAGCCTTTTATTCTTACATCATTATTCAAGAACTCAAGCTTCAGAAAATAATGACCTTTTCTGTCTAACAGTAGTAAATCTGAAGATCAGGATATCTGGCAGGTGTGGGGAGCAGGAAGAATACATTAGTTGTCTCATGAAATTAGCTTTATGATTTCATTCCAGTTTCTGTAGTCAGGAATCCTCTTCACAAACTCCACCATGATTGTGATTCTCAGCAGGGTTCATGGGAAATTTAGTGGACATTTATTTCCCTTAAGCAGTCATCATTCATGAACACATATATTAGTGATACAAGGATAGTTGCAATCTTACTTGTGCATATAAATCTAATGTGATACACCACTGTTTTGCATAGATGTATTGGTGTAAGTGAACTCTCTGGTGTTACTGTTAGTAAGTGTCAGTTAAACCACTAGACAAAGTATGAAAATTGAGAGTTTCAGTTACTGTCAGAGGCTTCCTGTGTGATCTTGAGTAAGTAATTTACGGTCTGATTCATTAAAATGTTATGTGATAAGGATTAGATGCTTACCTTTTAGGCAATTAGTCAGCAGAATTTGGATACTTAAGTGAAAGGTTTTTTTAGCTCTAGTGGTTTTTTTGTGCTTGGGTTTTTTGGTTGTTTGTTTTCTGTTTGTTTGTTTTTGTATGGCATGTAGGATGGTTCAGGAACAGAAATGACCACAGGTCAAATGGAACATTTGGACTTCTAGTCTTAGCAACAAGAAAAGGTTGTGTTAAATGTACAGTCAGCCTGTATGAAATTTCCACATCAGCATGGAGGAAAGAACCTCTTTAATTTATAGATTTCTGAGCTCAGAAGTCTCTTCTAAAGCAAGGTGGGTTTAGTAGGTTAAAATTTGCAGTCATCAATAAGACATCAAGCCTGTTTTTTGCCTGTTGTGTTAGTTGCTGACTTATATTCCTTATCGTGCTGTCTTTAAGTAGCCTAGGGGTTCTTTCTTCTCAATCCCGTATCTTCCATGAGGCAAGAAAGAAAGAATATGTCCTGTTCTCCCTTTCCAGACTGACCACCTGTAAGTTAGTATACTTCTCTAGCATCTGAAAGACACAGGTTTGAATACCTCTGAAGTGGAGTGGCAAAGCCTGCTTTGCATGTTGCGGGCAACCATAACCATGGAAAACAAAGCAGCAGTACCATGTTTTTCATAGTAAGCAGTTCATGTCTTTCTGTTTGCAGAAACAGCAGCAGTGGCTGCTGTGTGTTGCTGGGAATATGATGCTTCAGGAAGAGATGCTCTAAATAACAAACAGGATTAGTCATATCAAGGGGAGCTGAGACTACTCAAGGGCCTTCAACAGTGACCGACCTTGTGTTAGTGGTATCATACTTCTAAATATGTATTTAATAACTGGGTAACTATGTGACTTATAGCCTTTGAGGTCACCTACTACAATCAAAGTGGTCTTAATGACATCTGAGAAGAAGTTTTCAGGTGGCAGCAAATTCATCCACAGATAAAGATATATAACAACCTCTTGCCTAAGTGCCGCTTTGGGTATCTAAATATTTTAGACTTTTTTTTTTTTTTTTTGATCTATTCATAGAAAGGTTGTTAAATTCTTGTCAATGAGAACAAATGTACTCTGAGTATTTCTCCAATCACAATTTACGAGCCTACTTGTGTAGGTGGGAAATATGTCTTTCTGTTGACATTTAGTTATGCCTTGAAGCAGGGTTTCAGAGTTCTTAAAAACATGCCAGTTATACAAGTTAGCAGATGATAGTTGTTTTCATCACCACAAGGTTGTTACAGAAGCTAGTAAGAAAAGTATAAGTAGACACTTTTATTTATTATTTACATATTATCAAAGTGAAGGAAGCCTCTTTTAATTTAAGAGAGCTATGAAAAAACTATAGAAAAACAGCTTTGCTCTTGGTATTTGATGAACTGCAATCTTTGATTGTACTTGCTGATAAATTAGGGGGCTGGTCTCAGTGTTCAGTTTGATTTACAAGAGATTCTTTTGAAGTGATAAATGTCTATCAGACTGCAGTTTTACACCATAGAACAGAAGGATCTGAACATACTTGACCAAACAGCACCATGTTTTTTTCCTAATAGATAACTCAAATGATGCAATATAGAGACATTTTAAATCAGTTATGAGTAGTGAAGCTACTGTGTTGGTACTTTATTTTAAGACTGACAAGCCTGAAAACAGGAGTTAACAGAAAGTCACAAGTCATTCTTGTGACAAGTGCGTGAAATCTAAAGAACAGATTCCATATGGTGTCATATTTCAAGTTGTATGTCAATGACTTCATCAGAAAGTTATACCCTTTCAGTAGGAGAAATGATACCTTTGAAAACATGTGTGTCTGCATGTAAAAAGTAAGCTCTCCCTGTCTTCACAGAGAGCCAAGACACTTTCTGCTGAACAGGCAGACAGAAGAGAAAGAACAGATGTAATTATCAATCATATGCTGTCATTAGACTAGCTCTCAGGATCTGCTGAAGAGCAGAGTACATACTGGTCAGTTACTGGTGCACACTGTAGCTGTCTTCGTTATATATTTCTTGTCTGCTGTTTATAATCCAATGTAGTGTAGGCAGTATTAATCTAAATGTCAGACAGTTCAGGCCTGTGGATGGCTGCTAAGTCCATATGCATTTGTTGCCACTTGGACATCTCCTGCATGAATGAGAGGGCTGAGTCACAGAAATTGCATGCATCAGTGTAAACCCTAATGAGCATCCTGTCCAAATACTTCTGGCTCCTCTTTGGCATAGTGGACAGTGCATAGTTCAGGTCTTCTTCATAGTTCAGATCCACTGTTTCTGCAAACACAGAAACACCTACCATGTGGAAATGAGGCTTCATAATACTCTTCAAAGGTATCCAAATCTCTAAGCTCCCAAAGGAGTTTACTAACATGAATTGCACACAACAAATATTTAGTTCATTTTTTCTCCCCTGAGCTATTTCCACTGTAGAAAAACATTTGTGTCTATGCTCAGACATGATATAGTTGAGGATAATTAGATATTGCTGAAAATAAAGATGTATCTAAAAAGATGAAGCTCAAAGCAGAGGTGGAAAACCTAACATCAGTATTTTAAAAGGTGCTTAAGTTAAGCATCGGTACTTATTTCCATTCTGGATGGAAGTGAGAGAAGCTGCTAATTAGAACTATTGAGTCCGATTAGATTAGTAAACTCTTTAAATAAGGATAAAAAATATGGAGTTATTAATCTCTAAACATGGATTAATGAAACTGAATTTTCTCATCTGTATTTGAAAATGCAGTCTTGAGTCACTTGTTTGAAGTCACCTTGTCTCTCTGTCTTTGTGTCTTTTGAATTCAGATTATTTCCTGTAGACACTGTAGTTCCTTAATATGTCTTTTGTTTGTTTGTTTGTTTGTTTTTATTTCTGTGAGGGGTTTCTGTTTCTTTTGTTTTAATTAGGGGCATTATTTCATAGAATCATAGAACATCCTGAGTTGGAAGGGACCCACAAAGATCCTCAAGTCCAGCTCCTGGCCCTATGCAAGACACCCCAAGAGTCACATCATCTGCTTGAGAGCATTGTCCAAATCCTTCTTGAACTCTGTCAGGTTTGGTGCTGTGACCACTGCCCTGGGGAGCCTGTTCCAGTGTTCATCCACCCTCTGAGTGAAGAACCTTTTCCTAATATCTAACCTAAATCTCTCCTGATGTAACTTCAGGCCATTCCCTCATATCCTGTCACTCTGATCATCAGAAAGAAGAGATCAGTGCCTGTCCCTTATCTTCCCCTTGTGAGGGAGTTGTAGACTGCTATGAGGTCTCCTCCAAATCTCCTCTTCCCCCAGCTGAGCAAAGGAAGTGACCTCAGCTTCTCCTCATATTGCTTCTCCTCAAGGTTCTTCACCATCCTCATGGCCCACCTTTGGATGCTCTCTAATAGCTTAATATTTTTTTTTATGTTGTGGTGCCCAAAATGGCACACAGTATTCAAGGTACATTTACTATGCCAGTTATAAATGTAGTCTGTAGAAATTGTATCATAGGTTCATAGAAGTTCCTCAGGAACATCCTGGATTGCTTATGCCCTGCTGTGTTTTCCCTTCAACTGATATTGAGGTGGCTGAAGTCCCTTATGAGGATGAGGAGCTGAGAACATAAAGCCTCTCCTATCTGTCGGTGGAATGCCTCATCCATTTGGCCTTCCTGGTCAGGTGGCCTTTAGCAGAACCCTTTTATGTCACATATCTCTGCCCTCCCTTTAATCATGACCCATAAACTCTCAACTGAGTCCTCATCCACTCCCAGGCTGAACTTCATGCACTCCAGCTGGTCACTGACATAGAGGGTGACACTCCTTCCCTGTCTCCCCTTCCTGTCCTTCCTAAAGAGCTACATCCATCAACTTCAACACTCCAGTAAGATCATATCACTGCAGGCACGTGCATGTCTAACTCCACTTTTTCATTCCCCATGCTGTGTATGTTTGCACAGAGACATTTAAGCTGGGCCCCTTATGAATCTGATTTACTGGCTGGAGAGGCAAGAATGCCTTTGAGCTGCTCTTTGGGTGCTCTCTTCTGACCTGTGATCCTTCTCTAGGCTCTGGACATCTGTTGTGGACCTGGCATCAAACCGGTCTGAGTGGAATGGATTGAGGTTCCCCTCTCAAGGCAACTTTAGTTTAAAGCCTACTTCATCAGCTCAGCAAGCCTGTGCCTGAAGGCATCTTTCCCTTCTTCAAAAGAGGGATGCCAGCAGACCCCAGGAATCCCCGTTTCTCTAAGTGAGTCCTATGGACAAAGTAGTCAAACTCCTGGCTATTTGTACCTTCCAAAAAGAAGCAATACACCTGTTTAACTTCAGTTCCTTCAAGGAAACTTCAAAGAATCACGAGCAATCAGATAAAAAAAGCTGCACCTATATCCCAAGGTTTATGGAGCAGTAGAAATAACAAAGTATTGCCAAAGGCAATAGACAGTTCTTGAAGCTTTAGAAATAGTAGGTGAAACATTTGATATAAGTTCCTCATCCTGAATGATTTAGTGATGTCCTTGGAGAAAACCCTTAGCAGTTGTGAATATCATTAAATGTTAGTGGCCTACTGATGAAACATTTTATTTCTGCAACTTTGCATTGACATTTCAGAAAAAAAATTATATAATCTTGGGCTTTGTTGTTGTCCAGAAGTAACTGTTAGGGCCAAAAGTTCTAACAAGGACAGGGATACCCTTTTTCTTCGCATATTGTGAGTTGACCCATTGCTAGACTGCTTGCTTCAAATTTATACTATCTGCTTATGTCTGTGATGGGTAACCAGCATAAAACAATAGGGAGATACGTAAGTAATCAGTGAAAAAATACATATCAAAATGCCACTTTCTTCAGAGTGGGTTCATAGTTCAAGAGGACCTGGATGATTATAAAGAGCTCTGAATTCTTCTTTCCAGAAAAAAAAAAAAATCCATTTGACAGTTCAAAATTCAAAGCTTTAGAAATCAAAAAGGGGAAAAAATATTTCAAATGTATTTCTATGACATCATGTCCTTCTCAAGCAACTGTCAGACTTGCACAGATGGTTAAAATATTTGCACAACAAAAGTGGAGCCATAACAACACTGCTTAACTAGAGAAGAATTTCTATATTAGAAATAAGCAGTAAGCTGAGCTATTTATACAATTTACTAACTAGAACAATCCTGACTGCCAAAGGCCCGAATCTTATCTTGAGGGTTCTGTTTGAAGTATGTGAGGTTCTGACTTTCTTCTTAACCATAAGGATAGTCCCATAGTTTAAATCCTGTTAAAATTGACTGGTGAACACTGGTTCTTGTTAAAACGTAATTCTTCCAGGGGACTCTTTATAACTGGAACCAACCGAGATATCTAATGCAAATGAAATAGACATGACTTTTCATTTTATTTTAAATTGGCCTGACTTGCTTCATGACTTTCATTTCAGTGGTTTCCAAACCACAGCCTGAGAAGCCTCTTCAACTTATCAGACAGAATTCTGTTCCAACAAAGTTTTTAATCCTTATGTATCAAATACAAAAATTCTCAAAGCCAAAGGCATCACAAACTGAACATACAGTAAATCTAGCGGGGACTAGTGAATCAATGTTTTATTGCTGAATATTCATTTAAATATATAAAGCTATATATAAATATATGTATTTATACAGAATTTATAATTTTATATATGTATAAATAAATACATATAGTATAGATTTAAGTATATATAATAAACATTGAGTTAATGTTGGTATGAATCATCATGTGCTTGTAACAGAAGCTGTATACAGAGATCTAGGAATGTTTCAAGGCATGATCTTCAGTAAAACAAAAGCAAAGAGAATCTGCAATCATAACTGCTTTCTGTACACTGTTGTGAGATTTGTGCTTTCTAGGTGTGAGATGGCTGCTGTTGAAAAATGTTTCAATACCATAGTGCTTTGTTCTTTGCCTCCTTTCCCTTGAAATGAGCACAGAAGAAGGCATCCAGTGCCTCATGTGGAGTTTTATGAGAACAGAAGAGAATTACCTTGAAGTTAACTTTTGAAGGCGCAAATGAAGTCTGTCAGGGGGAAAAGGATGTTCTGCCCACCATGTCCCTGTGTTGCAGGTCCCATCCAGCAAAAAACTCTGACTTTGATTGGGAAGACTTCACATATTCCTTGGGTTGTGCTGAAAAGTCATTTTCTTTCAGTGACCCCCATGCTTTGCTCCCTGTACTCTTCACATCATATCTCTTACTCTTCACCCTTGATACATGTTTGCTACTTGCTGTGTTTCTCCCCTATTGGCAGTTTCACTGGGTGCTCTGAAAGCAGCACCCAACTCTGTGTGTTTGATGGGTCTCTGGAGGAGAGCCATCTCCCCTTCAGTCACAAGCTCCCCTCAGACTCAGGCTGTGGAGCCAAGACAAATCACAGGTGAGTTTATGCCCCAGATGCTTAGCTACAGCTTTTCAGAAAATCCAACTTACAGAACAAAATAAAAAGAATCAGTCTTATAATCCTTCCCAGTCCTCACCCCCACCTGCCAATGTACTTCGCAGTGACCCAGAGTGTACAAAGGAATTATCTTCCTTTTCCAAGTTGTATTGCTAAAATATATTTTTTCACCATTTAGAAAAAATACATTCTCTCTCATTTGTACTTTCATCATTATTGGTCAGTACTGGCAGGTTTTAAATAAAACCTGATTTAAATTTTAAAAACTTTTATTTAAAATCTTATCTCCTTTGTCCTGAGAAAAGAGAAAGAAAATAATTTGTTCAAACGATTTAATTAAAAAAATTATATTAGTCTTCCTCTTTCCCAGCACAAAAAAACCCAAGGAAAAGTGTTGTTGCTTCTTTTTATCTCTTTTGGAATTTTTTTTATTTCATGATGACTATTCCTTCTATATTTTAGCTAGAGTGTTTATGTTGCAGAGATCCAGCAGATTGAATAACTGATTATAATAGAAACCAACAACTACATTAAAGACTGTGTAAAAAGTTAAAAAATTATTCTACTATTTTTAAATACTTCCATAAATATACTTATCCCATATTTATTTTTTTTTTCCATTTTGTGAGAATACTCATTAGAGGATGATTAAATCCAAGCTTATTAGTTGGGAAACTTCTGAATCATCCTCCAGTTCTGTTTGTCTGACTGGATTTTAAAGTGATCTTTCCCAAGACATTTCAGAGGTCTTATCCTATGATTCCACATGAAAAACCACTTGCGAGTTCCTTCTTCTCCAGATTTTTCATATCTGTACAACAAGGTGGTTAACATACACCAGGAAAGCACAGTAAGTTTCAATAAACAGTAGTAGGGATAGCTCAAAAAAACAAATATGTGAGTTTTTAAAAAATTTATCTACTTTTTGTGCACCTAATCAAGTAGATCTCATCAATGAGATATAAGAATGAATTAACAGTGGAATTCATTTGCTCTGCACAAGGAGATGACTTCTTCCAAGAATTTGCTGGGATAGAAGGGTTTCTCATCCATTGATTTGATTGATAGTGGAATCAAGTCAAGGAAAGCTGTCTCAGCCAGGCATTTCTTGAATCCTGTACTGAGGGATTCAGGATTTGAGCATTAGAACACCTCTGTGTCTTTTTCTCATCTGACATAGTGGTAAGAGTGTAATGTAATGCATCTGCGATTATTCAGTCAAACTCTATCCGTTAACAAATTTTACAGAAAATATGGGAAATAAGAAAGTTGAAACCAAAATTAACTGATTGTTTCAGTCCACTTATCATTCTTGTGGTCAGACAATGATCTATGCAACTAAAAAAATTCTTCCCCCCTCCAAATTTCAGGTAAGAAAACAAAGGGAAAAAACTATAAATATGGTAAGTACTATTGCAAATACAACTTATCAGACTATGATAATTTCAAATAGAATATATATATATTTAACTGCTAGTGTTGTGCGCATCAACCATACATAAATATGAATTAGGTCTTTGTTAAAAACTGCTAAATATTTGCTAACTCTGTAGGACTGAGAATATTCAATATCTACCTTTGTATATCTGAAAATGCATTTCAATACTTTATTGAGACCAAGGAAATTATGCGCACCAAGAAAGAGCTAAGTGATTGCCAATTAAACTTGGAATAAACCCACGAATTCAGAAACATATTTCAACAGAATAATTTATTTTGTCTATGGATAGATCTACTATTTGAAAAGAAGTTCTTTCCTTCATTTAGTTGATTGCTTTTGTGAAGTCTTATAAGGCAGTTCTCAGTGATGAATATGGTAATACTGAGCAATATCTCCTTAGAACTTCACCACAGTGCAAATCCAGCCCTTGTGGCATATATTTTACATGTATATTTTCTTCTAGAAAAATACCTT
The DNA here is from genome assembly GCA_035221455.1 of Xenops minutus. Classification (NCBI taxonomy): domain Eukaryota; kingdom Metazoa; phylum Chordata; class Aves; order Passeriformes; family Furnariidae; genus Xenops; species Xenops minutus. The sequence goes on along the minus strand of JAWWEE010000074.1, from coordinate 87,054,376 downwards.
ATGATGCATTGTAGAATGAGTGAAAACACACATATTGAGCACATTAACCCAGTAATATACAATTGTTAAAAAAAATTAAGTTGGCTTTAAACTCTTGTATGAATTATTGTATCTCATTCCCAGCTCAGTTCTCAAACATATCCTTTTCAAAGGGAAAAAGAAAAAAAAAATAAAAGAAAAAAGGAAAGATAGTTAGAAATCAGATTATCCTACTTAAAATCTGGTCTTCATTTAAGCAAAATGTGAAATATTCAGTAATACTTTTCCACCTAAGTTTAGATTTTATCCATTTCTAATATTTTTTTTGTTTCACATATTGCCCTCTCTCTCCTGCTTTTGTAGTGGCGTGTCTCCCATTCCAGAGAAGCCAAAAGTTTATGTAATGCTGTTTAGTTATACTGGCATTTAAGAAATTGTTTCTCAGAAATCTGTACCATGCTACAGATCTTTTTAGTGGGAACATGGGATTCTGATTATAAAATGGTGTCCCCTTTAAAATGCCAACAATAATTCAACAAAAAATTAAAATTTGCAATAAATTTATGTCACTTTATAGGATCTAAATGGGACATTTTTATGCTCTAAAATCTAACCTAATCAAGAGAATAAAGAATTTCTACATGTGCCAAATATTAAATATGATGTAAGGCTTTAATATTGCAAATGTTATGGCCTAGATGTATACGTCGGTGTGAGCTATAATTTAGCCATGACTATTCATCTTGAGGTTCTATGCAAAAAACAGAGGGAACTCATTAAAGATTTTGAATTATAAGAAGAAACCATAAATGTGAATGATCAGTAGCTGAATAAAAAAGAGGAATGGACAAAAATCAACAGCTGTATTGACTTTTTCTTAAAAATATACAGTAGATATGCTCACTGTTTAGAGCTCCAGGATTCTGCCTCTTTCTGTAAGATACATTCTTCATAAACAAAATTCAGCTCAAGACAGTGATTTGGTGTAGTCTCTTTCTCTATTTTGAAGTCTGATCAAAAGACAAAAAAAAAAATCTTGGGAGCTTGTATCTTAGACAGCCAGCATTTAGATCTCAATTTTATCTCTGTAGAAGAAACAAACTTCACAGGTGATTTGATCATTTTAATTACTTTTTTAATAAGATAGCTGCTCCAGTGAAAATCTGGCTGTGAGTTATATAGGCTTAATAGTGAAATCATTAAGTCTTGAAACTAGAGGCTACATGTATAAGCAAACTAAGCGCATATTCAAGTGTTCATTATTTTATGTGTAACTTTTTGTTCTACTGTGTGTCCTATGATGATTATAGAATACTTGATTAGGCACAGTGTTATTAAAACAATCTTATTCTTAAATAATATGAGTATGCATATTCTCAGTTACATTGAGACCTCTGCATATTACTTTAGAAGTGTAGAGTAGCCTGAAAAATAGTTGTTAAAAATAAAGAATTTATAATTTGAAACAATACATTCTACATTTATTTATTTAAAACAAACAAACAAACAAACCCAAACCAAAAAAGCAACATCCTTTTTTTTTGATCCTAAAGAGAGAACAGAAAATTCTGAAGAATATATTAAAAAAGTCTCACAGACAAAGCTGGTGAAGGCTGGAGAGTGGTAGTTCAGATAGACTTCTTGCATACTACTGCGACAGAGAAATCACAATAGTAAAAGTCGAAAGAAAAATTGGGTTATAGATGCATTAAAGTGTAGAAGTTAGTTTTTTTTCACAGGGCTGAGTAACTGCTTTTTCTTTGTGATTAGGATCATGTGGGAAAAAAAAACAACAAAAAACTCTATGTTGTAAAAGAAAGGGAGAGTTATATTTCACTATATAGTTCACTACTGGGGTAGAGTAGTTAATTAACAGATTTTTCAAGAAGTGAACTCACAGAAAAATATTATTGACAGATAACTGTTTCTAAGAAACTTGTCTATAAATCATTTATTCAAAACAGTAACTGAAGGTTTTGCTTGTCAGATTTTTAAAAGCAGAGAAGTGTTCCCTTGAACTTTTGCCTGACTTTGGCTGCCAATATATTACTAGCACCTGGGAGAAGCCTCAGGCTCAAACAGTCAGAAACACATGAAGTTTCATTTTGTTTTAATAAGGGTCCCCTTCCTGTAGTATACTTTGTTGTATTATTTAATTTATTCTACTATTGAAACTAGAAAAATCTAAAAATCTATCCTACTGTCCAAAGACATTTGAACTTAAGTTTATAGTAAAAATTGCTCTCATTTTAAATGGAGGATCAGAATTTTCTAGCTTTTCTAATTATTGTTGAGCCACCCTCAGCAAATACTGTGAGTAAAGCAGAAAAAACCTGCTTGTGTTAGGAAGAACCACATGCGTGAACGTCACTGTGGAGAGACAGTTTGTATATATTTCTAATTTGTAATGGACCCGATTATTATTCAGGGATACGCAAGAGATACTGAAGGAGAAACATTTCAATGCAAAGAAGAAAGGAAGACTGAGGTACTCTCTTTATATTTCTGACTTGAAGGAAAAACGAGGCAAGGTAGTTCAGTCTTGACACCAACACAGACCATGGCTTTATTGCTCTCCTGGTGTGATAGTGTCATAATATTCTATGTATTAGAGGTTTACAAATATGTTTTTGGACTAACACAAAAGAAGAATAATACAGCACATCTGTGGCACAAATGCACAGAAGAGCTCAGCTAACTGAATGTCCCTGTATCTGAAACCACAGAAGTTTGCTAGAACATGTTTTTTATTTGCTTTTCCTTTGAGAACTTCAGGAAAGAGTTGAAGCAGGAGGAAATAAAGGGATAAACATGATCTCATTACAGTGATGCTTCTGACAAAAGGTTTTATTTAACTTCTCATTTAATTATCTTTCTAGCTCCTGTTTTATATGAATAATTTAGTGTATATCCTCAAATCTTATAAGTTCAAATTTGAAAGCAAAATTCCTGAAGATCTCATTTTAGAAATAATTTGAAATTTTTGGAACTGTTTTACTGATAAATGACTCTTGTACAACCTTTTAATTTCTCCAAAAATCTCATAGTTACTGTCTCTCTAAATTTCAAATATACCTTGCAGTAAAAGAAAGTGTGACTATAGAATTTACTGCCTTTTGCTTATTTTTCCAATATTGTTTCAATAACTACTCACCAATATAGCCACTATTTCCAATAATTCACAATGGTATTTTAACCAATCAGCAGAATAGAAATACTTATGTTCAGATAGTTGCAACATCAGTAGTGGTCTGACTGGCCACTGACTCTCAGTTTTTAATGGCATTTAAGTTACAAGCCACCACAGAGAAACAACAGACCTCATTCTTAAAACTGCAACTATATATTTGAACTTTCAACCCTGCCAAATTATGGCACAATCACAGTGTATTCTAAATTCTCAGGATAAACAGATACATTTTCTTCTGTGACAGACCATAGCTGAAAGACTGTAAATGCCTTGCCATTATAAAGCTTGTATGAGAGTTTTGCATGATGCAAAGGTCACAAGCCTTTAAAAGAAGAACAAAAACACCTTTTAATGCTATTTTAGACAGTCATAAGTATCATAGTGAGGTTGCAATTGGAATGTCAACTTTCTGTAGCCTGTTTCAGAATGCTAGCAATTGAATTACTGTTGGCATTCATGCAGATCCAGTTCCATTAAAGCATATTAAACATTTTCTTATCCTTAAGGATGAGCAATAAAATATCATGTGGGATGTATATGTTCGCTTGCCAGCAGAGAGTCAATGTGTAATCCAGTAGCTAATACAGATGTTTGGAAGACAAGTATCTAAATTTGTTCCTGACTGGTACATTTATTCTATTTGGAGTAGGAAGAAGTTGATTTCCAAGCATCTAATACTCTAGACCTTGGTGGGGAGAAATAATTTAAGAGATAAGATATGACTTCATGGGCTGCATAGTCAAATTTGAAGACGTGCATGTACTGTATGCAGAATCAACCACTGGCCTAGTACAAGCCCAACATATCAATCTGGTCTTTGCTAAGTCTTAGTCACAATATTAAACCTCTCTAATATTGTAAGGAGAGGATAGGAGAAGAGGGAAGGATGCCTACATGACTGACACTTAGGTTAATAAGACGACATTTACTCTCTAATGAGTGATTTTATTGTTAGCATCTTCATTGCTTGCAAGAACAATTTCACTGTTTTCTTAAGCTGGCTGCCACATGAATAAATCCAGCAACACACTTCTTCTGCTGACCCGGTCAACTCTTCACAGCCACTTATCCATGAGACAAGAACAGCATTAAGGTTTACCGGTGAGTAGGGTTCTGCATTGAAATATAATCACTGAAAATAAACCACTGACCTGTTTTGCCTTGTTCTTACTCATTAAAGAGCCAATGCAATAACTTCGTGGAGCACTAGACTGGAAGTCTTTTAAGACTTTAAAACATTTTAAAAGTTTTCTTGGAAACTTGCCCAACCTGACACTTTGAAGAAATTTTTCAGTAAACTGCCATGGTTTATGCTGGATAAAGAAATTGCTTCCATACACTGAGTTAGTTCTACATCTGATGTCACTAATGGACAGTCATTCACACAGCTCTGCCTACAACACTATGTGTAAAACCTGTGCTGCAGTTTTTGATGACGGTTCAGTGAGGCAGGGACATGATAAAGTTAACTCCACAGTTATAAAGCCCTCATATTTTTTTTTGTATGTCCCACTGCAATTGCAGTCAAATTCAAGAGCAGTAAACATAAAAGTTCCAGAAGGGATTTGATTTATTCATATGACCACCCAGGTAGGCCTGTTCTGCCGCATGCTTACATATAACAGTCTTAGCAAGGACTGGTGTACCTGCCTGTTACACCCTTCTTTCACAGCTTCCAGCCTAGGGCCTCAAGTGTGGGTGTACTGGGTAGTAATGATGCCTCTCATTATCCTATTTCATTGTCAGCTTTCTTTGATTTCAGGTAAATCAGAAAAGACATGTGACTTTCTCAAACTGAAGTAGTTTCTCAATTATAGCAATTTTTAATTCAAAATGAAGTTTTGCTAATAATTCTAGTAATAGAGACAAGTAACATAGTTTTCAAAGATTATTCGATCAAAATTAAGCTGAAATATTGAAAGTTAAAGTTCTGTGAAGAAGTTTCAAACTTTTAATCATAACCTCACTCCCAAGTTGAGCTGTGTGTCCATGAGGTCTCTACCTCCATCCGTGTAGGCTATTGTAAACCAGAACTATGAAAAATGACTATATACAAATATACAATAATTCCAAAAGATACAATTATTGTTAATTGTGATAGTTTTAATAACCAATTCAGAACTGACATATAGATGAAATAATATTTTATCCTTAGAATGCTATAAATTAAGATAATCAGAGAACTAAAGCAGGCTATCAATCCCACAGCAGTAAAAATTATTCACAAAGCCTTCCAGAGGACCTTGCTGGGTTGGTCAAAATGGGACACCACTGCAAAGGTGGTGAAAAGTCTGACACGGCTCTTCTGGCAGCCAGTTCTTCCAGGTATGAGGAGGCTCACACATAGCAGACTCAGACTCTTCTGTTACAAGAGCGCAAAATACGTGCCTCTTGGTTCTGCTAGGAGTATCTTTGGAGATAAATCGCCTCTAATTCCAGTGCTCAACTACTCGGTGGGTGAAAAACTTTTTCCTGATATCTAACCTAAACCTCCCTCACCACAGCTTCTTGCCATTTGCTTGAGTTCTGTCACAAGGGTAAAGATTTTTATAAGACAGTTTTCCCTTCACTGCTTGTTGTTATACATCCATGTGGACAATATGGTAGTCCTAGTGATTTGTTAGTGGTTATTCATGAGAAAACATTTTTGAGACCCTGCCCCCAAAACCCACCCTCAGGGAATTTTGGACCTTATAAGTATGGAGAATTCTTAACAGCAAAAAATATTAATAATCACTAAAGAAAGACATTTGGTAGACAGCACAAATTGAATGTAACTCCTGAAAAGTGAGTCTGGAAGAGCAAATGGATATTTTGGGTATTCAGTTGGTACTCTTGGATGAATGGAAGAAAAAGGGGAGGGAGAAAAGCTGTATCTCATCAGTCTTCAGAAGAGTTTTTGGAGACTCTGCAGAAGGAATAGAGACCCTATAAAAAGGGCCAGAAGGGGATTCAGGGAGCTACAGGCCTGTCAGTCTAACCTTACTGCTGGGAAAGGTCATGGAGCAGATCATCCTGAGCACTGTCATATGACACATACAGGACAACCAGGGGATCAGGCCCAGTCAGCACGGGTTTGAAAGGCAGGTTGTGCTTGAGTAACCTGATCAACCTCTGTGACAAGGTACCCACATAGGGGATGAGGGAAACTATGTGCATATTGTCTGCCTAGACTTTAGTAAAGCCTTTGACACCACCTTTCACAGTTGGTGGGTTTCCCAGTTGGTGATGGATCACATGTGGTGTTCCCCAGAGCTCAGTAACAGGACCAGACCTGTTAATTATCTTTGTCAATGATCTGGATGAGGGGAGTGAGTGTACTCCCAGTATGTTGGTAGACAACACCAAGTTGGGTGGGAGCATTGATTTGCTGGAGGCTCTGCAGAGGGATCTGGACAGGCTGGATCGATGAGACGAAGCCAATTACATGAGGTACAACAAGGCAAAATGTCAGGTCCTGCCCTTGGGTCACAACAGTCCCATGTGATGCTACAGGCTGGGGAGGGCAGAGTGGCTGGAAATATGCCTAGCAGAAAAGGACCTGGGGTTGCTGGTTGACAATCAGCTGAACATGAGCCATTGGTGTGTGCAGGTGGCCAAGAAGGCCAATGGCATCCTGGTTTGTATCAGAAATAGTGTGGCCAGCTGGACTGGGAAAGTGGTTGTCTTCCTGTTCTCAGCACTGCACATGTACATGTGGCACATAGGGCCAGGGTTTAGTGGTGGACTTGACAGTGCTAGATAAATGATTGCACTTGATGACCTTAGAGGTCTGTTCCAGCCTAAGTGATTCTAGGATTCTATGAGTGCTCTGTTATTGGCAGACTCATCTGATAACTCTTTCTCTTACCTTGGTGTATCCTGGGCATGTGAATGCAGCTCATGTATTAGGAAAACCACTATCATGTCCACCTAATTTTGATGACAAGTCATATGAGCTTTTGCCAAATGATTGAAGCACAGCCAAGCAGTTACAGAATCTGCTTTTCTGCTGTCTAAAGTGGGAGTTTTCCTCATAAATCCATAGCAAGGGTTATATTAGCTATTCCTTGAAAAGGAGTACCCTCTTCAGTCTGTGTGCATGGGTCACTTTTGTCACTCTTCTAGTTTGACTATTGAAAAGTAGTAAGGAAGCAGGATGAAAAAGATGAGCATCTGAGTGGCTAGCTTCAGACTCTCATAGAAGTCACTCCTTTAGGAATATAACTATCTTCTCTGCTCTCTCTAATGCTTAATGAAGCCTAGGTCTGCTTGGTTCTCCTTTGCCTTCACCATCCAGGAAGAAGGGGCAACAGACATATATCTGAAGTTATCATGAAGGGTTTCTCCTGTTTCTATATTAAAAAAAAATAATAAAATAAAAAAAGATGCCATGTCTACCAGCAGAGGAAAGGACAGAGTGCTGTTTACATGAGGACCCATGTCTGGCACAGAATTTCAGATTAAGTTTCCTTTTCTAAACATGCATGAGCAAAGAAATTATTAAGAACTGTTATGTACGTCACAAAAAGTTCAGGCATCTGAGAAAATAAATTATTATAATTTAACTTTAGAAAATCATAAATATTTGAAGATCTTGGAATGGGACCCACATATAGGTATCTAATATGTCAAAGCATTGAAACATAGCACAGCTTTCTGGGAAGCTTATGAGCTTCAGAGATTACTGGAGGGAAAGTAATAAGAACTAAAAGAAGATCTGAAATTCTTTTCTTGCAGGCTTACATTATGTTCTCTGCCTTCACCCTATCACTACACATTTTGAAACTTGTTAAACCATTCCTACATCACAATATGCCCCTTGGGAGAAGCACTGGGTGCAATAGACAGCAATCTCTGCCTCAGGGTAGCACCTGAGACTGATAGTTTCTCTGGAACGTAGCTTGGGGTTGTGTCCATGCTTTCCAGACCTCCACCAGCACTTCCATCTTGCCACAATTCTGGCACTGTGCAGCAAGTACATACATACAGTTGTGATGAACTAAACCTGAGGTAGACCACATAATCATGAAGGGAGCTGGCTTCAGGCAACAGGGTAGGAATGCTGGAGGGAATGTGACCAGAATGGCTGGCTATACCTAGACTAATTCAGAGCTGTCTGATGTGGGAGTGTTCATAGAATCATAGAATTATAAAATGGTTTGGATTGGAAGGTACTTTAAAGTTCATCTAGTTCCAACCCCCTGGCCATGGGCAGGGACACCTTGCACTAGACCTAGTTCCTCAGGGACCCATTCAACCTGGCCTTGAACACTTCCAGGAATGGGGTGTCAACAACTTCTTGAGGTAACCTGTTCCAATACTTCAACAATTTCACAGTGAAGAATTTCTTTCTTCTAGCTAAAGTAAATCTACTCTCCTTCAGCTTAAAGCCATTCACCTTTGTTCTATCACTGCATGCCCTTGTAAAAAGTCTCTAACTCTCTTGTAAGCCCTCCTTTATAGGTACTGGAGAGCTGCTATAAGACCTCCATGGAGCCTTCTCTTCTGAACAGCCTCAACTCTCACAGCCTTTCTTCATAGGAGAAATGCTCCAATCATCTGATCATCTTTGTGATCCTCCTCTGGACGTGATACAACAGGTCCATGGCTTTCCTGTGCTGAGGACCTCAGAAATGGACACAGTACTCCAAGTGAATTCTCACAAGGTCAGAGAACAGGAGGAGAATCACCTCCCTCGACCTGCTGCCCGTGTTTCTTTTGATGAAGGCCAGGATACAGTTCTCCTTCTGGACTGTGAGTGCATCTTGCTGAGTTATGTTGAGCTTCTCAACCTCCAGAACATCCAAGTTTTTCTTATGAGGGCTGCTCTCAGGCTGTTCCCAGGATGTATCAGTGTAAAAGTAGATGGGGGTGAATTTTCCCCTTTCTTCTGCTCCATTCTTCTTGTCATTTTAAAATGAAACCTTGTCAGGAGTCAGACTGAGGTGTCAGCCAGGAGAAAGCTGTATTCATTCTGGTTGGGTGCCACAATTCAGTCTGGATGTGGGGGAGCTCTTTAAACCAGTAGAGGAGAAGGCTCTTTTCCATTTGGAAAGCTTGCATCACCCACATCTGCAATGAAGACTCAAACTTCAGGACCCTGTTTTTGAGTCTAACAAGTTCTGTAAGCCACTCTGCACCCCATGACAAGGGATGCTAGTTGTTGAGCTACCAGTGGTTTCTAAGCTAACGTAGTAAACATCACATTGCCACTAATGGTAACAGCAAGATGAGAAAACTTATATGTGTCCTCTTTGATGTAGAATCAATTCTTCACTGATGAGATTTAATATATAATAGGAAAAAAGTTTTTGCTTGTTTGTTTGTTTGTTTTTTATATTTCTCACTTAGGTTCTTAGGAAGAGTATTCTTGAAGTATAGCTAGCACTTCCCAGAAGTACTTTTCATTACATCTTACACCAAACTCTTTCTTGATAATTTCCTTTCCCCACCTCCCCACCCCCTCCCCCAAAAAAACCAACCACAAAACAAAACAAAACATTGAAGAATTAATTCATGTGTCAGATATACCCATGCCAGACTTTTATAAATTTCTGAATGTTTTCTGAAATTCCCTGTCCACTTTTGTTCTTTCATTAATCTTGCTTTTTTATCAATTCCCCGTAGAGTACAACACTCTTCCTAGATGCAAAGGTATCATAGACTTTGTATGATATACATATAAGACAAAAAAAATGACAAGTAATTTATATTTATTTTTTTTCTAGAAATTGTTAATTATAGACATACTGAGATTAGAAAGTCCAAAATAAAACAGTGTTAACAAAAAAAAAAAAATCTCTAAATGGTAATTAGCAAGGAATTAACAATAATTTTTGAACCACAAATTTTCTTGGACTGCCAAGGATCTAGAGAAATGCTAAGTGTGAAAGTATAATTAGGTGAAAACATTTTCTCCTTTGCTGTTAGTTCTCTGTGTGACTGTTCTTTCTACAGTGCTATTGAAAGATCTTAACATCACTCATAAACCAACATAAGTTGCAGAACAGTTAAATGTTTACTCACTTGGAATTTCTTTCCATTTAAGAAAGTAATAAAACAATTATATATAAATATACATTGTAATTCTGTCACAGTGAGCTCTCATGCATGAACAGCTTTTACACAACTATATACTCTAGTATGCACTGAAACTGAGTAGTTGCCCCAGTACTGTCATACCAAATATATTTTTTCCAGTTCAGACACTTAAAAATCAAGTACTTGTGTTATCATTATACTACTGATACTGAGATTGTGACAATAGGTTGATCTTATATTCTTTTAAATCACAATTACCTGTTGTGGAGATGAACATTTTTCTTTGCAACACCATTTTTATTTTAATTCATTCAGTATATTAGAACAAAAAGTGAGTTTTGGAATTCCAAATTGTATCAGAGTTCACTGACAGTGAACTGTAGTTGTTTAGGTTTATGTGATGGAATTACAGACACAGTGAACATGAGATAATATCTTGATCTGAAAATCCTACAGTGAAAAACTATATTATTTATGCCATGTGATATTTTGGAAAGACAATGATATTTCCAGTTGCATATTTGAATAACATTGTCATCTAGCTCATTCTGATGTACAAATCAAAACAAAGAAAATACAAGAAGTATAATAACCAGTTATTCACACTCCAGCTCAGGTAAGAAAACTTGCCAACATTCCCTGCATGTTTAGATATCATTTTTCCAGTTTTGAAATAGTTAATGGCATTACTTTATTAAGTTCCCTTTTTAAGAATAAACTACTAATTTTCAATCTGTACTATCGTTACATATTTTATATTTAGTTTGTTTTTATTTAATTCCACTAGCTTTTGTTGGAACAAATAAATCCTGCAAAGCTTTCTTCTTTAATAACTTTTCATGTGATGATAACAAGGCATTTACTGTAAACTAGAAAAAAAAACACAAATAAGCATCAAACCAAATAGAAATGAACATTAAACAGGTTCTTTTTTTTTTTTTTTTCCCTGAGAAATCTTGCTTTCAACTTCTCTCACATTTCCCCTGTCTTAATTCTAAATGAAAGTTCCAAGATATTTAATTGTCTGTACTTCTGCTAATGAATAGTAGAGTGTGGAATAGTGCAGTTTATGAACTTATTGTGCCATTATACATTAAAGCAAATATATGTTGCAAATATATGTTTGAAAAATCCCATGGAAACCTATTAGCTGATTTAGCAAGGCACTGAGAAAAAATGACATAATTCTATTTTAATAATTTCAAAATCTTCTATTTCTTTGAAAGTAATATTGATCTATAATCACTCCTAAGTTTTGTTGGGTGTTTTCTAAACTATAAGAAAGCAGGCCTATATATACACTTAATTTTTAAACATTATATGAAAGCAAGAAATCACTATTAAATACCCATTATAAATTCAGTGTCACATTCTTTGCGTAGCTGAAGTTCCAGCTGAAGATGTAGCAATGTACGGACTGGACTTCTACTCAGGCTGTGGGTGACTTTCTTACTTTCCTTGTGTTGCACTGAGCAAGGGGCAGGCAAAAGACTCAAAAGACATGGCCTCCATTTGTGGCTCCATTATTGTTTTTTTTTGGTTACTCAGTTTCCCTTGCTTGATCTTTTCTTTGTGAAGCGGGATAATAGCATTGAACTTTGTACTGTGTCCTGACATCCACAGGTAAAAATATAGAGCTAGGGATTGTGTCACATTTCAATTGAGTTGTGATGAGTGTCTCATAATGGTCCAAAGCTGTTTCCATAGTACATGATGCTCAAGCAACTAAAGCTCTTGAAACGTGTTAACTATGTGGGAAAGTGTGAAGGAATAAGGTAGAAGAGAAAGTGGAGATTCTCATATTATCAGATGACTATGTTTTATGCCAGTCAGCACTGTACAAAAAAGATGTGTGCTGAAAACTAAAGATCAGTCTTAATTTTTTCTACTTGAGATGCAGCCTTATAACACAGTTAACTTCATTCTCTCTTTCTTTCATCCCAAGCTTTTCAATCTTTTTTCCATATGACCCATGGGGGGAAAGAAGAAATAGAAGTGTAAGAAGAGGAAAGAAAAGTAATGCAGTTATGAAGTTCATGAAAGAAGGAAGACCACGTTGTGAGTTAAGGAATGGGTACAGAACAGAATGAGTTAATAATGTCTGACAACCACTTGTCAGGAAAAAGAGAAAATCTTTGGAATCACCTGACAATAAAGTAAGACCTGAATACTTCTGTGAGATTATAGCTCTAGAAATGGGATGTTTTTTGTACATTTTCCTACAATGTTTTTAAACTAGTGAATAGATAGACTTCATGTACACCATGTAATACATTTATCAGTATTCCCTGCTTTCACTGGTGTAGCTTTTACATTTGTGAAAAGTCAGTGACTGAAGTTAATATATTGTATCAGTGTTTCCAAATTCATAAGTTTTCCCTATTTGGTAACAGAACTATTCGCAGTCAGTTGACACATGCAGTTTATGATAATTCTGTGATTAAGATGAATGTCAGGAAAGATAAATGCATCTGACTAACTGGTCTCTGGTCAGAACTCAACTCTGCAAAGCATCTAGCTAAGTAATTTCACATACCAAACGTGACCCAGTAATACACGAGGACATACTGCTTGTTGTGACTTTCGTTGCACAGCAGTTTTGAGAAATTATTAATTTTTAAGGAGAAAGAGGAGATAGAAAAGACTGCATGTGTGCCCAATGACACATGCCTGTTTGTGCCTAATTCATTGGAAAAAATGCTCAAGAACTGTTCAGCCATGTTCAAATATGCTGCCAAGGTCAATGGGACCTTTCCAAAAGTGCTGGTTATGTGAGGTAAAAGTGCTTGAGGCTCTTTCAACTTAAGCATTTTGGATATTTATTTGTTTTATTTGGAGAGCAGATAATCTGACTGTTTTGGCAGTTCCCTCTCTGAGCATTACTGACAGTATATCTTGGAAAACTCAGAAGAGGGGTTTAACTAAGTGTCTAGAACACAACACTGTATTACAAGGCTACATAGTACAGGTCACCTGAGGGTACCATAAAGTGTATTCAGACACCTCAGACTTTCAAGTCAAATTCCATTTTTACAATAGTGGTAATCAAGAGACAGAAAAGAGGTGTATAAGTGCAATATTTTTTTTGTCCTATCAGCATGATATTGTGTAACTCCCAGAATGCATCTAGAAAATGTGGAAGAGTTGATTTGAATTCTGAAGTGGATAATACGCATTTGCAATAAGATATTTTGAAAGCAAGGAAAGAGAACAATAGTACTGTGTACCAGCTGCTGCTGTTTTGTGTGCCTCTGGAAACAGTAGATGGGTAAGAAAATCTACCTAGTTAAATACAGCTTTTGTGTGTACACATGTGAGGCTGTCTGGGTTGGATTAAAAGGTTGTAGTGAGTGGGTAAAGTTGCTGGATAAAACCTGTTCACATTCACCTTAACTGTCTGATCTTCCAGCCATTGTTTGTGCCATGTGGTTTGGATATGGTTCCTAACTGCTGCAGACAAAGAGATGCTCCTTCAGTAGATACTGAAAGAAGGTTAGAATTGAAAGAAACCCAGCATTTGGCTAAACTTTGAAGTTTAACATAGTTCAAGAAGAGAGAAGAGTGTGATCCTGCTTCCGTGACAGCGAGTGTGAACAGAAGTAGGCAAAAAAACCCAAAACTTTGTTTCCCATATTTCTCTTAATCTCTAAGTTTGGAATAAGTAAGTCATATATAAGCAAGGCTGCACTGGGTGTGGTTTAGTTTCCAACGTGGTTGTTTAAAATCACCTTCAGCAAGGTTTCCTGCCCTGGCCTTTTGGACTTGCAATGTCTGTGCTTGGCTTAGCAGGAGTTTCCTTTGCCCACAACTTCTGGCTCCTGAGGCTTGGACCTGGAGAGGCTGATGTACAGCCCCACCTCTGTCCTTGGATTTTCTTGGAACTGGATGATATTCCTTTGGTAGGAATATCCCTGAGGCGAAGCAGGGTGATGATACAAGTTCACCTCGTTTACTGGAATGTCACTTGTACCATCCAGTGCTTTTTGCATTGTAATTATTTCCTGGGGGTAATTGCATGCTTTTTTAGACTTTCTTTTGCGCTCCCATGCTCAGCTGAAAAACTGCCAGAGGGCATTGCTGAACTGTTCCCAAGGAGAACAGTAATGTCTACTAGTCACTCTGACATTATTGCTATTTATAAATTCTAAACAAAAGAAAATAAAGGATAACCCAAATCCATGTGTTTGGCACATGGAGCTAGTCTTATGGTTGACAGTTCTTTTCCTGATCATGCTATTTCTAGACTAATCCTGTGCTCTGGTGTGAAAACTTGGGCTACTTATTGGTGCTATTCCACCAGTGGATGTATTGGTTATGTATCAAAGTGGTAAAAGAAATCAAGCATTGCTATGGGTCTCTCTTCACATGTATCAGTTGAGAAACTTATCCACAAGGAAAATTACATACTCTATACCTCCAAAGAAGTGAGGGAACATCTGTTTCATCCAGATGAACTTTGGGGTTCAAGGGAGGATCTTTAAATCACAATTCTTAGATGGTGCTGCTCTCTGGTGCTGAAGCTCAGTACCACCATTTCCTCCCAAACCTCTCTAGCTGTAAAATAAAGGTTTTGGGAAATGCTTTTCATTATCTATAAGGATTAAAAAATAAATTCAGTGTACCCAAATATTTCTCATCTTCAAAAATAATTATTTAAATGTCTGCCTAAAAGAAAAAAAAAAAATACAGTACAAATACAGAACACTTAAAACTAATCTACCCTGAAGGGGTAAAAGAGATGCTCATTTTGAAAATAATGCAAAACATCTTACACACCCTGTAGGAGTAGATAATAGACTACAGTTAGATATGACATCTAAATAGCCACTAAAAATATTAATTAGTAGTAAGTTTTCTAAGCATTGTTTTCACATACTAAATTGAAGAATTGTTTTTACTCTTTTTATTAAGAGATTAGCAGTTCATTTATCTCATTTCAATTCATACAACCTAACTCCATTGCTTACTATTTAATAAGAACTACCACAAATTACTTGGAGAAGGATTGTTTTACTGTTCCTAAAAAATTGCAAATATTAATTTAGAGTAATTTACTTGCCTTATTAAAAGTCTCCACATTTAAGGGTAATTGCTACAATAGAGTTAAACACAGAATCTTCCACATTACTGCAAACCTCCACTGTTTTATGCATTATGAAGCTTGCACTGTAGCCTTATGAGTAAGCAATGGAAATTTCATCTTACTTGTGTGTTAGCAGTAGAAGTTTACTTCCACATTTAGAAACCTTAACACGGCTATCTACATACTATAGCTATACTCATTCGGTTCCTTTATTGCTTCTTGAGGGAAGTTAATATAAACCTTACCTAGAGTTTCAAAGGGGAACAGAGGAATCTGTGGGGAAGAGCTTATTTTCCTTTGAAAGAACAGTCTTTAACTACATATGAGGAAATAGTTTTCAGTTTTGTTCTGTCTGCAATTTAACCATTTTCAAGTTTTATATAGAAAAGTGCCCAGACTTGGTATGTTAATTGTACCTGAAGAGTTTGTAAGATCACCTCTGCAATCTCTAAAAGCTAAGCTTAGAGTGAGACATGTTTATGACTTTTCTGCAAAGTAGTTCAACAGGAAGTTTCAGAGCAGTTAACTTCTGCCACTGTATTTGTATGGGATCAGGGAGGGAAAGGGCTGAAAGGAAAGAAACATTAATAGAAAAAAATAATTTTGAAAGCTAGGGGGAAAAGAGAGAGAATTTTTAGTGTCATAGACGGAAATAACAGGAGAGAATTTTTTTTCCTTGTTGAGTGAGGCAGTTTCCTGTCATTTATGGAACCTCTGAAGTATATATATAGACATGTGGAAGCCTATCAATAAGCCTTTAGTACCTGCTTGCAGCATAATGCCACCTTAAATGCTGCCATACTTGATTTAGAAACCACAGATTCTGACAGAGATGGAGCAACCTATTCCGTGGATTAGAAAAAACACCGAACTGAGTGCCACTCAAGAACATACCCTGTGCATTTTGTTTAACCGGAGCCTGGGTTTTCCTCCTGACTGGAAAATGGCTGAGAACTATAGCCTTTCCTTTGATTTATGGTGGGCCAAAGCACACATTTCAGAGCTCTTGAGCAAAACTTATGGTATTTTTTTTAGCTATATACACTTTAGTAAATAATGGACAAGATAGCAGAATTAGAACTGTGTAAGGTTGACTGAAAACAGTGAAAAAGGAACTCCAGGTAAACTCAGCCACCCATCTGACATCCTGCTGTTTTAGAAGTTTGTTCACTGTATCCAAAATAGTATTATAATTTAAAGGCTGCCACATATGGAAGATGTTAGCAGTTTCCATTGCCTTGTTCCACTTGATAGACGTACCCACTGAACCTATACAGGGTCTGTTCCAAAGTAGGTGATTTGTGAAAAGTTTTCATGCTTCTGGTTCTTATAAAAACTGCTATATAACCAATGTATGACTTTCATTTTGTTTTTGTTTCTACAGCATGAGCATTTTATTTTAGAGAAAATATGATTATAACATTGCTCTTAAGTCCAAACGTTAGTAGGTGGAGAACTGATTAAAGTTTGTTTAGTCATTAGTATTATCTGCATGACAAAATGAAAGCTTATTTCTAATACAGAGTATTTACATGATCTTTATCACTTGTTACTATTACTGAAAAACGATAAATTAGGCATACACTTTCAAAATAACACCTGGAACAAAACTCCCTCTTTAAACTTGTTTAACCTTTTATTTTTTTAGTGATAGATTGGAATTTATTATTTTGAAAATCTTGGAGCACCTGGTCTATGATTTTATCAGAGTTATAACAAATGCCTTGGAGGTGAGGGTGGGGGAATGGTTAGAACAGGAATTGTAATTCTTTAGAAAGTGCCTTTTATCTTTAGAACAAATTTAGTTTGAAAACTTAAAGCACTCTGGACTGCAATTCATTCTGACAAATCAGTTCTTAAGGTGCTACTTATATTGCAGTTAAATAATCCTAACATCCCTGCTGACTGTCTAAGTTTAACCTCTGACCCTGAGAAATCTGATTAAGAGAGAAAGGTAGATGGAGAAATACACCAAGTATTTGTTGCATTTCTCTCCCTTCTGAAACAGTTGTCATAATATTTCCTACATCCAAAATGCAATGATATGAAGTTAACAGTAAATTTAAAATAACACGGACAATTTAAAAGTTTAATAGTGACTTATCCAAAACTTGCTTTTTAGGCAAATACGTTATATGAGATTTGCAACTTTTCTGTTGTCTCAGAATCAAACTGCAACACTTGCAGATGCAACAGAAGGCTAGTTTAACCCCTTCCTTCCTTCTGTGTCACAAGCACATAATGATGAAAGTTTCAAAGAGACTCCTTTTTGCTGTCAGGCTTTAAAACTGCTGAAGAGCTGCTTTTTCTCAGATGTTCCGCCCAAACTGTGATTGGCCCTCATTGTGCATGGCACTGGTTACAGTGTCTTTGTCAGTGAGATTTCTTGTATCATCCCAGAACTGGGTCCTAGGAAAGTTACCTGTCTGCTAAATGTCACTGTTGCTCTTTGACTGACTCATTAGTTGGACTTTGACAAAGCTAAGCTTGAGTGATCATTTCCATTTGAATTTTTTTTTTTTTTTTGCTGTTAAGAGCTGCCTGTCTTCAACGTTGGACTAAAGCTTTTATTAATGCAACTGAGACACAGTATTTTTGTGCTAACTTAGGTATTAGGCTTGCTGCTTAGCATGTCTAAGATTAGTCTGGCATGAAAGTTCAAGAATGTAAATCAGCACTAAACCCAAGGTCAGTCTAAAAGGTTCACTTTTTTTTTAAAGATCATTCCATAAAGGAAAAAGAGGAAGAGTTGTATAATTCAAGAACACATTTCTGTGTCTGCAAAAGAAGCAAGTGCACAATCTGGGTAGCAAAGGAAAGATGGATTTTTGCTCTAGCGCAGACCAACTAATTTTGTTTTCTTTCCCATCTGTCCTCCATGTGAGTCTGTCCACATGAAAAATCCCACTTGGTGAATCCCCACAGGGATGGCATCCATATCACAGCAAATGTTGGGTCTATTCATCACTTTGGTGCCTGGGATAATTTTACAATAACCTTGGCAGGCACACTTCTACGAAAGATGATTTTCAGCTGTAGGCCTGAAATCAGATTAGATCTTGTTGTTTAATCACCAGCATAGTCATGTTCCCAATGCTCTTAAGAGAAGTTTCTTTGTGTTATATATTTCTTCATTCCAGTATTACACTTTGGATGCATAAAGGGACTGCCTATAAACTCGTCTGAGACATTCCAGTATTAATCTTGCAGAAAAACAAAAGGGATAGAATTCATGTGATAAAATTAGTCTAAATGTAATTTAGTTGCGACTAGAGTTTGTCAAATACTTAGAGTTTTTGCCCTTCATAAAAGGGATAAAGGGTGAAAAGTATGGGGTTGGGGTAATCTCAGACAGAATAGATGAGTAACAAAGAAGCTTTCAAAAGAAAGTTCACATATGTCTGTATGACAGTGAGATTTATGATTATTCTGAGTTGTTCACTTCAAAGTATCTGTAAAAATGGTTATTGTAAAATAGAACAAGGCAGAGCAAATTTCATATAATGACCAAAGAAAAATTATCACTGAAAATTATCCGCAAAAGCAGAGTGGAAAAATGAGTTGAAGCCATTCAGATTTACGCATGATTTAAGACTAGTGGCATGCAGAGATTTCTAGAAGAGGAAAGTGAAGGTAAAATGGAGAAAAGTTCTTCTTTTATGTAATTGGTCTCTACTTGGTTTTGTAATAACACATTGTGACTAATGCCCCAAGGTCCAGTGTTCCTTGAGGTTGCGGAAAGCCTCTGATCAGACTCTAATAAGAACCTGATCAGGGTCCATGTGAGTGCACTAGAAGCTCATTTCAGGTTGAGTTTCTTTTTAAAGAAAAAAAAATCCCTGCTCTTTTCAAAAGACATTGAAACACAGGTGTGAGAGATATGCAGATAAGAAACATAGGTATTTTCAAAGTAATTGTTTTGAGGACCACTCTGCAAAGTGCATGCTCACTCACTTCTTAAGCATTGACAAAAGCATGGCCTATTCTTGCTGAATGTAGGTTGATTTATGCAAGTGAAGACAAATGGTTCTCAGTCAGCAATCATCAAATTCAAAGTGAAACTCTAGAGCTTTGAACCCACATGACCTGAAGCAGAAACTAGTGTTCACACCAACCCTTGCAAAGCAAAATTGTTGTGTTTGGAAGAAATATCACCCATTCATCTGAATAGTCAGGAAAAAAAAATAGTGTCATGGATATCAGGAAAACAAACTCATTATTTTTAATTTATGAAATTTATTGCCACATAATTTAGTGCTTTCTTATCCTTTGAAATAACTACATATTATAAGATGTTTTGTGAGAAATAAATAGACTGATGCCCATTTACCTAGGCAACTGGAGCAAAATTTTGAAGAGTGCATGTACACTTACATTTCCTTACAGGAGTATAACAAAAAATATAAGGGAATTCAAATATTCCTGCTCATGGACATGTGATAACAAAATGATTAATTCCCATGCATGAATCCTGTGAGAAACTTGCTTCAAAACTAACCATGAAGCCACACCTCCAAGTACTGAAAACATGGTGATGATCAGTCTAATCTTTTGGAAGTAGCCTAGTCAAATAAATATGACATTACTTTTCAGTGGAACTAGAATTTTGCATAGAGAAAAGCCTCTGTAGGTGTACCTGTACAGTTGTACGTGGGGCTCCCCATCCTGATAAGGGGTAGATTAATTCTTGCTTCACTAGGCCAGATGTTATACTGCTGGGTCTTCTGTGGAAAATCACTGTGTATCATTTTCTTTCCTCACCATTCCTAAGAAATTCCCATTTATCCTAAGGCTAATTTCCCTATTCCAGAAGGCATTCACTATCCCTGAAACTGTGTAAATAGCAGCTTCCTACTTTCCTTCTTTCCACCAGTCCACAATTTCTATTATTTTTTCTTTTCCTTTTGTCTGGGAAAAGGCATGATTCAGGATGTCTATCTGTACTGAGCAGAAGAGCTCATTTAGGGTTTGGTGCTTTTTGTTTGTTTGTTTGCTTGCTTGCTTGCTTGTTTTGTTTTGTTTTCTTGTTTGTGTTATTTCCCCCTTTTTTTTTTTTAAAATATATATTATAGTTGGAAGGCTTGAACACATGCCCCTTCACATAGCCAAAAGTTAGTCCTGTGTGAAATCATTGCAGAAAAGTAAATGGATTAAAACCACAGTGAGTTTAAAAAAGAACAGCTAAAAGGAGTCATCATTGCATTCAGTCATTTACAAGGGAATGCAGAGATTTCTGTTACACTACATTTTGCAAGGGCTTGGTAGGGTTATAGAACACCTATGCTAAGAAAGTTTGTACATGATACAAAGATTGGTGGAGCTATACCTATGTAGAATCTGTATGAGTTCTAAATATTTTGATTAACTATGTCAGGAAAAAAAAACCCCAACATTTTAAGATGGGAGGACAGGACTGAGAATCCTCATAGTGACTAAACTGAGTCACATGTAAGTATCATTCGCACTCCTTCATATGATGATCTAACTCTAGGAGAAAATTTTAAGGCTAGCTGTGATTTATAAATTGGTTTCCAATATTTAAGCCATTATTTCCAGTCAAGCTGCTATCATTCCTACTGGTTGGCATGGCATGTGTAGCAAATGGTCTTTCTAGCCTGTGTGGATTCTTGAGAAGAACCTGGAGTCATGACTTACAAATGTTGCTGCTGACTTACAAATGCCTTATTTTTGGGAAACGAAAACTGTTTCTACAATTTCTTTTTGGGAAACTTTCTACATTGGACCAAGAATCATCCTGTGCCTTGACACTTTAGTCATACAAGGGCTCTGTAGACATATTTCCTAACTAGTCATCTATTCATTGCTTTTGCTCCTCTAATACCATTGTATGAAAGTGTTAGCAACTCACCACTCTGGTCAGCCTCAGCAGGCCAAAAGCAGAGTAGAATAAAATTCCTAAAAGCATAGAAAAATAATGCGGATCTCATGAGACCTAGAGTATGTATGTCCAGGAACAAGGAGGGAGAAGGTGGCACTGTCCAGATCTGGCAATACATCAGTGTTCTGCACAAGGCTGTCAGATGCTGAGTGAATGAAAATGCTATTCAGTCTCCCAAGAGCACTGTTTATTTTCTCAAGTGAGGAGAGAGTGTGAAAAATTTGGGGGAAGTGTTTCTGTTGAGATCTGTGTTAAAAGAAATCTAGGATTCCTTCCTCTGAAATAAGATTTAGGAAAATTAAACATTTTTAATTTGAAGCCAGAAAATCCGAAATAAAATGTACATTTTTATCAGTGATGATAATTATAGGAGTGCTGTATTTTCCATCACCTGAAACTTTTCAGCAAATACTGGTTATGTTAGTGATTATCTCTTGTTCAGTCAGGGGTTATGCACAGTGTTACACAGAAAATCAGATTAGAAGCTCATAATGGGTCCTTATGGCCGTAAAGGTACATGAAAGTCAACGGCACAAATTTGCAACAGTCAGTGATTTGGTTCAAGGCTGAAACTTTTAAATGCAGATTTCTGCTGTCCATTTTGAATGATGGAATGCTTAATGCGACAGGAGTTGAATGCTGGCTGCAGTTAGATTGATACAACTCCGGTAACTTCAGTGGAACCACAGGATTTGATCCAGGGACTTTTCAAACCTGTCTGTTTTGACAGAGGCATTATTGTCACTTAATCAAAAGCTTTTACCTTGAGAAGCTTGTTACCACCAGCATTATTGTAAGGAGTGGGCATTTTCTTTTTTTCTAGGGGAGAAAAAAAAAAAAAAAGAAAGAAGCATTTTAAAGTTATAAATGCATCTGACTGGTTTTACTATGCCAAACACAAGAGTCTGTTGTTAAAGCATGTGAATATCTGATTAAGTAATCAAAAAGAAGTATGTGATTCTTAAAAATCAAGCCTAAATTCACTGGCTAGGGATCCTGATAAACTACGAGAAGTGCTTTGTTTGAGGAGGAGTTAGGATAACTTATTCTCATTCAAGTTGCTATCCAACATACCAAGCATAATCCCACAACTTTACAGGTGGAGCCACATTGCAGCTAGTGACACAGACAGATGACATATTTATTAGCTTGTCAAAGCTTCCTCTGTTTATGGAAGACTCACCCAGCTAAACAAAACAGTCTGCTTCCCATTGGCTAATTGAGCTGGCCCCTGTTGAGAGCCTCAGCAAAGTGCTTGATGAGGCATAAAATGATGATTAATTAATTTACTGCTCAGTTGATCATCAAACTGAGAGGTTTATGATTCTCACAGCGGTCAACACTCTCTCTTCAATGTGCAACAGCATGAGCAGCCTTAGCTCTGGCCTGCTGCTGCCTTTGCTATGACCTGAGATATGGTGGCTTAATTCAGGGGAAACAGGGAAAAAATTAAGAGAAAAGTTTCAAAAGGGATGTACACAGCAGCCTCTTTCAGAGAGGCTTGTGAGTGCCAGAATGCTTCTCACAAAGGGGCTTTTCATATCTCAGCATTAATAAAAGCTACTTTGCTGGACATCATTTTGGTTCAGTGGATTAAATAAGAATCCCTGTAAAAATAACAGTTGCTTGTCTGATTACATGACTAAAAGTCAGAATTAGAATTAAGTTATATTGAGACTATAGGGCTCTATAAAGGGCTTCACAGTTGCAGGTATAGGTATGATAAGAGAGATCAAAATGGCAGTACAAATACTGAGCAATGTTCTCTTTTTTATTCCTAGAGAAGAATTTTAGTAATTTAAAACTTTTTAGAAAAATCTATTAAGATTTGAATATTTAATAAATCTGTGGCATTCTGTGTATGGCGGGCAACATATTTAAAAACATTATTCAAAAATCATGTCTTTCCATTTGTATGCACTTGCAGCTTGTGTTGCGCTCACCAAGTGTTTTGCATAAGCTTTTGTGTGCAAATGTTTAAGTATTTGCACTTATGGTATGACTAACTTTTCTCTGAAATATTGATGTAGTATTAGTGTTTGTATTGATGTAGTGTCCAGTGTTTATTCCCAATATGAAGACAATTAAAATCTGCTTAGTTACAATCAATTAGTTATAGAGTAATGACAGGTGAATAAATATACATATAAGAAAGTACTTGAATGCCATAGTCAGACAGGTGTGTTTTATAGTAGACATTTGGTTTGATTTTGCATATGAACTAAGTGGTGGTATATATATATATATATATATAGGCATGTGTATGCTAATATAAACACATTTAGAAGTTTATATTCTCTCTTTTCAATAAAACTGTCCTAGAGTTACTAGTACTAGAGTTACTAGTACTAGAAGACCCTAGGAAAGGTCTTTGAAATGTCCAAAGGCCTGAGCATCTGAGTGGGAAATAAAAGGTTGGTGATTATAATGGGAAGAGTGGATCAGTTTGCACATGAGAACAAGTATGTATAATCCATTCTTAGATAGGGTTCTGGCTAGAAAGAACCCAGACTGAAAATGAAACTATTTAATATAACTTCAGCTGTTTTATTTGGCTCAAAAGAACAATGTGAACAGTAAGCAAGTGCAAAAAGGAATTGAGGTAGTACAGTCACTAGATCTTTTGTTTACGAACTATGTTTCTTTGATTCAGCTCTTAGGAAACTTGATCTAGTTTAGATAAGCCAGTGGAAGTAGTTTCTTTTTCTTCAAAAAGCAATGCAAAGAAACATACATTAGCACTCTTACACAGAATATACTACAGTGAGGGAAAATAACTCAAAACCCCCCAACACAAACGCAATAAATTCTGATAGAGAAATTTAATTACAACAAGAGAAGAAAGATGGAGTGGAAGAAAGGATGAAATATCAATGTGCTCTGAGAACTTGCATCTTTGTCAAATAATGGAAAAAGTCTCCTTAAGCAATGTAAATCATAAGATTGCATGAACCTATTCGAATAAAACACCTTTTAAAATCCTACTCATCTATCTTTTAGAAAAAGACATTTTTTAAAAAAAAGGCATAGATGAGAAATTACTTTACAAACATTTAGGGGCAACAGTGGCAAAATATGTAGTGTGAACATTTGTGACATGACGTGACAGAGTATGCTAATGTTGACTCGGATATAAATGGTGCATAAATGGTAACTGTTTAGAAGGTAAAGGTCTTTTTGCCTCTAAAATTGGGACTACTGATATTGTACAGATTGTATAAAAAGGAGATTTGAAAACAAATTTCAAAATCATTATCCATTCAAAGAGATAGGTATACTGTGACCTGATGCAAGCTTTATACTCATACTTTCAGATTTGTAAAGTGCTACTGGAGACATTTTATAAGAATGATATGGAATATAGTCACTTGCCCAGTCAAGAATATAGGCAGCAGAAAATGTAGACTCAACTCTGCCATGGTCAGATATTGATTGTTCGTTAGTTATGCTTCTTTTAGGCATCTTTTATTCTACTTTATGTTGCTACTCCCAGTAGGAATAACTGCATAATGGAAGCTCTATAGGTCTCTCCTCAGTGGACATTTTTTTGCATAAAAACTGGTCCACCTCTGAACTTTCTGATATTTCCCCACTCTTCTACATCCTATCATGGTCTAAAATTCATCATTCTGTAACCATATCTGCTTTCTCTCATGCTTCTTTTTATGATCCTCTTCTGAGGGTCTGTATAAAAATGCATAGTGCTTCATTTTTATAGCTTCATAAAATGTAATGGCAAGAAAACCATTAGCTAATCTAGTTGACTACCTTTGAAACATGGGCTGTAGAATTTCACCTGGTTATCCTTGCACTGAGCTGAATAATGTGCACTTGACTAAAATGTATCTTCCAGATGGATATCTAGTTTTGATTTGAAGACATGAAAGGCCACTTCCCTGGCAGTTTTGAAAACATCAAAGAGTACTGAGCTTATGGAAGATAAAAGAAAAATGAGCTAATTGCCTGGATGCTAAAGGGAAATTTACAGCAAATACTTTGGTTCTATTCTGGCTTTTAAAAATCTGACTTTCTGGAAAGAGTACAAGCCATTTTTACACACATATTTAAAACTGACTTTCTTTCTCCCTCCCAAATCCAGGCTTCAACTGGTCTTGAGAAAAAAGCAAAACAAAACTGATATTGAAAGATCCACCATAGGTTAACATTGGCCATTTTTGTAAAAGTCAGGCTGAAGGAGAAGAAAATGATCTTCACGACTTCGAATACAGAATGTATCCAACTCTTTTTTTTTTTTCTTTTTTTTTTTTTTTTTTAACTTGTAAGCTAGGAAGGGGAAGGGGACATAGGAGTTCCACCATCTCAAAAAAATTTAACATGTTCCTTTAAAGAATATTTTTTTTTCTTCACACTCTGTCATAGCAAAATCAAGGTTTATATAGTTTCCTTCTGAGATGTGTTTTCCTGTAACTTAATGTATTTTTTTTTAATATCACATGTTCTATTTTCCTACTAGTAGAAATGAATAATGCTAAGAACACATTCCTGACTAATTTAGTCAGTAGCATTGTAGGTCAAACATTTTGACCTGTAGAGATTTTAAATTATGTCAAATTATGTCTAAATTAAGCCTTTGCATCTTATTTTTGGCCTTTTTTGAGGCCATTCAGTTTTGTGCTGGAGTAATCAACTAACACCTTTTTTTGAGTCCTAGGACTGAGGCGTCCCTCAGAACGATCTTCAATAGTAGCTTGAGCCATCACCTGTTAGCTGGCATGGGCACAATTTGATATTTGGAAATATTTGATTAAAAAAAATTACAACAGATTGAATTGCACCATTGAAAGAGTTAAATAATGGTTGAAATTGTTGAAGCCAGAATCAAGAATATTATAAAAAATAAAATTATGTTTCACAGAGCGAAAAAACCTGGCTCTTAAAATAAAATGAAAATTTCCTAACAGCAAGGCTGAGAAGAGTGAAAAATACTTTTTTTATACTTATTTCATAGATGAGCCTCAATGGACTTACTCACTGTAGCAATTACAAAATAAATTAAAATGAATGAACACTTTTACTTGCTTTTGAACTGGAACTTACGAGGTTTTATCTTCACAGAGTGTGACTATTCCTCAGCAAGGGTCACTCATGACACTCTAATAGAAAGTTTATAGTTCCCCATAATGATCTGTGGAGAGCTCATGTTAATTGCAAACAACCATTGTCTAATCACATTCTTCTGGCAGCAAGTTCAGCCATGAATGGTGGACAGCTCCTGGAAGAACAAACTACCTCATGACTTTTCCCAGGCTACATTCCTACAACACAGCCATGAGACCATGGTAAAACCACAGAATTTTATCACATTGCTTTAACAATTGGTGGTTTTTCCATTAAACATGTGTTGTGGTACATCCTCCGCTCTTCAAGTTTGCAATACTCAAAAGACAGTCACTGATGATGAGATCTAGTCTGATATCCCCTGTCCACACTCTTTCATCAAGAAGCAAACTATGCCTGTTGAGAAATAAAAAAGGAATTTGGCCTATTTCACTAAACCTGAGCATTTTTGATAGGTACCTTTACATGCGTAGATATAGATGTATATATTTCTTTGCCTCTGTGTGTGTGAGCAGATTATGGCATAAATGTATTGAATGTGTTATTAAGTAATTGTTACAACTGTAGTCAATGCTATAGAATCAGTTTATAAATATTAATTTAATCAATGACCAAGTGCTTCTATAGCCTTTTGTATCTTTATCTTTTTGCACCCATATCCTTTGCACTCTACTCCCTTAACATCTCCTGTCTCTATGTGAATCATTCTAAATTGATTCTAATCCAATTTTCCTTTCTCTGTTTCACCCATGTAGTAATTAAGAGGGTGAATCTTGGCATTGAACTCTGTGAAGCTATGCTTTTGCAAATTCATGTTAAACCCTGTTTTTTGCCAATACCTTTGATGGTGATTGTTTAAGCAACTGAAACGTTTCATTCATGATAACATCCACTTCAAATATAATATTTTATAATATTTACTTTTTTTAGGTTGAAAGAATCTTACTTATTCACTGAACCACACTACTTTTTCCTTAAGAAATTTAACGTATTATTAATTGTTCTGTTAAAGCTGATACTGGGAGAAGTGACGAAGAAAAGGCAGAAAACATAGAGTTCAGTCTGACTTGGGAAGCACTGTGGTTATATTCACAAGGACAGGTCATCCATTCTTTTGGGAAGGAATGAGTAGGTTGACTAGAATGAGGCTAGAAGGGAAATGCCATATTACTATTATAAATAACTGTTCTTACTCAGATCTAGAAAAAAACCCCAACAACCAACATTGGGAATAGAAGTGATTCTGCATAGATCATATCAAATAAAAACAATTTGTCAAATATTCATGAAATGACCTGCTGAACCTGGCGTACTCTTTTCTACTCCTGTATTTATATTGAATGAGTAAGAAATCATTTTATAAAACTAAAATCAAGGCATGCAAAGAGTGATGTAAAAATCTATTAGTTGAAGTAGATTCTGGACAATCAGATGACATATCTACTTGCTCAAAACATGTATTTCTGCATGGAATTTTCCAATCTTCTTGTTTTCTTTCAGTAAGACTATTACAATATGCTTGACATTTGAAGACTACTACCAGACTACTTTATTAATTTCTTTCCTGTTTTAGTTAAACAATATCAGTCCTTGGACCAGGACACTGTTTAGAAAGTCATAATGTAGTAGAAAATTTTGTTTCAACAGCTGTAAAACTCAGACATATTCTAGATAAAATATGACAGAAAATCTTTCCATCCATGAGTGCAGAGCTGGTTTAATATAGAAATGTTTGCTTAAACTGATGAGCACCTTGCTGTGACAGATCAAGACAGCTACCCTAACAGTCCTTGACAGCTTTTTCATTATATGTTCCTGATGATCCATTTGCAATTTCAAGCAGATTTGTTTGGGGTTTCTTCTCCTATAGGTCCATTAAGTACTTGGCACCTACCTTTTTTCTTTTCTTTTCTTTTCTTTTCTTTTCTTTTCTTTTCTTTTCTTTTCTTTTCTTTTCTTTTCTTTTCTTT
>JAWWEE010000074.1:87001963-87026096 GCA_035221455.1 Xenops minutus | reverse complement strand
CCTTTCCTTTCCTTTCCTTTCCTTTCCTTTCCTTTCCTTTCCTTTCCTTTCCTTTCCTTTCCTTTCCTTTCCTTTTTTTAATATATATTTTTTTAATTTATTTTTAAAATTACAGTCTAGTTTCCCTGGCAGAAAATCACAAATATTTGCTTTTGATACAAACATCACATTATTGTTGCTGTTGTTTTTATCAGTGTTTGAATACAATAAGATGCATTTCTTGACAGCGACAGAAGAAAGCATCCTCTCTCTCTCTCTCTCTTTCTAATATAAAATTTAGTTTCAGAAAATCAGCAAGTTTCTTCACACAACCAGAATATGAATTAGATATGTGTAGGTCTAAAAGAACCACATCCTCATTATCTATCACCAGACTGAAAACCTTTTCTATTGAAGATAAGTTTGTTCCTTGTAAGTTAATATGCCCTCAAGCTTAAATTTTGCTGTGAAGTGGTTTGTTTTGTTTTATTTTGTTTTGTTTTTTCACACTTTCCCCATTTGTTTTAACTACATTTAAAATTAAAACTAATGTAATTTTGGTAAAGTCACTGTCTTTGGGAGGAGTCTTGTGAGGCATTTACTAGGACAAGACTTCTGTATTTGTCACATTGTAAATTAATATAAACTTTAAGCCAATTGCTGTGAACTCAGACACTGAATTATATTGCTGAGGTTTTTTCAAAGTTAAAAGATCAAAATATTACATTTAAGCTTAACATTTTTGTGTAATACCTTTTATTTTTTTCCCACCATAAATACTAATATGTTTTCCTTTGGCTTTTCTGTGATCCATTGACATAGAAAAAAAAAAAAAGCCTAAATGATCCTGGTTAAAATAAATCAGGAACCAAAATTCTTTTGAGCTTCAAATTAATTTTTATCTACATATATTTTGAGCAAACAATCACCATAAGTTTCAAGAGAGTGAGTAGGAATTGAGAGCTTTAACTGTATGTAACAGCTTGGCTGTGCTCTACTGTCAGAGACACTGATAGTTTTAGAAAAAGTAAGTCTTAAAAGACCTATCAAAACCAATGAAATAAGAAAACAAATAACACTGTAAATTAAAAAGAATAAGTGTAGTGTTTAATGAACACTTATTGACCAATAACCTGCAACTAATGTAACTATAGATTTTTACTTTGGCTATTCATAGCTCTAAAAGGCAGTCATTTGAAGCTGTACAGATAATAGGGTGAAGTGATGGCTAACAGGAATGCATTTTATTAAAAGTTAAATTAAATAAGACTAAATTGGAAGGAGATGAAAAAGTCTGCTTAGTTTAATAAACCCTTGGCTGTTCATATTGTTCAGGTCTTCCTTAAAATAAAAGGTGTCCTGTCATTTATACCAGAATATAGATAAATCTTCAGCAACTCAATTTCTGCCAGAATTAAGGGAAACTTAGAATCTCAAGACCTATCCATAGGAAAGATTTATAAGACCACTTAGTCCAAATATGGCTTTTCTAAGATATTGCAACACACTGATCACAAACACAAGATATGACACACATTTACCAAATCAAATTGTATGGTTTTTATTTGTGAATGTAACAAACTTGTTTCAAATGTTGTAGAGCTAAATAATTCTCCATTATAAATCTGTGCAAACCATGGAGCAAAACCAGGCATCATATGCCTTACCACATATCTCAATATCAGATGTGGTATAAGCAAATAAATACACAGAGATAACAGTGCAATAGTACTCTGGCAATGGAACCACTTGTTGAAACAAACAGTGCTTTTAATGCATTTTAAATTTAATTTATTTCTGTGAACTTTTAAGTCAAATTTCCCAGCAATAAAAGCCAAAAATTGAAAAAGATTTTATATAAACAGCTATTTAAATTATTAAAACCAGATATTGTTTGGGAGTGAGGACCTCCACTAATCAACTTTCTGTGCACATTATTGCTGTGTGGAGAGTCTGTGTGGGTCTGTGCGGGCCTGCCAGGTGTTTGTGGATGCCACACCGACCATCCTCTGGCGTACTTAGAAGGGCATGGTCTGGAGGGTGTTCTTCCCTTAAACTTGCAAAGCTGCAACATGGAAAGCAGCTTGACTTTCTCAGATCATAAAAAGTTAGTCTTTGCTATGTGAAAGAAACATTAGGCATCTCTGATGAGTTCAACAAAGCAGGAATGCAAGCATGTGTTAAAAATGTAAAGTAGAGTGCCCCAACCTGCCAACGGGAAAATCAAGTTCTAACTTAGCAGCAGCAGAGCAGTCAGTTTGAGCACCTTGCTTTGGACTCCTGGGACTTGTGGTTTGGAAATTGAACTCTTGATGAATTTAAAAAAAAAAAATAAAATCCTTTTCACTCCTTACTAACAGTCTGAAACAAACTAACAAAAGGGTATAGGACAGGCAAAGTACTGCTGCGAGTTCCCCTCTTACTGGCATTACTGTAAGGATTCAGAGATAAATATTATTGAGTGTCCATATAGCACATCAAGCTGTAACAACCAACCATCACATTTTCTTGAGAATATTCAAAAATATTAGAAGAGTTAGGATTTGGGTGCACCATCATTCGGACTGTGAGGTTGAGGTTTGTTGTCAGGCAGTTGTAACATCACTTTGGAGTAGCCAATGAGCCTGATCATACCTGATCTCAGGGGAGGTTCTCAGAGAATCATAGCCCAAGCCAGAATTCCTGGGGCGTGTTGCCACTGCCGTTGTGTTACAAGAGATGATCACCATTTATCTCTCCATACTGTAACTACAATAGTTGGTTTGCATTTTCTGAGGGTGAAGAATAAGGCAGGATTTCAGAGATACTTAAAGAGGTTGATGCCCAGTACCCACTTATACTATGGAGAAGGAAAAAAGGATAAGTGCTTCTGAAACTCCCATAAAGCACTAGATTTATTTATTTTTTTTTTTTTTAAATTTTGTCCACAGCAAACAGAAATATGCAAACTGCAGTAAATAATTCCATTTTTAAAATACACCAGAGTTTTAATAAAATCATTTTTCTTTTCTTTTTTTTTTTTTCCCCCCACCACATGGAATAGAGCACAGCCTAGCTAACAAAATGGTGCAGTAATTCTATATTTGTGCATTTTTAATTCTGCGATGGTTTTCATCTAAATGTTACTTAGTATAAATCCTGGGGGGCAAGAAGAACAATAATTTAATCACTAAGAAATGGACCATTCTTTATTCCTAGTACACTAATGCAAAAATTAAAAATCAAAATATGTTTTAAGTTATACAGCTACATGAACAAAAATTAATTGAAATAGCTAGCCAAAGCAGTATTTCATTTTGTATGAAGCCTACATTTGGTGAACAAACAGTGTGTTTTCAAGGACAAATCATCAAATGCATCTTTGTTTGGGGGAGGCGGGGGGAGGGAGAAAGGAAGAAAATAAAGAATCACAAACCCAGAGGGAATTGAGTTTAAACAATGTTCTATGAATTCTGATTCAATGTATTATGATAGTTTGCAATGTCTTTCACTAAATCTATGCATTTTCAGTACTTGCTGGTTTAGGTGCAGTTCCCATAAAAGAGGGAAAGGTGAGTCCTATCCAGACTGTTCCTCCTTATCATGCAGTCTGCCACAGGGAAGGCAGACAGAACAATTCTAAGGACTAGCACAAAAGATACACACCTTTTTATCCAGAGGGCAATGCAGGAGATCTGCAGAACTTTGGAGCCTGAGTCCAATTTAACTGTTCCTGGGGCTAGGTAACTTCAAGCTCCAGGGTACAGTGTAATTCAAGAATCGTTGGATCAGGAATGAGAACTCAGATGTCTTCTTTCTATATGCATTTTGCTCAGTGGGTTAGAGTTATTAATTTTTTCCCTCCAACTCCACTGATGCTGATTTGTCTTTGCAAACATAGTTTTCACTAACATGATAAAAGAACAATTACCCCAGCAAATTTTGTAAGTGAGTAATTATGGCTTTCACTTGAGAAATCTGGATTGTGAGCTGAAAACTGCTTCAGCAGAGACTGGCAGTCAAAACATAGCAATGAGATGACTGTTGTGTCCTGTTGCCTATCAGGAGATGACTACCACTTCTACACCTGTAAAGCTTTGTGTGAATGAGCTGTCTAATTTGCTCAAGTGTATAAGCAGATTCTGAGCAGTGATTTCTGATATATCTAACCCCAGAGAAGGATGGTTTATCCTTCAGTTCTTTACAGTTTGATGTCCTGCATTACAGGTTCCCTATTCAGTATCTGGTATAACCAACACATGATGCAAAGGAAGGTGGACAGAATTTTCCATGAATAATTCTTCTCCTCATAAACCAATTTCTGCTAAGGAGAGAAACAGATTCCTGAACCCACAGGTAAAGCAGAGAAAAGCCATTATAAATCTACTTGGGCCTTGAGACTGATCTGGTCCAAAATGTATGCTGCACTCTTCTTTCTAAATGTATTCAGCCATAACTTGACCTGGTGCTACAGACTCTTCTTTGCCTTGGTGTCTGTAAGTGGTTGGTTTTAGCAGCTCGTGAGGTAAAATATTATCAGTTGGATTCTTGTTCTTAGGCTCCTGTTTTCCCATCTTTAACCAGATGAGGAATTCAGGGATATCACAAGTCTTTGGCATCCCTGATGTCACAATATATAAAATCCTTATCATTCTAGCCCAATGGGCCACTTAAAGCAATTATTAAGGAGGTGGAGCTTGGAATAGCTCTCACTGGAGACACATCCAGTAGACATAATTAACTTCAAAAGCAGGAAGCTGGGAGAAATTTAATCGCCTTTTAGTGCAATAGTCTTTTTTATGCACAAACTACTTTCTTTGGGACTTTTCCTGCAGCATAATCTTATTTTATGATAATATTTGTACTGACAGAGGGTGCTTTCAAGAAAAAAGAAAGAATAAACAACTTTTAAAATTGAATACATAAAGATATAAGCGACACAGGAAAATTAAAACTCAAGGTGAGCGTCAAGGCAGCTGGTGGTAGGGAAACAGTCAACAATGGTAGTGATGGAAGAAGAGAAACTGAAAGGAGTCACAGGCCACAGAGTTCCTCACAAGCTTTTCCATAAGGTGCCACAAAACAGGTGTTGGCCTGCCCCCTCCTCATCAGCCCTCCTCAGCAATATAAAGCCAGGAGTGCTTTTCTGGGGCTTGCTCTTTAAATGTTTTGGTTAATGTCAACACGATGCCATTTCTGTATGTGCCATTTCTGTTGGAAGTGCATGAAATGTAGGTTTTACTAGCATTTGAAACCTAACTTGAGAAAAACATTAAACCATGGTTTGTAAAGGTTTGGTTCTATTTTAGTGTAAATGGTGGAGTTATGCATACCAGTGAATATATGTCTTTTTTCCATATGGTCACAAAGGGGTTAGTCCAACACCATCCTCACTGGATAAAACTTTCACAAGAAATTTATTCACAACCATTCATAGATAATGTTACATTATTGTTACCCAAGGTGTGCACTTAAAATTCAGAATACGAAAAGGAGCAATAAAATGTATTCAAGATAAACTTTAATTCTAAAAACCAAAAGGACTCTTTGGTTTCTGAAAGTGCTTTTATTATTTAAAAATCGCAGTCAAAAATTGCTTTCCACTACAGGCTCATGATGCCAAAGCAACATTGTGCCATAAACCTCAAAACTTTTCTTATGTTAAAGAGTATCTCTACCTTAGAAAGGTATATGGAAAAAACCCCACAAACAATAAGCTCCAAATAAAACTTTGCCATTACATAATGAAACAAATCTGCAGCTCAGTAAGACTATTAATGGAGAACAGCCTGGTAATGCTTCTTTGACATGTTTTCCAAGGAGAATTCTACCTCAAATGCCTTCAAAGAACAAATCTAATGTAATGTTCAGAGACAGGCGCTTAGATACACTAAATCAAACCACTTAGGACTTCATAGGTCATCTCTGTCTTAAATTCCACCAGGTCATCTCTGTCTTAAATTCCACCAGGGAAATAAGCAACAATCAGTACAGATTTCTGGATTATACTCACTGTTTGCATCTTCTCTTTAGAAAGACAGACCAGTAATTTCATTATCTCAAATACTATTAAGATACAACCTCATAGAAAATGCCATCAAAATAGGGATATTGATCACATGCTTATCCAAAACAAGCTTTACTCATGGTCCCAACTGGCAAAGAGAGATTTCTATAGCAGTGATCCTTCTGCTTCTCTGATGTCACAGTGTGACAATCAATATTTTACTCTTCTAAAGGGCTTGTAACATTTAATTTTTAAAACAACTATAAAGCACCTTTATGATGAGTAGATTTTTGTAGTGATATTTTGGATTATTTTAATGTTTTGAAATTGCTTTTAAAAAAAAAAGTTTTCTTTGCATATATGTATGTGTGTGCATGTATGTATGCAAAATTTTAAATGACAGAAGCATAATAGGATGTATTTTATTCTATGAACAAATTTCACATTTGGTACGAGCTAAGCTAACATAGTGCATTCCGTGTTATATATACTGTATACTTATTATCCCTGTATTTATTATATTTATTATTGTTTTTGTAATCTGTGTTTTTTCCTTACTATTTCCTTAAAAAATGAAAGAGTTTTTTCTTTAACTGAGGATGATATAGGAAAAAAATTGGCCATACTTGTGACACCAGCTTTTTGCCTTCTGCAAACATTTCAGAAAGTAAACTAACTTGCAAGAGTGTTTACTAATTCAGAAACCTCTCATGAGCACTGCTGAATATGGAGACTGGCTTCTTAATTGCAGTTATGCAGCTTGACAGTCTGATTCTAACTCTTACATATGCACAATTAACTAACAGCAGGATCATCCCATCCTTCAGCCAGTCTGGTCAGCTGCCCAGAGATGCTAAATCAGAGGGGTGGTGTGCCTGGAGCACTTTCCAACACAGTTTCTGTTACACTGGTCGTTAACTACTCACATACAAAGGAGAGGATTAACAGCATTGTTTTTTCCACAGTAATGATCAAAACAACTTGGGATAGAGCTGAGTAACTATCCTGACACATTGGGGTGGTTATATGTCAGATATTCAACGTTGACAAAAACCAAACCTCATATCAATGAACAACAGGCCTAAGTAATAATCAGAGAAGACAAGGGGTTTGTTGAAATGGTAGAAAAGGATGATTATTGCTTGGGACTGGAGATCTAATGCCAAAAGCAGCCCGAGGATGCATCACAAAAGCTTATATAGACATTCTTTGATGTTTTTTGTGGTAGGCCAAACCCCATGTATTAGTAGCAAGCAAGACTGTCCAGAATTCAGTTTTTCTGGAAATTAGTCACCAGGTTATCCTTATGAGTTTGTTTTAGAAGTCTATTAAAATACGTTGAGCTGATTACTCAATTAGACTTTGGTTCTTATTAAGTGACTGAAAACACAGAGTCAAAGAGAAGTAGACTGACCCATTTGTGAATTATGATGAAGCTGGCATCCAAAAGAATTTGGAAGGGAATAATTATGAAATGCCTGTCATTTCATCATAACAGTCTGTCTTCAATCAAAGCATCTTGTAAATATAAGTGTTCAGAAATTATCAAAGGAAACAAAGTTTTGTCAAGAAATGCTACTTCATACAGACTGAAGTCTTTCATTTAAAACATCTTTGGTTCAATGAGGTTTTAGCAAACTTAAGACACAGTTCAAAGAGAACCCTGCCTGGATTCCTGCAGAGTCTGCCTGGGCTACGGACATTGGAAACAG
Source organism: Xenops minutus (assembly GCA_035221455.1). Taxonomy (NCBI): domain Eukaryota; kingdom Metazoa; phylum Chordata; class Aves; order Passeriformes; family Furnariidae; genus Xenops; species Xenops minutus. The sequence goes on along the minus strand of JAWWEE010000074.1, from coordinate 87,018,419 downwards.
TCACCACAGGTCAGATCAAAACTAAATTAAAAAGAAACTTCCAGTGAACTTGGAATCCGGTTTTGGGCCAACTTTTCTTGTGAGGTATTTTTACTGCAAATTAAAAAAAACACTTTATATCTAGCAGCTACATCTCAGGAGGATGTTTCTTAGAGAATAGATTTTTATCTTCAAGAAGAGTAACATAAATGATTTAAAATTAGAAGAATATGACTAAAAATGCAGATTGTTCTTCCACTATAAAGAGATTCTGAAATTAAAACAAGTTAGCCTAAAACTATTAAACAATATCTGCATTAAATATATATAGGTAAACCACAAAATTTCTGGTGTTACTGAAGCCTTGTAGCTCTTCTTTTGCTATATTTGGTGGCTTTTGAAAACGAATTGCATAGTGTTCATCAGCAAAATGTGAAAAGAAGACATAAAGTCATGCACACATAAAATACGAGAACAGTGATTTTACATGAATAAGTTTAAGGTCAGCATCTATTCAGGATATAAATGTATAGAACCTCAGAAGATATTTTTTCCATATCTCTGTTCCTTTAGAATGATTTCAGGTATCTTTTGATACCATTATTAAAGTGGTTTAAGGTTGTAATATATATAAGCTATGTATATAATGTACATAAGTATGGATCTTTAAGTATCCAAATTAATAGGTACATTTTTACTTGATGGTGATAAAAGCATTAAAATATGCATAGAATATCCTTAACTTTTTTCTTTTTTTTCACCAAAGTAACTATCAAGCATAAAGTATTTACATATCTTGTTGGTATATTTCCACAGCACAGTTAGTAGATTAGCTGGAGAGTACGCACCCAGGCAAATGTGCATCTTGTGCAAGATACTTAACACAACACTGTCTTTAAAGCTCCTAAGAGTTTTCGAGTGATTACTTTGAAATCCAGGATTGTTTCTGAGCCCTTCTGTCTGTACTAAAAATAAGAAAACTGGTGTGTTTCTTATCAACTTATTCGAAACAAAAATCCTATTGAAAACTAAACTCATTTCAGTTACATGCTGAAGTGATTGTGCTAAAGGGCCTTACTGTATAAATGCAGCACACAAGCCAAAAACAATACAAGAGTTTAGCTGCTGGCTTTAGCCAGTCTCTTTCAGTGCAAATCATAATTGCTTTAGGACTTTCTGAATCCACTTTTGAATTCAAAGCTTCAGACAAATAATTGGATTTCCTGAAAACATGCTGAGCTATGTTGCTCTCCCTGTCTTGCTTCATGTCCTCAGGGCTCCAGTCTCTGCTTTACATCAAGCTGCACCTAGTAGGCTAATTGGAGGGATGAGTAGATCACTCTGCATTAACATGTCCATCTGTATTAAATAAAATCTCCTCAACAGTCTTTATCATCTTCACCAGAATTATCACTTCAGAGATGAAAAAAAAACAGGGAATCAAGTAAAAATGTCTGCGTAATTTACCAATGGCTTGAGTGTTTTAGCCTGGTAGACCTGTGATCCCAGCCAATTATATTCTAGCTGACTTATTTTTACAGTATTTTGACATCGTATACTCACTTCATGTGTCTCACTGACTGCAGAGCATCTCTAAATATGCTCTGGGCTATCTGCCTAGACATTTCTAGCTCTAGGTAAAGTACAGTTGAAATACCATTTGAGTTTGATCTGCGAGGCTTGTAAATATATAATATCAAAGATTAAGCCCTTCAGTTTCCCATTATTGTGACAGGTGTACAAAAGACAGCATATGAACAAATGAGGTGTGGCTTTTTCATTGTTGTTATTTAACATTAATAGCATGTAATAAGCTGCTGACCTTTTTTCCCCCCACATTTGTGGAAATGGAATAATTAAGCTCAAGTGGTTGATTAGACAAAAAAAAAAAAAAAAAAAAAAAAAAAACACAACAAAAAAAACCCCAACCAAATGTTCATCACTGATGAAATCTCTGGGGTCAGGTTTGCACAAAGAGTTCTCCTGGAATAGCTGTGCTCAGAATCTAGAAATATTCACGCCTTCTTGCTGACTTCACTGTGTTGGAAAACACTGAAACCCAGTACTGTGAGGGCACAGTATTGCTCAAGGGGAGGTTTGGATGGCTTCACTTAATATATCCAAGGAAATGGCATAAGAATGCTGACAGAAATTCTTTTATTGCACCTCAACCAACTTGCTCATTCCTTAGCACACTACTTGCAACCTCATTTGCTACTGCTACCATCTTTATTTATTTCTCTCTTTGCTGTCCCAGCATATCAGACAATGGAGACACCTCTCCAGTCTTCACAGAAAGTAGTTATCCTCTGCAATCTCTCTCTATTAGCTTGATAGGGTTTGACTTATAGTTCTGATTCTCTGACAACATTTTTTTCATTGTTTCTAATGAGCTGTTCAAAGAGGTTTCTGTGTTCTTGGAGTCTATTATTTTGCACTTACTACCAGCAGAAACCATTATGCGTAGCTGAAGTAGAAAGGTTGCCAATACTGCAAAGAAGCATGCATTAAAATATTAACTTGCAGAAGCATACATATCTGACAATCTTTTCCATACTATTGTCTTCTGGTCTGGGTCTGCAAGACTTTGAGGTTGCTTTTATCTCCTACTGTTTGTACTTTTACATGATGTATCCTAAGAGTCTTACTGGATAAGACCATAAGACTAAGACTGGTGCCAGAATTCTGTCTTCTGTCAGTTCCTAGGAGGGGAAACAGGACTACTGCCACCTGCTTGCCATGAGACAGCAGGCATCAGCAAACCATGAGTCACATCAGAGCTTACCTCTGCTCCATGTCAAACCTGAACAGATTTATCAACACAGTCCCTATACTGACCCTTTTGAACTCCACAAATGACTTCTATCCATGATGAAAACTGACTGTATATTCCTATCTCTGTCTTATCTCTTATCCAGTTTTCACTTATGGAGAGACTATTTTGCTGCAGCTACTCAGTTTCCTTCACATCCTGCCTGATTCAGGACTTCCTTGCCTGAGAGAAGATCCTCAGTAAGCTTTTCTTTTGGCACTGTAGAGGTTTCTTACTCTTGGTTTGGCACAGCTGGGGTATTGTTACAGTCTCTGCTAATTATGGATGGATCTTATTACTGAGGTTAAGTTTTAACCCACCCATTCTCACCATCATTTGAAGATGTGTAATAATTTTGACAAACCTTAATGGCCATTCCAGATGCCCATTTATTGTGGGGTGACCCACAAACTATCACGTTACAAATGGTCACAAAAACACATTCACCATCTGTGATGATGTTTGAGTTCTGTATGCAACTTTTAACATATAAACCAGGAATTCATTATATTTTTTGATAGAAAAGTTGGTCAAAATTAGAATCAAATCTGAATATTAAATAGTATATAGCATCTTACATCTTTAGCAGTTGATACTTTTTCTCAGAAACCAAATTTAGTCTGATGGGGAAACCCTCTGTGGACAATGTAGCTGTGACCATTACAGATTAGACTATCTTTATGGGTAATTTTTTCTACTTTTCTACAGGTAAGAGGTATTAAGATGAAGCTGTGAAAACCTAAATCTGAGTCACAACATACAATCACGGATTCACAGGATAATGCAGGTAGAAAGGTACCTCAGGAGGGCTCTAGTCCCACCTCCTGCTCAAAGCAAAGTCAGCTATGAGGTCGGACTGGGCTGCTCAGTGCTTTACCTGGTCTTATAAACCTTGAAATACTCAAGGTCTAGGCTTGCACAATCTCTGCTTCACTGAACCTCTTCTGTTTCAGCTTATGCCTTTGACTCTCATCCTCCCAGCATGAACCACTGAGGAAAGTCTGGCTCTTAAGTGGTGGAGCTAGAGTTAGCATTGAGTCCCCTCAAAGCTGTCTCTTCCCCAGACTGAACAAATCCTGCTGCCCCAGGCTCTCCTTTAAGGGGGAGTGCTCCAGCCTCTGACCATCTTGGTGGTTCCCATGCCGTACCAACTTCAATTGATCAACACTTTTATTTTCTGAACACAAAACTGGACTCAATATTCTAGATCATGCAATGTTTGCTGAGTGAAGATGAAAAATAACTTGCCTTGGCCTACTTGCTGTATCCCTGTTGCTATAACCTAGGATGCAGATGGATAGATATGTAGATAACAGGGCAGGATAGTGTAAATGTCTAAGCTATGACTTCAAAGGCTTGGTTTGTCACAGCATGAGCATGTTAGGACAGGGAAAATACTGTTCAGCTGTTTCAGAAATAACAGTATGATCAGTGGCTGCACTACTTACAGTGGCTTTAAGGTTCAATCAGCTGAATTATTTGTGTAAAGATCTCCAGGTCACTCACTTTGATGAGCACCTTGTGCTGAAAGATGTTCCCTGCACAAGCAGAAGACAGAGGTTCATTGTGTCTGGCATCTAAAGGCAGAAACAGTGAAATACAAAGTGACTTGAAAGGGTATGTTTTTAACCTTGAATATTGCCAGCCTTATTTATGTAGAATTCTACTTAAAAAAACAAACAAACAAACAAACAAACACCCAAACCCAACAACCAATCAGTAATAAAGTCTCTCTGTGCCTGTTTTCTCCTGGATCAGATTTTTCTACTATGGGATTTGTATTGAAAGAAAATAAGTAAGTGCACAGTGCTAAATTTTATCTGTAAACGGAGGTCCATCTTGTGAAGCTGAAATGAATTGACATATATAACAGGTTTTCTGTGACTGATTAAAATATGAGCAGACATCCTCCACAAGATATCAGTGGTAAATACTTGGTTGGCATAATTCTTTAAGGAATTATTTGGTTTTACTCTGGAGGTTTAAAAATTGCTTGTAAACCTCATACTTTGATATTAAAGATGAAGACGCAAACATTTTCTTGACACTGCAAACATGTTAGCAAGGCTTCAGTCAGGAAGAAACCCGGAAACCTCATGCCTGTGTTGGAACAAATCAAGCTCAGTGACAAGTAGGGAGGAGGTTTCTTGGTTTAGGGAAAAGACTGGATTGTCCTTATTGGTATTACATGGAAGCCCACAGGGCTCTGCTCTACTGCTTTCTCATGACCTTGTGTAAATTAGCATTTTATGAGTATTCTAAGCAGAGGGCAGTTAACTGCTTCATTAGGAGAAGGATGAGTTCCTTCTAGCTTTCAGGAAAAAAAAAGTTGTTGGCTTTGTATCAGAATAAACATGTTGTAGAGTCTGGATGCCTGCAGCCAGTTATTAAAGCAATAAAATCCTTACAGCCTTTTGGCATCAAGCCTTATAGTTTTTTGTGGGAAAGGAAGAAGTTGTATTTTTTTCCTTATTGCTATTTCATTTATATCAGAGAAATGGAATGTCTTTCACAGTTGATTGTATGCACTTCTGCAATTTGTAGATGTAAAGCCGAAAGGCCCCTGTGATTTCTTAATGATGTGTAACCAAGCTTCTTTCTAGACTCTTTCAAAACTTACTAGTACACCATTCAGACCAGAAACCAGTACTTGGATAGCTCTGCTTAAATCCCTTTGCCTGTCACCTGACAGAAAATACGACTTTACTGTTGAAATAAGAGGGAGCCACCTTTGCATTCCTGACAGGAATATGTTTTATAAATACTTAATTAAAGTCTTTAAATTGACTTTTTGTCAATCTAATAATGCCTTTTGGATGTTGAGACTAGCCATTGGTATGTTGGCAACCATTAACTTTTTACTTTCAACAACAGCATAGAGAAAGAGGAATATTAGAAAATATAGTTGATTTGGAAGGGACAGCCTGTATACCTGAAGGAGAATGACTCAAGATCTGTGTATAATGCTTTAAATGAAGGGAGTAGTAAAATCTCAATCTATTGTGATGTTTCAAAGATGTAGCTGGGAGGTAACTCTAGGACATGCATGTAGGAATGGTTTTCAATTCCTTAACTTTTGTGAAAAAATGTGTAAATAGTCATAGTCATTAGAAGTTAAACCTAGACAAATTGAATTTATCTATTTTTTTTTTCTTATAGGAAACATTATGATTTGTTTGAGGACTCCTCTTCAATATGATGTAATAGTCAGTTACTTAAAGTTTCTAAAGCATGCTTCTGGAACCCTGGCCACTGCTCAGTGATTACAGTAGTAGATACAATTGCATAAAATCTCACAATCTTATAGCAGGTAACAAATTTAAATGGATTTTCCACACAACCTTTCAGGTAAGAGACAGAATTGTAGCTTTAGGGAAGCAACAATGGAATAGGCAATACACTATCAGTAATGACACAGGGGAGGTGAAGGACTAAGGTGCAATCAATACAATCGATATTGTACAATAGGCAAAAGCAGTCAGACCAAGCCCTGCAGAGCACTGGCAGAGATGGCACACACTGCCCACAAAATACTATTTGGGTGGGATGAAAGGGGGCCCAGAAACTAGCGCAGCACTAAGACAGGGAACCCTGAGCAAATGTAAAGGCTCCCTCCTAAGCAGTTTGCAAGACTTAGCTGTACAGAGCTATGCCTGATCTGCTCCACTATTGTCAGTCATGTTTCAAGCAGGAAGTAGTACTGGGGACTCACAGAGGCCTCTCCCCACTGAGGCTCCTGTAGCTCTGCTATTCTGTGATTTAAATTGCATCAACAGAAACAGAGGGATAGTGAGGAATCTAAAAACATCATGACGTATTAAGGTCTTCAGAATTGTATTCCTTTTGTACTAGGCTGTTAGGTGCTTTTAGCAATGTTTTCCTTGACACATTGCTAACTGTTCCACTGTTAGCACAGGGTGCAAGAAAGCTTATTATGGAGGTTTAATTTGAGACATAGTGTTCCTCGTGGAGAGGCAATACACATACAAACATATCAGTTTAGAGAGGAGAATTTGTGACAACATCATCAGAGATCATAGATGAACTGTAAGATTTACTTTGCTTAAGACATATATTAAAGCTACAGCTTAACTGGTTATCACTGTCAGGTTTAAGTATTCAATTAACAACTCTCAACAGTGTATTTTTTTCCTTAATGTAGATTCTTAGTAGTATTAAGCAGGAACAAGGTGAAGATTCAACTGGTTAAATTTACCTAACATCTAACATCTGATTATTTTTTAGGAGCATATATATATATATATATAAACTTAGAATACTTCAAATTAACTCAATTTTTCCTTCTGTTTAAGAAGCAAATATTTATTTGAATCCTATAAAGTACTTTTGAAGAACAGAGATTCAGATCTCAGATGTTCAGTATCAAATAGATCATGTGCTTATTATAAGTATTTTTGTGTTTTTTAAATATGTATCCATTTTTAAGTATTTAAACATTTTATTCTTGATTTCCTGAAAAAAATTCTTAGCTTACTTGTGATATAATCAAAAAAGTGCACATATCTTTTTATGAATACATATTACACTCATCTTTAATTTTCCTGAAGGCTTTTTATGACTTAAATTATGTCAAACTAAAGTTTTATTGTGGATCTGAAGTGAATCTTCAACATCACAGCACTTCCATGCTTCCAGCACTTCCACTTCAACAGCACTTACCATGCTTTGGCACGTGCATTAAAACATATGGGCTAGATTTTTGATAAAACTAAGCCAGAAAGTTTATTCTGAGTGTAACTCATGAGCTGCAACCACTAATATTAAGTAGTGACAGAGCTTAACTAAAGAAATTACTCCAAAATACCTGTAGGATACAGCATGTAGGTCATGTCTTCAGCACTGATTCTTTTGTTCAGCAGGTTTACACCCATAGTGCTGGATTCTTTTCTAGTGTAGGTGAGCCTTAGATAATTAGGACATGTAAGACTAGCTAAGATGGAACTAAAGAATAACTTAATTCCCAAGCTGAGGTGCTTCCCTTGTATGCAGCTTGAAGAAGAATAATACTGAGATGTAAAAAGTACACAGGATTCTGTGTTGCAACAGTATTTTTTATGATTCATTAGACTGTACAAGACTTTATGCATCATTGCTGTCTGTGTACAAAGTCTTGGAATACACAATCAAAATATAATGTCTGAAATAGGGCACGTATATCTTTTCTTTCTGTATTAATGTGGAAGTCAGACTTGAAGAGGAAGTGGAATTATTCCAGTTCAGATGTTTCACTGATTTGGTTTAAAATAGTGTAACAAAAGAGTTAGTAGGAATAAAGAGAAATGGCAAGAAAAAAGTTGTAGTATCTCTTCTCTCACACCCCAGAAAAACAACAGGGAAAAGCTGTGGTATGCAAGATTGCACTTGTAATGCAAATTCAATATAATTTCCTTAATCTCTATACAGTAATATGATAGTTCACGATAGACTGGAAGTGTTTATGTACGTCTCTAAATTAATCACTTTCAGATCTCATTATCGTAAGAAATATCGTGCAAAATATTCTTGATATTAGTCTTTTGCCAAGCTAGGGAACATTACTTAAGTAGGTGTTAAGTGAGTTAAAAAAGGCATCTTTAGAGAGAAAGGAATTATTGGGCTGGAAGTGGCTTACTATAAAATTTTGCATCACGATAAAATAGTTTCATTATATATGAGAAAATTTCAATTTTATTTACCTGTAGAAAATTGTGCTATCTAAGCTCAATTGTGGAAAATGCACTTTGCTTTATTGAAATTATATGTGGTACAGAAATTAACAATTCTGTGTTTTGTTCTCATGTTGTCATAATCTCAGTTTGGTCCCCTGTGCTCTCTGCAGCTGGCATTCATTCACAAAATAGAATGGAAAAAGCATACATTCACAACTAATTGAAATTTTATCAGCTGATGCCAAGTTTAACTACATTCACAATTTCTTAAGCTTGATTCTTCATCTTTGATCCAAAACAACTCAAACTGTTAGGTAAGTATGTGAATACTTTGTCTTATATCTTTTTTCCATTTAAAACCCACCAAAACAGCCACAAAAAAAAAACCAAAACAAAACAAAAATCCCCCAAAAATCCAAAACAAACAACCCCCCCAACAAAGCAAAAAATAAAACTAAACAACAACAATAACAAAACCCAAAACCAACAAAAAACCCCAAGGAAATGCAAAAAGCAATGGCTTTTTCTGCTCCAAGAATTATGTATCTCTCTCTTCTATAGAAAAGATAGTTCTGATTCATATTGTTATCCTGGGAGAGAAAGCCAAAGCTGTTCTACAGGCCATATGTTCATGAGGGCTTTAGTCTGAGATGACGTAATAAAAGCAGTGATACCATCCCAAGTTTTGTCCACAAACTAAATTCTAGCTATTTGAGATGTCACCAGTTACTGATATTGAAAAATGATGGTATGCACTTTGCTAGGCTCCTGTGGCTTGCTCTTACTCAACAAGTATGGTTCAGGATATGGATGCCATACACAGATGGGCTCAGAGCCTCACGAATTTTTCAAAGGAGACTATTTCCAATCTCACTGTAAAGAAAAATGATTAAAAAATGAATCAGTAATGACTGTTCTGGGTCTGAATGTCACATAAAATGCTGACCTGGGGAAAATTTGTGTAGGCAGATACACACCAGTGAGCTCTGAAAAGTATTCCCTGCATCTTTTCCTTCCTCTAGCTCTTTCCTAGGGATCAGGAGATGGAAGAGGTGCTGACATTCTTCTGAACATCATACACAAGTGGCACCAGGCTGATCACCACACATAATATGAGGCCTTCACAACACATTCTATGCTCTTCCTTCTCTGCACATTCAGCAGAGGTAATTTTGTCACTGTAACAATGTTGGCATTTTAATCATTCTAACAAAATATTTGTCTAGCATTAACTATACTAAAAGGAGACAGTAACTTGGTCCTAAAAATTTAATTTCAAGATTTCAGAGTCAGACAGATGCTTCTGCATTCAGTTTTTTTTTTTTTTTTTCTTCACAACCATCAGGGTTAGAGGCAGAGTCTTTTACTAAATTTATATAGCAATATGGCACCCTTGAAAATATTATCAGGTCACTGAACTAATACAGGTGAGACAATTTTTAGCTCTGAAGTTAAAGAAGGCTTCCTAAAGGACTGGCAAGATAAAATCACTTCTTTAAAGGAAAACATATGGCAAAATGAAAGGAAAGGCACCAAAGCTTTATACTGACACCAAGAACTAAGTCTTCGAGAAGACTTAAGATGAACTGATTCACCACAGTAGATACAGAGAATAAAAAAGAACCTTTGAAGATGGAGGGAATTTCTGTAATCACAGATCTTACTGAAGTCTTTTATTATGAAACAAAATATGTTAAAATGAGAAGATATGCTGATGGTATGAGGTGCTGTCAACATGACGAAGGATTAAACTGCCGTACAGGAAGAACTCAAATACCTTGAGACTGGAAGCAATGAAAATAGAAAGTAATAGTATTACAGAAAGTGAACTAAGGCTCTCAGAGTAATAAAATGAAGAATTTCCACAAACGTGTAATTCACCAGTAATAGAGGAAAAGAAATACATGAGTGCAACAGTTGATCACATTAATAACTTGCAAGCATGATATGCACATGCAAAAGTTTCCCTGCAGTGTATCTTGAGAAGTTTCCTTCCCACCCATTTCTTCAGTAGAAGGCAAATATAAGACTACCGATAGGATGCCTCCTGGAACTTTGTGTATATTTCTGGATGATCGTGTTCAAGAGAAAACATATTGACATTAAAACATGTACCGTTCTGATCAGGGAAATGTTGGACCCATAGCATAACAGAAGCCAAGATAAGCTTCATATGTGTAGTCTAGCAAAAGGAAGAATTATAACTGTTATGCATAAACATATTAAGGAATGGAGATAAACACTAGGAAAGGAAAAGAGTCATGTTCAACAAAGGATGTTATCTACAAAGGAGCAAGGAGTATATAAGCTGTCAATGAACCAATACAGCTACAAACTAGAGAGAAGTTTTGTGCCTAAGAAGTTAGAAACAGTCACTCTGCACCAGAACTGGGTAGTTAAACTTATAACTATATACGTATTTTAAGATAAATCTTGATTAGTCTACACAAAGTATTTTTTGTGATAGTTTTAACAATAGCAGGAGACAGAACTTGGTAATGCTTATTTGTTTCTGTTTTGGAGTATGTATTAATGTATGTATATATGCCCTATATTGGCCAGTTAATAATATCACAGTGAGGGATTTCAGTTCAGGAGCAGAAATAACATTAGATTGCAACAGCGAGGTGAAACACTCCCCCTTCCCCCTCGGCCACATGGTCCCCAAGATGTCCCAGGAAAGAGACACACACAGACTTCAGGAGGGGAAAGCAGAGAGAGAGTTTGTTCACATGGTATGGGGTATTTAAAGGGCTTTAGGGGATTTTGGTCACAACCAATAGAAATCAAGGGCTAACAACCAATGGGGAAAGGGTTAACTAAGGACCAATAAGGGAGGGTTTCACATAATCTTACCAAGGCAAATTCTTGCACACTAAGCTAGGAAAATAAGAATTTTCTCAAGGTGTCTTGGGAAGAAAAAAGGTGACTCAAGGAAAAAAGGCAAAGAATCCATTTTACAATACAGTAAAAGCCTCAGTTTTTAAGGCACTATGGGTGGTTGCTTCATTTTCTTCACAGATCCATCTCTTACATGATCTATTCCACTTCTGATGCTGTAAGTCTATTGCCACATTAGATATCTTAGATGATCATAAATAGTAAATAAAGGTCAGAGGTCCACCCAAGACTAGATGGGTCATCAGTCTTAAAGTATGTTGGTTTCTGAGGCCCAAGACGGCTATTTGGATATTAGCCTTGTGATTTATGAAGACAGCAGCAAATATAGCATTGTAAAGCATTCCTTCTTTTACTGTGAATAGCATAATGCTTTTACCCAACTTTTACAAACTGAAACTAGATACCATCATGTTTTAAATCCCACTTGTAAAAATTGCATCCAACACTTGTTTTGTCTGTTTATAGTGTAAATTCTTTTGTGTTGTATATGTACATTGCTAAGCATAAAACTTTCTTATTTGACCAGATCATTTGAATTAATGCATTATTACTCTTTAGATTCCTGATCTTATCAAACTCTTTTTAGGGGGTATTTTTAGGAGGATATGAAGAAGGTTATCACTTGGTTAGTAACTTCTCTGAATTACACCTGTACACTTTTTTTTACTGTGTGTTTTTTTCCCCACTTGCTGCTTTTTTCTCAAACCTTTCCTTTCTTTTCTTCTATGCTTCTCATTGCAAATGTATATCAAATAGTATTGTGTATCCTGAAATATAATCCAGAAACCTAAGCATAGCTTCATTTCACCATTTTTACATATTGTTTGTAAATGTGGTTTTCATATCTTAAGAATGAAGAATAACATACTACTATACAACTACAAACTACTATTATTCCTTTACTGTTTTTTTCTTTATTTGTGCCTGAAAGCTATTCTCTGTGTCAGACTAGAATCAGACAAAACTTATACCAGACAAGAACATGCTAATATGCATGACTAGGGTGGTATAACTATGCATTGTGACTAAACAGGTCATAACCCACACTGTCATAATTAAGACAAATAGAGGGAACAAGGAAATGTGCACTCATATAGGGTGGACCCCTACCCTCTTGTAAAAAGTGACATGGAACTGCACCATCTTGAAGAACTCAGAAGAAGCAAATAAAATTGGGCCAAAGCTCCTTGTCTGCATAAGAGATCTAATCTTATGTCTGTGAAGAGAACATGAATAACAGGCATGTGTGTTATGAGTTGGAAATGGGGAGCACGTGGTGGGAAAGTTTGTAAATTATACTGCTCCCACAAAAAAGTATGTTGGCTTTAAGCCCATAATCTTCCTAACATTTCTATTTATGGCAGAGAATAGCAATAACATCTATCCTTTAGATTTCCCACATTTTCTTCCTGAAATTTTGCCTTTTTTTCTCAAGCAGTTTTCATCCCTCAATTATCTGCACAGGTGGACTGATAGAGAATTTAGCAGAAATCTTCCAAGGGTTAAGAAAAAAACTTTTCCTCATGACATTTTAACTTGCAGTGTTTGAATAACACATAGCTTCAGAAACTGTATACTTCATGGCCAGGAGCTCTTCCAGTAGAACAAGACATGGTTTGAACTGGTTTGAATTTTTACAACTCTTTTCAAAAGCCAGAAAATCTGCCTGCATGAGTACAAGACCTGGACCTAGAATTGGATCTAGCTTTGTGGGAACCAGAGAGAGAGCCAAGAATGAGTAGTCTCCAGAAAGTGCATTTAGCAGGATCTTCCTATCACTTGAGTTTCCACAATGGAAACATTCATTGCACCACTATAAAATTTTCTTGGTACATGCCTGTTTTCAAGCTCTCTGAGTTTCCTAGGTGATTTGATGTGTGGCTGTCTGCCTATTTGTCTCTCCTTTATCTCCCAATATTTTGAATTCTGCTGATTTTAACCAACTGTAACTGATTCTCACAATGCTTCATGAGATCAGAAGACAGAGATATGGTTAAATATCGAGACAGCAAAGGAAAATGATGGGTCAGGTTGGAAGGGACCACAGTGAGTCATCTGGTCCAACCTCCCTGGTCAAGCAGGATTATCCCAGAGCACATGGCACAGGATTGTGCTAGACAATTCTTGAAAATGTCCAGTGAGGGAGACTCCACAACCTCTCTGGGCAATCTGTTCCAGGGCATAGTCACCCACAGTAAAGAATTTATTCTTCATATTCAGGTGGAACTTACTGTGATCAGTTTCTGCCCATTGCCTCTTGTCACATTGCTTGTCACCAGTGAAAGAAACCTAGATCCATCCTCTTGACACTCTCCTTTCAGATACCTCTAGACATTGATGAGGTCCCCTCTCAGTTGTCTCTTCTCAAGGCTGAACAGGCCCAGATCTCTTAGCCTGTCCTTGTAAGAGAGATGCTCCAGTCCTTTAATCATCTGGTTGTCTTCCCCTGGGCCCATTCCAGGATCTCCATATCTCTCTTGTCCTGAGGAGCCCAGAATGGGACACAGCACTCCAGATGCAGCCTCATTAGGGCTGGGTAGAGGGGCAGGATCACTTCCCTTGACCTGCTGGAAATGCTCTTCCTAATGCACCCCAGACTACCATGGGTCTTCTTGGCCCTCAGGGCACACTGCTGGCTCATGAAGAGCTTGTTGTCCACCAGGACCCCCAGCTGCTTCTCCTCAGAGCTGCTTTCCAGCAGGTTGGCCCCCAGCCTGTCCTGGTACGAGGGGTTATTCCTCCACTGGTGCAGGTCCCTGCATTTGCCTTTGTTGAATTTCAGACTGTTCTCTGACCATCTCTTCAACCTGTTGAGGTTCTTTTAAAGGGCTACACAGCTATATCTTCATCTATAACATGCAGTTGAGAGGTTTCTCTACATTGCCCCTGATCTAAGGATGGAAGAGTGAGAATGAAAGAGAAATTCATAATGAAATAGCTGCAGAAGGGACCATTATCACACTGTTATAACAGATTTTTGCTTAAATTTGGGGAATGAGTGCTTTTTAAAGGTATTGACCTATTGACCTGTGTTAGTGATACAAATAGATTGTAGAGACCGAGTTTTATGCTTTTAAAGAAAACACAGCCAGAATCAGCATATCAACCGCAAGAGTACCTTAGGTTTAACAGGTAATCATATGGTACATGACATCTATGTTACACTCTGCTGCATGTGGCTCAGAAAGGTTTTTGTTTTTTGTTAAAATAGGCTGTAGTAGGAGAAGCTAACAAATATAATATCTGAACATCAGCATTGATGACTAAATTATGGAACAAGAATGCAAAAGAATGAGAGCTGAAATGCTACTTTCCCTTCAAGTGCAATTCTATCCAAATCAGTAACAACAATAATAACAGTAACTGTAAGTTAAAAGGAACTAACACTTAGGAATAACTATTTATAGTATGAGTTAGATAATGCAATTGCTAATGTTGACTTTGGACATTGCTGGGTGCCTAGCAGTCCCTTTCAAATACAGGACCTCTTTTTGCTGAGCAAGTAAAAGCTCCCAGGGTCCAGGAGATTTCCTTTTAAATATGCAAGACAAATGGCTCACTGATGTAATACATCACTTCAGCATTAAAATGACTTTTCCCCACCATTCTTGAGAGGAATGCCTGGTACGCTAGTGCATTTTGTCATATGCTATTTTTCCTTGAATTAATACAACTTTTAAATATTTTTTTTCTGATTTCTCCCACAGCTCTAAATTTTTAAGATGTGACAAAAAGTTCAGACCACTGTTGCAGTAGTTTGGTACCAATACATGACACCTACATTTTTTTGTGAAAATACCCTTAAAAATAGAAGATGCCATCTGAAGTGACTAAAATCACTCCTATTTTACTCTGAATTTTATTGTTTCAGTGTCTTTTTTATCCTGTTTGTGATACTGATTTCTGAATTACTTCAGTTGCCAGCCTGAATTTAAGAAAGCAGTATGAAGAGATTTACAAGCAGAGCTTCTGAGGGTAAGAACTTCCTTACCCTACAACATGATCTCTCTGTTTTACATAAGTTTTTGTACTGATTGATACAGTTTCATTTTTATCCTGCAATTTCTCTCAACCACACTGCACTTGCTGCCCACCAGTGGTTCATTGTAGGGAATACATGAAAAAGAGAAGCAAAACATTATAGCCATTTTTATTACATTAATAGAAATAATATATGCCAAGCCTAAGATACTACTGTTCTGTGTCAGAGAAAAAGGAAAAGATGAACATTATACAATTATATACATGAGGGAATTCTTAATACAGTCTTCTGCACTGGTTGCTAATTTTCTTCTAGTAATGATAATTTAATTTAACACTACTAAGTATTTGCTTCTGAATGCAAAATGCTTCTTCACTATCTTTTCTTTCCCATATTTTTCACCTAGCAATGATATGTGCATTTCAGTGGATTACTGAGCTACTATCTTCCTTGTCTAAAAAGTCTGAATACCTTACTTGCTACTTAAATGTTGGAAGTCATAATATCTTTATATTTAGGCAAATGTTTTAATATTGGGTAGGCAAATAAACTTCCTTTTAAACAACTGTTTTAGTAGTTCTGTATGTGATTTTGCTAGTCAACCATCAACCAAATAATTTGGAAAGTAAAACATTAAGTAATAAAAGGTCACATAAACTTTTTACTACACAATTTTTTTAAGTCACATATAGTTAAATTTAATTTTATATATGCAGAGAAAGAAATAAAAACTTCTGTTCTTATATCTTTTTGTTTTCTTGAGAGAAGTACAAAAAATACCAACACCTACTGTTTTGGGAGGGCCTCTCTCTTCACTGTATTGAAATGTAACTAATGATTTACACAATTTTTTCTATTGAAGAAGTAAACCGGAGGCAGACAGAAGGTATTATATTTACATGACATCAAAATTATTTTGCAGTTTGCACTGGCTTTCAAGTGTGTGATTCTATTCAGCTGTTGTTATACTGAGGACTTTCTAGCTGTCTTAGTTCGAGGGGAGAACTGAGATATTTATGTTGATCAATAAATAATCCCTCTCCTTTAAATTTAGAAACAGAACTTTAATTAGGAAAAAAAGGAAATATATATGAAAGGATAACAGTTCTTAAT
>JAWWEE010000074.1:86978302-86995306 GCA_035221455.1 Xenops minutus | reverse complement strand
TTGTAATATATGTGAATATATATATATACTTTTAATACAATTGTCTTTTTGGTACTTTTTTCCCTTCTTTCTTGGGGCGGGGGGGGAATTCGTGTGGCCAGCAGTTGGGCTTGGCAGGGTGCCAACTCAAACCTCCACAGTTTAGCAAATGGCACTTGGAAATATCTTGGGAGAAACTTGAAGGGTTTATCAGCTTTGATCTTTACTTACTTAACAGTTTCTTTTTGTATCTGGTTCTCTAAAGATTATTGGAGAGTCTGGTTGATCTTCATCTCTACTGCTCACTTTCGGAGAAGTTGCTATAGGCAACTATTTTTGGTGGTTTAAAATAGGGGTGACCTCTCAGTGACCTGTGGGCTGTACATCACCTGGCCTCATCCCTCCTGCTTTCTCTCCTCACAACAACTCTGCTGTCAAGTCGCAACAATATGAGTGTGTGTCCCTAGGTCTTACTCAGAGAAGAATAGCTGCACCTACAGAACTAAGATCTGATTCACACCCACTCTTGTCTCATAGGATATGGAGCTCAGTCAATGCTGGACCGGTGATAGATGTTTGGCCACTCAGACGAAGTGAGAGCAGATAGCTCTAAAAAAATGTTTCTTAAGAGATATGGGGTCTTCTCCTCCTGACTCACACTCTCTTTTACTCATGATCTTTTTTGCTCTTTCCTCCTTGTTTTCAGATTGTGATCTCTCTGATTGGCTTCAGAAGAAGCACATTTTTTTCCTTTTCTCTCAAATAAATAGAATGACACATACTTTTTCATATATTTTATTATTCAGTATGTGTACCTTGTATGGTTTAATTCTTTTGTGGTTTATGAGTTAGTTTTGGAGAGTTGGAATTGTATGAAAAACTAATTAAAAATAAAATTTTATATTTTAAGTCAAAGTTTTGAAACAGTTTTTACAGTCTTGCACAAGAACAATATAAGAAAAAAATCAGTGTAAAAAGCAACCTTCATCATTTACAATGAAGCAAAAGGAAAAAAAATACGTTCAAAGTTTTTCAATGTTCAGTTTAAGTGTAGTCTCTTCCAGCCTTTACTTAATCAATTATACAATAATCAATTATGAAAATAAGTATGTTTTGCCTTTTTACTGCTAATTACTGCATCTGTTCAAAATCACATTTCTTCGAATCTCACAAAAAACCTGAACTGTAAGATTGGAACATCAGCTGTCAAACAGATTTTAAAAAAAATATGATCAGACCTGTATTTTCTTAGAGTACAGCAAGGTAACTAGCTACCTTGCTTTTATTGTCTTTCAGACTCAACTGCATGCATGTATGTCCTTGCCATAAAAAATACTTTGCAGTGTGTTTGGAATACCATTGTATGATAAGAGGGCAACTTTTAAAATGTTTATCATTCCTACTGATTTAAAGAATTTGCATGGAGTTTACAGCTTTGATAAAATTATGTTTCAAACTTTAAGGTCAGTGTTTTTATATCTGTTGGTGATCGTCACTCACAAAACTGTTGCTTCTATTGGAGAAATTACAGTGGTCTTCCACTGTTCTAAATGAATTCTTCAAAGAGATTTTAATATATAAAAAACCTCTTAGAAGTTTTTCTTTAATTTTACCTTTTTTGGTGGGGGGGAGAGTTTTGGGGTTTTTGTTTGTTTGTTTGTTTTTGTTTTGTTTTGTTTTTAAATTATACTTAAAATCATGCAGATGTGGCGAAATCATATTTGGTATTTTTTAGTGCATCCAATGGCTCTAGGACATGGTCTACTCTGTTCCCTCTCCAACATTACCTTGTTAAATCAATGTATGTCTATTAGCAAAAGATCATTTCCTTCTGTTATAATTAATCATGGCATCAAATATACAGCCTTGTATTTTGTGCATGATTCCAGAAATCTTTATCTTTCTTTGATTAAAACTCTTCAGGATGACAGGAGGGGTATTTTTTGTTTGTGGGTTTTGTTTTTTTTTTTTTTTTTGGTTGGTTGGTTAGTTGGGTTTTTTGCATTGAATAGTGCATTATTCAGTAATTTCATGTAGTATAGAATTTACATAACTCTCTCTTCCCTTACCTACATATCCCTAAGTGGATTAACTGTTAAAAAATGCAGTTTGACAAAAATTGAAATGTTCATGATTTGCACTCAAAATGCTGAGTAATTCTGGTTAAGAAATTAAGAAAGAAGGCAAAATATCTGTTACTCTTTTAATGGAATGTGGAGGGGTTTTTTGCAGTTCAAGACATTTTAATTTTTTTTAAATTTCCATACTAAAGAGAAGACACATTTAGAAAGGTGAAGATTTAAAAATAATTTTCTAATTTGTCTCTGAGCATTCAGCTCACTCTTAAACCTCCTGAAATACAAATTTCATCCTGACGTAAAGCTATTTCTTTTTCGTTCTTTCAATGTCATGCGATCCGTCGGGATACAGGGATACGGTCCACACTCAAGGAAGGTGAAACAGGAGTGGAACTACTTTATTAAAGGAGCACGAGACTTATATAGGGTTCAGGGCGGAAGCTGAGAGAATAAGGACGGATCGCCACAAATAAGGGAAAAACGGGGTGGAATTATAACAAATATGGGAAAATAGGGGGTGGCTAGCCCTTATATGGTACTAGCCAATAGGAAAATAGGAGCTGAGCTACCAATGGGGAAGCGGCATCTACGGATAGAGCAGCCAATGAGAACAGTTAAATAACGTAATAATTATCTATCTAATACATTAAATATCTAACTATTAAAACATTTTAAAACATGGGAAACAGTCCAATATTCCAAGTAACAGTCCCCAGATCTGGCAGGTGTCATCCTCATTTCGCTGACAGCTTGATCCACTCATGAAAATCCTGGTGTTCGCTGGACTCCCCTCCTACATTTCAAACCAAATACATGAAAACAAACATGCAAAATAAAAATCCACAGTTCTTCAGTTTAGGTCTTCTGTTTCAGTTTTCATTTTGTAAAAGTTTAATTTCTGTCATCCTTTCTGAGCACGCTCTATACAACAAGGAAGTCTTATACATGAATATATTGTGATGGTACTGTTCATATTGACACAGCTGGTGCATTACTCAGAACAACTACGAGCTGCATGTCCTTTCTTATCTCCATTCCTATCATTTAGCCTGGTTTTGAAAATTTGATGACAGTTGATTAAACAACCCAGATTTCTCCGGCCAGGTTTTGCCCTCTTTGATTTACTGATAGTAATCTTTCTTAGTCACATCATCCTATGCCTGATCCACAGACTGAAAAGCTCACTTGTGTTATACAGTTCTCTTGAGTGTCTGGATTTGAAACACTTAACGTGATTACTACTGTCATTATTAGACAGCATTGTTTGTGAACAAAATATTTGTCAGCCCTCCTGTTTTTCTGAATTTCTCATCCCTAATGGAAAAGCAATTCCCGAGAGCTTCAAGGGAGTGTTATTAAAATTTAGATCATGGATAGTACCACCCTTATATTTAAATATGCTTCTACCTTCTTTTTGTCTTTAAAAATAAAAATAACTTTTCCATAACATGCTTTTAAAGAGTGCACACTACTTTTCAGTGGTTCAAACAGTGCTTTCTAATCTATTAGTTCTAATTATTGAGATAAATTTGATTCTTTCAGAGTGGAAAGAGCCTTTTTCCCCATCAAAGTGGGAAAGTAGTGCAGGTCTTTTAACGATATATATTTTAGCATAGAAGTTTAATAAGTCATTCCTCCAACAACAGAGGCAGTAAAGCTCCACCTTCACAGGTCTGTGTCCCATGCTGCTTGTCATGGTTCTCTGAGATGTCTCTAATGCCCTCACAACAAACCTACACTTAAACCCAGACCCCTCTCCTTGACAAGAGCCATCAACTGCAAGTGGGGCAGCATATGCCCTGTCCGGTGCCAAACTGCAGGCGCACTGTTTGTCCAGCATGTATGTGCACCCTGGCTGCAAGCTGGCCAAAGAACAAGTAATGCTGAGCTCAGAACTCAGTCTTTCCTTCCACAGGACCTTTTCTTGAATCTTCTCCCATGTTTAGTGACAGATTTTCATGAAACTTGTCCAAACACAGAATCTCTGAAATGCCTGTCTCTAAAACAGACAGTGGGGGAAGTCAAACAGATAAGTTTTATCCTCTTTAGAAAACAACAATTAAAAAAAAATAAAAATTGTTTCTAATCTTCACCCTCTCTTTTCTACACACAAGTTATTTCTGGCTTCTGAATTTTCAGAGAGCTGGTGTTTGTCTGCTGCTTATTAGCAGAACTCCTCTGGAAAAAAAAATAAAAAATTTCATGCCAATTCTGCTTTTCTTGCTTTATCTTCTAGACTCTGACAAGCCTCAGCAATGTTTCATCTAGGGGCAGAAAGAAATATAAAATCCAAAAAGCAGTGTCATGAATGCAAGTAACACATTGGAAAGTGTCCTGAATTTCAGGCTCCATTCATCCTACTCTATTGTGTAGGGTCTATCGGTAGTGGAGCTATGTCTCTCTGTGTTTCCACGTGGTCCCTGTATGAAAAATGCAGAAGTGGCATTCAGGCAACAGATCCTCCACCAAAGCACTGCACTTTAAGGTCCCCAGTAGACATGACTACACCAAAGGCCATGTCTGACCAAAGCACCATACTATTAACCTAACTTTCCTTCGTCTTGGTCTGAGTAAGTTCTCCTGTCAGGTACTGTAGATCTGCATCTTATCTTTTTCACTAGATCAGAAACAGAGCACAGAACTCCCTGCCAGTATCTTCTTGTGCGTACTTGATTTTATTTCCTTCCTAGCATAAAAGGTTTCTCAAAATGTTGTCTGCAGAATAGCTCTCTGCTTTGAACGCAGTATATAGAGCATGATGAGTGAGATGGATCAACATGTGGAGATATTTGGACTCCTCTTTGGTATCTGTTTCCATCTGTCAGAACTGGAAAATAGAAAGTAATGTGAATCAGTTCACATTTAACTATAATCTCCACTGTAAGAACTGCCAGAGATGACTTTGGCACAGTCTGCCTGGGCAGGTATCCAAGACTTCTCGTTGTATGTGTCTTAACTTAAGGAAGCCTCTAGGCACAAGAACCCCAAATGTTTTTGCTTAGAAATGAGTTCCAAAACATTTACCATTTATGTGATTCTGAATTTTGTAAATGTGTTCATTTTTTCCCCTTTTGAACAGGATTTTCTAATGCTTAAGCTGTCTGATGAAATCAAGGAAATTTTACTTGATGTGCATTGAAAATTGCTTAGAAATCTTGCTCTCTTCCCCTCCTTCTCTAAGTCTTGCATAAGCAAAGACACTAATGGAAACATCAGTTCTGAAGCAGATGGTTGAAAAGATACCTTAAAATGACCCTCAACTTAAACAAAAGCAACATCTTTTTTCCACAGATTTATATTCCTAATGCTTTACTCTGTTGTCCCTTGAAGGAGAAAAAAACCTCAAAAATCATAGCAAGATAAAAAATAGATATCAATTAATTACAAAGCACTCTTCTTAAATTACAGTTCTGCCTCGCCTCTCCCTTCTACGGCTAGTGAATGAGTAATCAGGAGATGTTTCAGGCTTCTAGAATGATGAGGCCAAACAGGGTTGAAAAGTTTGTTCCATTTCACCTCTCACTATGAAGTCTGAGTGATTTGGTAGGATTTCTTATTTGTTTTTAATACAGACCTTGTAAATTAGTACATTGCTTTTATAATGCAAATATTTCCTTAAAGCAAGGCACTGTCACCTTACTATTAATAGAAAGACATAGAGCTAGGTCAAATTACATTTATGGTGCCTGAGGGAGGACTTTGCTATTGAATATATCTACCTACATAACCAGCATATGCCAAAACTGAAGGATACCTTGTGAAACCTGTGTGTTTTAGAGGCAATGACAATGTACTTGCACATAAATGCCAGTATTTTACTGTTAGGTGTCTAGTCTTGGCAAGAATGAGTGAAGTAAAAGCATAAATTAAAACAAAACCACATAAACTTGCTAAAACTCTGTTTTTCAAATTTTAATTATATTTTTTGTTTTGGGATTAATTTGATGAATAGCATTTATAACAAGGTTAATTCTATCCACAAGACTGTAACAAGTGTTTCAGTTTGTTAGAAATTCTGCTTACCATAGAAAGTCTGGGAGAAAAAAATCAAGTTGTAACTTCTGTTTTAAGTTTAAGATACCCCATTTTTATAATTTAAGATGCTCAAAATTTTCATTTCATTGGAAAATGTTTGCTTGTCTATGGTTTGAGAAAAGAGGAACCTTATATTAATTTTTCAGATTGTCATCCAGATGTTCAGAGGTTCTACATGAATATGGATCATTTGTCTTTGCTAAAGCTTCACTGACCTGCATAATTTGAGGAAGTATCCTCTGACGTACCATGCCAAGTGCTACAGTCTGCTATTGCAGAAGTGACAACAAACCACAAGGATAACATTTTAGCCTTATGACATTGCTTCGTCCCCCCACCCCTCCCCCATTAATGCAGTGCTGCTTTAAAGCTGAGTAACGGGTTGAAAATGTCCTTGGGCAATGCAAGACTACTGTAACAAAGCCTGTGACATCCCTTCTCATCACCAGAACAATGAGTATGACCAAGAAAAAGAGGACAAGTGAGCAAATTTCCAAATTCTGTCTTCACCAGAAGAAACCTGAGATAAAGGGCAGACAGTGCAGCTGCACTTCCCTAACTCTTAGCTCCAAAGTAGTTCTGAATGTCACTCACCTAGAGATGCATGCTTTCATTTATACCTTCCCAGCAGTCACACTATCTACCTAAATCCAGCTCAAGGCAACAGCTCGTAAATAGAATTTGCTTTAACATGTTAATGTATACAAGAGGCTAGCTCTGCATCAGAGAAAAGAAATTATTTCTTTTTCTAGGTGGTGATTTAAAAATTTGCAAATGTTAATGTCCTTTTTATTTTTTAGTAAATAGATCAGAAAAGGTCACCCACAGTTTAGAACCATTAATGCAAATTCTAATTTCATTTCAAGACATAGAGAAATGCTTGGATTTTTTTTCAGCTTTCAGAAACTAAACATTTTTTTCATTTTCCAACTCTGTCTCTTATTTTTCCTTCCTGTAATTTTCCCCAACATTTCTGAATATAAAACTCAATATTAAGCAAATGGTTGCACTGTTTCTCAGTATGTACTTGTATTTCCCCTGCTTCCCTAGTAACAACAAAAACACTAATTTAAGGATAATTCTACACAATCTTGAATCTACCTGCAGTTAGGATGCTTACCTTGGCTAAATTGTCACTATTTTATCACAAGCTCCTCTCAATATTATTTTTCTGCACATAACTCCAAAAAAAAAAAAAAAGTCACTTAAGTTTAGAAAAGGAGTTTCCTACAAACCACAAAAAAGTAATTTTCATAGTGAAGCAAATGCACTGATATATCATTGTAACTGAAATTTTTATACAGAGTTGCATGAGATAAAAGGGGGGTTTAGTGTGAATTAAATCAGTTTTACTGTAAGTTGAGAATAACCTTAGCTAAAATGTTTATCAAACCAATGAATCTTTTAGAAACACTTTTCTTTCACCCTTAGGAGAAATGCAAAATCAATACATGAGATTAATGCATGATTAGCAATCTTACATTATGTATTCAAAGAGAAAGATTTTCACACGAGTTTCCCTGTGTGTCTTGATGAAAGTGGTCTGCAGAGATAGAACACGTTCAGGAATATTTAATGAAGTATGGTTCAAATACTGGTGTCATTTAAAATTAGGAAGACAGAAGTGATCTAATGCAACTTCCTCTCGCACTCATTTCAGCTATGCTCCAACTGAAACAGATGTCTCTTCTTTGTAGGAGACCAAGAAGGTTAGGGCTTACTTTTGGCACAATTTAGACTAAAAATATTTTGCTTTGTCAGTGAAAAGAGACTGGATTCATTCAGGATATCTAAGATGGAGTCTCGAATAATAAAAATGCCATTTTTTTTTCCACCTGAATTGTGTTCCTTCAAGATCTGTTTCAACATAAAGGGAGGTGTGTATGTATGTATGAGTGTATATGCACATAAAATGCTTCCATTCTGACTTTTTTTTTAAACATAGAATGCTTATTTATACTTCATTCATTATTTTGCACATCCTAAAGCCACTAAAACAAATGTGACCCTCAGCTGAAAGCAATAAAATTGCATGTCCATCCATAAAACACTGCTTTGCTTGGGGCAATACATCTTGAGCAAGTGTATAGCAAATCTCAATGCATTTTAATATTAAAAATTTAAGCCTGGAGAATGGTCTTATCCGGTTCCCAGGCCCCCTTTCCACCCCTTTGGGGAACATCTTTGCTAATGTATTGAAAATAAGCAATCAGGAGGGAAGTATGTATATAGAGAATTATATGCATTACTAAATGGATAAAATATCTCCAAATACAGCTATGTCATATTTGATATATATGCCTGACAACAAGCAGCCTGTCACTGAAATGGAATCATGTATATTTAATCTTGTCAGAGTTAGCCAAATCATGCCTGACCAGTGCTTCTTTCACTAAACTGCAAAATTCATAAGGAGAGGTGACTCCAGGGTCAATGTTTCCTTCTCCTGGCTCTTCTCCAGTCCTGGGATACAATTCTCACCTATACCTCTTTACTTTTGTTAATACCAATTACAAGTGGTGCTGTGTAGTTCAGCCAGTGATTGAACATTCCTGTGTCTAAAGGCATAGAGATGTTTGTTTGTTGTCATTTTTCCAAACACACACAGGTTGTGAATCAGAGATAGGCTGTGGACACAACCTGTTGCAGCAGCAGGAATGTGCAATAGCAATAGTTGTATCCAGAACTACAATCTCTAGTTTCTAGAAGTCCCTAAGAACATTATTATGCACTAGAAGTTTCCAAGTCTCAGCTACTCAGAGCTATCAATCTTTTTTGACCTCCCTCTGTTCATGCTCCAAGCAGATGAGAGCTTGGCTTTTGTTCTCAAACCTTGCCAAAGCTGTATAAATATGTTAATGTCATGCTGACCTAACCACATCTACATGCCTTCTGGTCGGTTAGGAGATCATTTCATTTGCCTGAAAAAATACCCATGTACACACAGCTTCATGCAGCATCTGAGTTACTGTCACATATAACTGGTGAATGACCAGATCTCTTCTGTCCCACTCTCTTTTCAGAATTTTCCTCTATTCTAGGTGACAGCTTGAGCTGCTAGGTATTGCTTTTGCAAGGAACTGTTCAGCTTCTCTATATATTCAGTTTCCTTATTTGGTCCGAATAACCTTACTGTATGCATAAGATCCCATTAAAACCACTCATCAACCTATCACTTCTTGGGAGTCTTCTCTTAAATAGCTAAATACTTTTTTTTTTTTTTTTAAATACAATACTCTTCTTTTTGCTTATCCTATATGAGAAACCCCACAGTTCTGCAGCTTTCACATCCTGTCTTGAAATCCGTAAAATCTTGCATGACACTGCATTTCAACATCATTATTTTTCCAGACTCCTTCCTTCCTCCTGCCACCATGTCCACACATTTTATGCCACTCTTTTTCCTTGTCTGATCCTTCTCTACTCTGCTCTTTTAATTCAATTATAATGAACTAATAGTCCTGTCATCGTATTGAAGTTCACCACACAAGATCTTTGAGACTTGGTCTGCCCATACCATGTTGCCCTTCTTCCAAATATTGACTTGCAATATTTGTATGTTAAGACTTGATGTACCTGCATGTCATTTTTTGTCTAAAGTGAAAGATGAACTTTTCTTCCCTCCCTGACACTCTTTTGTTTTTAATGAAAAAAGAGAAACCAAGAGTTAAATGTGGCATTGCACATACTTTGGACAAAACCCTGTTCACTTTATTTTCATTTGTAGCTTCATTCACTTCTGACAGGTCCTTTCATGTTATTTGATGAGCAGTATTTGAACTCTGTCAGTCACTACCTGTATTATTAGGTTAAGAATAGAAACAAATAATTATCTTGCCATAAAGGTGTCTCTGCAGGGTTTCTTTAAGAAGCAGATTTCCTGATTAAAGCAACTCTTGGCTTCTTTCATTTTTGAAAGGCTTTAAGCAATCTGAAATGTTGCTTTGATTCAGTCATGATAAGCAAGTACATGCAGAAACGCTGCAGTACAGAGCTGCTTTTTATACTGTGGCTTTTTATAAAGGTTTAAATTACTAAGCCTAAATGAGCTTCTTAGAAAAGGAAGAATGCCTCTTACTTGTCACAGCAACTGTCTTTTCTGCCTGCAGTAGGTAGGACATTGACCTCTACCTGAATAGCCCGAGGTAAGAGGAGTAGCCACTGGAAATTATTTATAACCTGACCAGCTCATTTAGTTTCATCCTCTGAGGCCCTCAGAGTTGAACTGACACAGCAATAATGGCCAGCGAACTTTTGATCCAATTAATTCTTAATGAGAGGTTTGATTAGCAAATAAAGAGCCTATTAGGTTAGCTGATTGTCTTTGTTTTGCAATAGCAGAGGTCAACATTTTTTTTTTTTTTTTTGACTGAAAGAAAAGAACATTGTGTACTCTGTGGTTAAATTAATCACATGCTCACAGGTGTTGAGTAAAGTTGATTCAGGAAAAACAGTCAGCTTAGACATCTGTCTGTAACCATGGGAATGGAATAACTATTCTTCAGTTTGTTTATGATTGGTTTTTCTTTATTTCATTGTTAATCAACTGCCTCCACCTTCCTGTTCTTGCAAAATATTCAATTAACCCATCCTTCTCCTTGTCTTGCTTTCCTCCAGACTTACTTTACAGTTGTCTTTATTTTAATTTTGCTGCCAGAATTCTGTTTCAAATTAATTAATTCTTCATATGTCTTTAAAATCTCCCAGGGTATTTGCAAAAACCATTCCAGTGCATGAAGTTCTAGTCCTGAAAATTTCCCTCTGAGTTATGACACACTTCTATAAAATTACAATAACTAAAGAGAAACACAAGATTAAGGACAAAACTGAACTACAAATGACACCTATGTAAATTAAGAGTATTTTGATCTTAGTTCAGCCATGCTGGATTTATACTAGTGTAAATCTGACATTAACAAATTGATCCCTGTAGAATAGTTTTTGTTATCTGAACATTTAATCTTCTTTCATGCTATCAATAGTGCTTGAAAACAGAATGTTGCTCACTGTCTCATCCTTCCAGCCACCATAATGTACAGAAAGCCTTAATTAGAAGAACGCTTAAGTTTATTGTAAAGCTTTCTGATATTAAAAATCTGGAGATGTAGTTATCTCTTTTGTAAGGTGTGATGTAGCCTTTAATTACATGATCACATTCTGTTTTTCTGTGATACACCTGAAGGGATGGATGGATGTTACCAAAAGCAGCAACTCCCAAGTGTTTCTTTTCACACTTGTTACTCAATGAAGTCTCATGACATGTTTACTGTTATCCAAACCTTGCCCACATGAGAGAAATGGTAATTTTATGATGATATATCCTGATCCTCATTGTAATAAAAAAGTATGTATCAAACAGTATAAAAAAAAAAAAAAAGAAAAAAGAAAGAAAGCAGTGCAGATTAACATAGGGAAGCTATTTCTGTTGTGATGGTTTGTTTGGTAGGTTTGTTTGTTTGTTGGGTTTTTTTGTGTTTTTTTTTGTTTGTTTTGTTTTTTCTTTAACAGAAAAAGGTGAGCTCTAAAGGTATTGGCTGACTCTTCTCAGAGACATATTGTAATGCCACCCAAATGCTGATATAGGGGAATGATCTGGACCTTGGCTCTGGACTCTGCAGTCTGAGGTTTGTAGCTCCCTTCCACTTAGTGGAGCTTCAGAGTGGATGTTCAGACTGGTCAGTAGAAGGCAGCAGCAGGGAGCTGTGAAAAAAAAATAAAATTAATCTCTTTTTATGTTGATGGAAGGTTCATCAGCTTGGTAGTCCACCTGGTCTACACTCGTGCCCTGATTTTGCTTGTCTGTTTGCATGCATGTGGCCTGGTTTCTATATATTTGTTCACTGTTCTGTAGCTCCCTACCAACTCAGAGCACAGCTCTTACCAGCATGAATGCAAGTTCCCTACAGATTTGCAAATCAGAGACCCATATAATGAAGAGTATATAATTAGCAAACACCTGCAAAAAGTTTGGTTGAAATTACTAGACCAGGCCCATTAACGACCAGTATGGCAAGAGGCAAGGTTTAATCCAGTCCTCTAAGGCTGCTTTAACCACAAAAGTTCCTGTAATCTTCTCTGATCCAGCAATTGCTCTCATACTAAATGGGGCTTAGGTAAGGTTGCTTCTGCATATAGACCTTGACTTTGCATAGGTTACGCTTTTGCCTGGCTTTTCTAGGTTCATATATCTCAGTGATATTTTTTAGATATTTATAATGAATTAAGACTTAGATCTTATGTCTGGTTTTAGCTGAACTAAAACCTTTTAGACCACTGCACAAACCTCTATCATGTCTTGCATAACTATGAACTGTGACAGCAGTTGCAAGGTTTTGTCCTTTGCATAGAGATGTTCTGAGAGGTAAATGAGACCTGCAGATTGCCAAGGGCTTTCACAGAACTGTTTTTGACCTTTAAGATATACCTGAGGCTGTGGGATCCCTCATTCATTCCCAGCATTTGATGGGAATCTTCCTACTTCCCTGATCCAGCCAGCCAGAGGTCTTCTGTCTCCAACTTTTTAAGCTCTTAATAATTGTAAATTCTCATAGCATTAGATGTGACTTGTCCATCAGACTGAATGACGAGATCAGTGGGATAAAAGGGATAAAGTACACAAGCCAGCACAGTTGCTGTGCTGTGTGTGGACCACCTTCAGCTCAAACCATATCATAGCTACCTTAAGGAAAGTTTAGTAAGTGTTTTTGGATGGCTAAAACCAGAAGTCTGTAGAACTTCAAGGGTGCCTTGGAATCCAAAACCCTTATGAAGTCACATTACTGACAGCCTTTGCTGACAGCCTTCTGACAAAGCCTCTGTCATAGACTTCCCACATTAATCTCTGTGCTTCAGACCTCGCTTAATTTCATTTCAAATTGAGTCTGCTTTGGGCACAATCTTCCCCTGTCTCTTTTTTCCCTCACTGTTCTTTAAAGTGCTAAGTAAACATCTAGTATTCAAGCTAGTACATAACAAGAATCAAACCAATTTAAAAAAGAGAAATTAATCCTTATTAAAAAATTATTTTGCTAACAGTGTTAAGCAAGAACTGAATGACATAAAAATGTATGTCTGCACTACTAAAAGAAGTGTAGCTAGCTCTCTAGTTTTTCATTGACATAATTTATGGTATCTGCTTGTGGTTGTATATTGTATGAATATGAAACATTAGCACATTTTTTTTTTTCCCGTGGGATAGTTTTTTATCCTTTCTCAAATCAAAGTGAGCAGTGGTTTTAACTTTTTTATCTCAGGTTTTGTTAAAATGTTGACTATAAGCAAAAGGTCATTAAAATTCATATTCATTTCATAGGTCAGTGTAGCAGCTTCCTTGAATGGAGTATCATTATAATTTTTTAAACATTGAAACCTAGAAAAAATCACACAGAAGTAAGTGTAATATATTATGTTTAAAGTACTGTTTTGCTATTAAAATTTGTTTTGGCTTTTCCCTAGCCATCTTATCAAAAGGATATAATTTCACAATTAAAATGTCTAATTTCCCTGTGTTCCAATGTTATTGAAATTGGCTACTCTCGCATAGATGCCAAAGCTCTAATAAGCAACAAAATATTTCATTTGATTTTATTTTCAATTATCATTAGACTAATAGAAGAAAACATTTAACCTAATATCAGAGAATAGTTCCATTACAAAACAAATTCAGTGGGTAAATACAAAGGTGATTTATAGAAATTATTCTTTAGAATATAGACATTAAAAAAAAAAAAAAGAGTTTCATTTATATAAAGAATAGAACCTTATAATGAGTGTTTTATGCTTGGACCAGTTCCAGTAACTTCTCAATCCACTGGAGAGTTTCCAGTCTATTGAGAGGATGGAATGAGAGGATTTATGAAGGGAAATGAAAGTTATACTGTGTAATTTATGAGAAGAAGAGGGGATGGAAGGACCAGTACACATTTCATCTAAGCATTACAGTGTGCAGGGCATACACACCACACAGCGTTTTTCCTCAGTCTTTCCAAAGCCACAGATGAGCAGATTCATAGACAATTGGTGATTTGATTACACAGATTACAATGTGAAAATTATATGTTTTGGCTGTTATCACATATGGCTAAACATGAGCTATAAGAGAATAGACTCCACACTGATACACTGGTGAATTTAGACTCTCAGTAACCTCTTGACACCTTGATAAAAGGTGGTTCTTCACTCTGTTTACCTCTTGATTTAACATAATAAAGTACTCTTGACTCATTACTATCTGAGATTTTTAGAAAATTGTGAATTATACAGAGAAGCAGTTATTCACAAAGGCTAATCCCTATACTTCCTTGGTGTTGAGAAAAGAAGCATCCCCGAAGGAAACATCAGAGTTAGGTATGAAGTTTACATGTGCAGAAACACTTCCTCAAAAAACATCTGTATCTACATAGACTGCAAAGCTTCCTTATGAAGAAAAACTCCACAAGGCTAATGCACATCCTTGTGAATAGCTCCCAAACAACTGCACAAAAATGCAATCTAACAGATGAAACAATTATTCCCAATGTTTTCAGGTTTTATTTTTCATATTCACAAAAGAAATGTTTTAGATATTAAAACTTCATGTTGAACATTATCTATCCCTTTGATTCTTACAAAACTTAGTTCCATGGGCATGCTGCCAAACCCAGAAACCTGTAATATATGAAGATGCTACATGCCTGAGAAATGAATAAACATCTTTGCATCCTATTTTTTAACCTTTTTTTTGTTACCACATGAAATTTTATACCCTGAAAAATACTATTCCTCTACAATTTATTGAATATGTACTTGATACTGCTCTCCTGATGTGAGAAGATCCATATTCATATTTATTTTGCTCTAAATTAGCTACTCGCTTATTGACCCTAAATAGTTATCATCTCAGCTGGAAATATATTAGAGTTCTAGTTGCCAAACAAATATTTAGCAAAAGATGAATAAAAGCATATGGGGAGGAAAAACCCACAAAGTTTTCACTGCCAGTATAATGGAAGGCATTCTGGCTGACAGCCATCTGCACCCGCTGAACAGAGGGATCCTGGGATGACATTGATCGATTTAACAGTAGGAAGGTATTAATGATATTCAGCACTGATGGCTGAGCCACTTCACACTCATTTGCATTTCCATTCATCATCTCAGCATTTATCATTATGAGGCGAATGCCAGAACTAATTAAAGTCTGGGCTAACAGGGTGACATGGGAGTCCAGCCGCTACTTATACTGAGGAAATATGGGAAACTTTCCAGCAGGAAGTAGACCAACCTTACAACAAACCCAATTAACTTAATTCCTAACTAAACCATTTGAGGGTCCTTCATTTGAATAAACTAAAAAGCTGGGATTGAAGTTACATTGTTGTTTTTTTTTTTCTCCTTATGTTCTTGTAGTTTCATGACTCAATAACATTGTCTTATGTAGACATTTGGGCGATTTCCTTAATGTGATTCCACTTCTCCGCAGCTATCCCCTCCCAATTTTGTCATAGCAAGCAGAGATACAATTTCAAATTCTGCAATAAAAGTTAAGTTTTAAACATAAATTCTAACACAATTTGATCTTGAAGGGACTTCAAGAAGTATTGTGAATACCCTAGTAAAATAGTCACTCAAAAGCTGGAATACAGAGAAACCTATTGTTTATGTAAGAGAGCTAATAAACTACCTCTTCAAAGAGACTTTTTTCTTTTTCATAGCACAGAAATATGAAATATTTCTTCCCTGTAGGCAAAGACTTGCTTGGCATATTCTTACAAGCTGTCCCATTACCTACATTGAGACAACCTGTGATCAAAGCGACCAGGATTTGATCCTGGATCCATCTTGGTAAGTCTTTTGGTTTCAAGAATCGTCTTGCTGAGAGCTGGACTAGACATAAGGATAATTTTCATCAAATTCCACTTAGGTCAGGTCTCTAGCACTTTTACATTCCTTTGAAATTTCCAAACAGAAAGAGCCAATGTGATAGGAGAAAGATGTAGCAGTATAGAAAACTGTAGAAAATCTTTGCAAGTAAATTATTGCTTTTACATTTTTAATTTTTTTTAAATCTATACATAAAAAAAATATTTTCAATGATGGATTTTACTAAACATTATCTTTACTAATGGTTCTTCTTGCTGTTTTATATTTTAAAGTAATATTTTACTGTTATTTCTACAAACATAGAGAGACATTTGATCTAGGTTCTGGGTAACATGGTAACATTTAATTATTCAAGGAATTTCTCTCTTAGTAAAATAAAAGTATACTACTAGGTCATATATCTAGTTCCCATGTCCACAATGAAAACTCCACAGTTTTCTGTGTACCAAACACTTAGGAGAAAACATGGGGTTTGACTGTTCTACAATGGCCTAAACAGTTTTAGAAGAAATGCAACATCTTTATTTGTCTAGTGACATTCCTCCATGCCTATCCACAGATATAAGAAAAAGCCAGACTTCTGTGGGGGAGGCTGGATCTCTCCAATGTTGCTTCAAAACAGTTGAGAGATTCAGAGTTTGAAATCAAGTCTTCATAAATCCCTTTGAAATTTAATGAGAAGAGTAGCGAGCTTGTAGTCTTGGTGTGAATCTCCTTTTAAGAGGTAACTCAGCCTTTGTTCATACCAAGTTTTTAGTGATTTCCTTGTACAGTTCCATCTGGAATGCACAAAAGTTAGATAGGTATGGATTAACTAGTCAGACTCTTTTTACCTGGCATTGATGAAATATATTTGCAGAATGAAGAGATTCAGGACATAATTTTCATTTTCCTTTCATGCTGGCCAATTTTAATTTAGTCCTCCTTTGTGGTAAAAGCTTTGTGCTCTTCCTGATATATATTTCAGAACCATTCACACGGTCTGGCACTGTGTAGCTTGCCAAAAAAAAAAAAAAAAAAAAAAAAAAAAAAAAAAAAAAAAAAAAAAAAA
>JAWWEE010000074.1:86939931-86950525 GCA_035221455.1 Xenops minutus | reverse complement strand
TCAGGGTAAGTGATGATTGTTTTTTGAAACTGATGACTTAGAAATACCCATTCCCATAAAAGAAATTTTTTATTTTCAGAATCTAATTGCCCTAGGGTTGCACACAAGAGATTGAATTTATGTTATGTGGAAGCTCTAGATAGCCCATTGTGGGGTTATTTGTTGATTGACTGTGTATCTAGTGTGTTTTGTCAACAAGATGACATATTTTGTCATACACACATGGAATTTGCTGGAAAATGAACTTTGTCTTCTAAAAATCTCAATGATTTCTCACTTTTTTTCATTAGACAGAAAACAAATTTTTAAAAAGCTACAGTTCTCTGTGAAAGTAATTTGTCTGTGCTCAATGTAGAGGCACAGGAAGAGCTGTTGTGATAGTGCCACTTCTACCTGCTCCTTTAACTATGCCTTTCACACAGGACAGGGATCCAGGGGGTATAGGGTCATCTCTTGCAAGCCTGGGTACGGATTTTCACCTGCAGACATATTTGCTTACTGGTTAGGCCTAGGTATGGGTCTAGGTATGTAAGTGACAGTCTTGAGTTTCTCTCAGCCCTACTTTCTTGAGGCTTCAGCCTTTTCTTTTTGGCTTTGGATCTGCAGTGGCTTGCATCAATACCTGGCTTGGTCAAAGCTTGCAGAATAAAGTTAATAGTAAAGCTAGAAATAGATAGATGTGCCTGAAGTTCAAGTGCATAGTGGTAGCATTCTGACCTTCTCTAGCTCTTACTGCTACGTCTAAGATTTGATAGTCTGCAAAATAACAACAGGCCTGTAACACTCTCCATGCATATTATAAGGCAAAGAAAGAAGCTTAATATATGAAGCAAATCCCATTGGGCCTACAGAAGAAGTCTTCATTTTCTTGAGAGGAAAAAGTTGCCCAAACAGAAAATAAAACCTCAATTAACATTAGTTTTGTCTAAATATTCATCAACACATTACAATTCTAACAGCAAACTGAATAATACTTAACTATTTTTGTATTATTTTACTATTTCAGGGATCAGATTTCACAATTAATTAAAGAGTGAAAAATAACAGCAGCATGATCACTTTTTGTCTTACATTTGTATCATGGTACATGTCAAATTGGGTTAAAAATCACCTAATTGAGAATTGAGTTCAGATTTTCTAACCTTCAGCAAGGCAGAATTACTAGACCTTGACTGCTACCACAAATCTGAAATTACCACCTTGCAGGTATGCACATTTGGTTAACACTTTAAATTAAGTGTCTCAAATAGGGATTTAATTTAGTTTTAAGAGGAGAGTTATTGTATGCTAATTAAACACCAAATCATTCCTAAAAAGGTATTTACTGAGGTTTAACAGCTATGTAATAGAACAACTATGTAGTTGCTCACCTTACATAAACAGGCTTTTAGTAATCAGTGGAAATTCAATTTCATTCAAAAGATCCTATGGAAGCTCAGAAATTATATATATGAATCACCATTTAAGGCCCTGCATTTAAAGTGTTACTAGCAGTTTAATACTTTTACGTATTCAAATTTTATGATATTACAATTTTTCTCTCTCCTTTTTTTCCTTCCTAGTTATCTAACTTCTTGTTCCCTCATGTCTGTACAACTTTCCTTTTCCCTATTAAGTCTTGACAGAGTGGTGAGCAATATTCCTCTAAAAGAAATCTATTTTGTTACCATTCCATTTATAAACATTTAAATGATTATTTAAGCTGAATTTAATATGCTTCTGTTTGTTTTGTTGTTTGTTTGTTTTCCTGGCTTCAATATTATGCATAACTCCAAAGGGCAAATTCTAATTCCATGCATCCATCAGCACTGTCTGTACCTATATTTAACAATATATTGCATTTTGGTATTCAGAATCCATCAGTACATTGCAGGTCAAAGTAATAGAAACATCAACTCTTTTTCCCAAGAAAGGAAATTTTCATGTTCTATTCCAAGATTGCATACACATCTGCAATCAAAGACTGGAAAGTGTAAAAATCTGATTTTCATTTCGTTTTAAAACAGAAAGCAAAAGTGCCCCCATGTTCCTATATTTAAGTGCCTCGGCCACTGTGGCCACCCCTCCCAGATGGGACAACCAGTTCACTGACCACTCAGTACTCTCCAGGCCAGAGTGAGAGGTGGTACAGCCAGTCAGAGGCTCCAGGGGGCATGGTGTGGGCAGGCTATGAGGTGGGCCTTTTTTGGTTGACCAGCCAGTCACCTGCTTCCCATGCACTCAGCCACATGGTCTGTGTTGGAAGCCATGTCGCTCCCAGTACTCGAGGCCTGGTCCCCTCCCTCCCTACCCCGAAATGTGTTGATTTGACCCAATTAAACAGTCCAATGAGACATGAATCTGGTCCCTCACACCCAAGTGCAGCATGGACTGTACTTCCTTTATACGACGTGTGGTTGTGCTTCTGTCCTGTAGAGTGGAGAAGAGTGCCAACCTATCCTGTCGCCATCCCCTTTTGGACCAGAAGCTCCTGGGAGGACCAGTGTGGTGAATTCTGTATGCTGAGGGAGTATTGGCTGTGGAGCTTTGTCCCACTGAGCTGCTGCCATGCAGAGAACTGCTCCAGAGGTGTTAACATTCATTCGACTCTGAGGTGCTGTGAGCAATATAATTTGAGTTCCCCTTTATAGCGTCGAGTATCTAACTGTAGCATGGAGAGATGTTTCTCTCTTTTGCTTATTCTTGAAGAGAAGTGTGTAATCTCCAGCTAGGTACCTAACAGAAGAGGAAGTTCCTATTGTATAATATTTCTGTGGAACGAATTGTCAGAATCCATTTTTCTCATGGGAGAACTGAACTCACTTAAGTAGTATCCTAAGTTTATCTCTCACCACAAACTACAATAAGATAATAGAGAGGCTGTCAATCCCTCCTAACATGGTTATTCTGTATTGACTGAGGCCTTTATACTAGTTTCTTAATGGATTTGAAGAGGAAAACAGAAATACATTTAGCATACATTTCAGTAATATTTCTACCACTGGGACTACCTTTATGACTTGCATAGAGAATAGTTTTGATCCTCAGAGAGACTGTAGGAAAGAACATTGTTCTGCTCTGTACAGCTGACTTTTGAGCACTGTCTGGTAATGAAATAAAAAGTAATTGTTGAAATGTGAGTGTCAAAGGAGCAAGTGGGAAGACTGCTGTTAGTAGAAAGACTTTTATGTTCAGGCTGGATGAAATCTGTGTTGAATGAGTAAACAACCTTAGTGAAATGCAGTGTCTCTGTAAATTCCTCATCCAGTTCAAGAATGGAGCCCCTCCAATGGCAGAACTTTTTCAAGAAGTTAATAGTCTATATTAAAATACTGAATAATTTCTCAGTGAACTTGATCTTTAATGATAAATTTTCAAACATAAGAACTAAAGGGGAAAAAAATAATTTTAAAAAAGTTGGAAAAGTAGACCAAAATCTAATTTCAGTTGCAATAGTGACAATTAAAATGTGAGTTCTTTTTCTGACAATGTAGCTCCTACTTTGATTAAGATTTCATGAAGCATTTCTCTGTATAAATGAAGTCATGCAACCTCCCGAGTACTTTAACAAAAAAATCAATACACAACAAACAGGCAGTTTATAATTTAGTGGGACCCACACAACATACACAAGTCCAACAAAATAAAGAAATGAGCCAGTGTTTAACTGTATAAAATTGCCAATCCTCCAGCTGAGAAGAACTCAGCCAGTGACTGTGCTCCTAGACTTGGGTCAACCCTAAAATGCTGAAATCATCTTTTAGAACTGCATGAAAGGAGAAAAAATAATACCTTTGTGTTGGCATTAAGGCTGCAGGACCAAAATGAAACTGGAGTGAAAAAAATGTGAGTTTAAAAAACAAAACTTCCTTCTCTCTGGTAACATTGATTTCTGGAGCTGCCTCTGAATTACACGACTTTTAAAGCTCTAAAACATCTTCTCCACTTCTGGTTTGTGTCTGAAGAGGGAATTTGAAGAGTCAAATCCCACAAGAAAGGCTCTATTTGAAGCCTTTCCAAACCAATCTGGAAAAAAAAAACAAAAAACCAAACAAAACAAAAACACAACTTCAGAGAGTTCAGGATAGCTTTTCATAAACATCAAAACATTTTTGTTCTGTCTACTGACTATTTACTGCAAGTGATTTGAGGTTAAGTCTTCAACAGTAGTATCTTAGGAAAATACCAGCATTAGACTGTGTGCAAAATCTTGGGTGTTGTGCATGAGGAAACAAGAATAAGCCCACAGAGGTACATTTAAATCTCAACCAATCTGTCAACTCAGTCTGTGGTCAATTAAAACAAATATGCATTGATTGAATTCATTATTTGTAAGAATCATCTTATATGAATATTTCTGGTTTATATTAAAATACTTTGTCCTAAACTTAGAAGGGGGTTGATATAAAATACTGAAAATTAAATAATTACAAAAGTAATCATAGAAAACACATATAGACTTAGGAAATCACCCATTTGGTCACTCATCAGAGTATGGCAAATGTAGTATGAATGACTTTCCTTTTTTCCCCTATAGACATGAAAGTTGAGAACTGCTAGATTTGCAAAGGATGTCTACACTAGCTGTGTATGAACATCTTAGCACTCTTTAAAACATAATAATTCTGAAACTAACCTGTGCAGTATAGTTTTGTACAAGAATTTCCTGCAGCTGTCAAGTCCCTTAAAACCTTTCTTTTAATCTGTATAAGTACATCTTGCCTGCTGCTATTCTGTCCTGATATTATTTGTCTTCTAAACACAACATTGAATTTAAGGTTTTGTTGTCCTCTGTGCTGCCAATTTCCCATTCCTCTTGTTCCTCCTCTTCTCTGTATGATCTAGAACACATGTTTTTGGGTTAACCCTTTACTCTTGACTTCATGCTTATTTAAAATGAAGGGACATCAGTTTGCTCATTTCTAATCCACTGTAAACAGAATGGACCTGAGGGTATATGAATTGCCTTTAAAGGAAACTTTGATTTTAATTTATAGATTTTTTTATTCAGAGTCCTGAAATTTTATCATAGTTGTCTAATGCACTGAAGTGAATAATTTATTTCCTCTTTTTCCTTTTTTTGTATCACTGGCTGTAAATTTGTTGATAGATTTACATTCTGTCTTATACGGATGGATGCATGGATGGATGGATGGATGGATGGATGGATGGAGATGCGTATATACATATATAAAAGCAGGCAAAATATCAGATTTTAAACGGATGTAAATTGCTTTAATTCCCTTTCACCATGGATTCACTGAACAATGCAGTGTTGCAATATCTAAATATATGTCCCACTGTTTCCAGTACTTGTTACTATGGCTGTAAAGTCCTGTTTAAAGTACAACTACAGGAATTTATGAAAGGAAGAGACAGTAACTGGAATAATTATATATAGGGCACTAAAATCAATAAAGTATTTTTTATTAGCTCACTTAAGTCTAAACTTTTAAAATTTCTGCATGAGTGAAATTATGTCAAAAGCAGAAAAGACAACTTTTTGTGTTTAAGTAGTTTGATATAATATATGCAGACAAGGGAAATAGGGTATTCTATTCCATTCCTCTTTTTAATCTATTGGACGTAATTTTATAATGAAATTCTCAATTTTTCTCACCACATAATTTCCTAAAGTGCAATTGTTTCTTATTGAAAGGTTTTGGGATATTACGACAAACCCAGAGGTTTGGGAAAATGTTTTTTTACTTTCTCAATGAATGTTTCAGTCAAGTCAATAAAAACATGGTAAGACTTGGCCCTACTGCCTAACCAAGAAACAACTTCTTGATTTTTTTTTTTTTTTAAGTGCCCACACTTGGTCTTTGGAACCCTTAATTTCTCTCTCAAAAGGAAGAAGCACCTGTGTCAAAGAGACGTCAGCAACATGTGACTTCTGCCAAGCCATGTCTTTGGTCTTACCGCTGGAAAGAAAAATTTCTCTGTTGTGTCTGTGTTCACCATGTGTGTATGATAATTAGAAAAGGACTAAGTAAAATTTTTGGTTACACAGTAAAATGTATCACTATAATTCTGGAAAAAATTAATAATGTTCATAAATTTCATGCTCATGCATCTAAGCCTTCAACTCTGCATTGAGATAACTTAATAAAAATAACCTTAGAAGAACATTGTTTCAAAAACAGTAAGAGTTACAGTTCTACATATATTTTGAAATCAAACCAATGTTACTTAAGTGCCTAAATGTGGATTTGGGACTCTACCTTCAGGCATCTGAAATCTCTGGCCACATCTATTTTAAAACATCCGCTAACATCAAGAGGAGTAATTCATGCTTATTTGAGGTCTGAATTTAAATTTCTCTGTTTTGGGTTTCCCCCTTTTCTTCCCCATCTCCCACAGCTTTGTTTAATGCTTCAATCCACCTACCTCAACCCATTCTTAAATAGTATACAAAATAACAAATAATAGCAAAATTAATGTTAATATCCACTTTTATCTAAATTCTGTTTCTGGGACTAAATATTGTTTCCTCTGAATTTAAAATAAAGGAATTGATGCTAGATAAAAATAAAGAAAAAATTACGGGTGCTCTCTATTTATATATTTTAGGAAATAGCTAGAAAGGGTATTCACTTCGTCTTTCATTTAACTTTTGTAATTAAACTTTTGCAATTAAAACTTTACAATCTTATATTTTAAAATTAGTTGAACCCTTATTTCCACTACTCTGGATAGAAGCCAAGAGGGGTGAAAGTGGGAAGAAATTTACAGGTTATTTTTTGTATATATGTGTGTATATGGGGGCTGTAGTCCACTTCCAACATATTAAAGTCTTTCCACAATAAAAAAACCCATGGATTTTTTTATTTTATTATTTTAAACAGAAGATGAATAAATCCAACAGCATTAAACTCTGCATTTTAATGTTCAGAGCATTCACTGTGGGTTGGGAAAGTTCACTTTCAATTATTGCTCCTGGTACGTTTTCTGTATCCTCTTTTGCATAGTCTTTTCAGTATAAAATGTGCCAGAACACACTGAACTACATGTTGAAAAAGAAAAAGATGAGCTTTGTTGCTTAGATGAGAGAAAACATTCTAGGATTTGGCTCACAAATTAGTTTAGGCATCTCCTTGCATCTTGAGTGAGATGAAGTGAGCTCTTATTGACAGTAAGAGATTCCAGAATTTTAGTTAATAAAATTTGCTTTATGAATCTACAGTTGTTGGATTACTTTGTAACAAAACCTCTCATGTAAATTGTGAAAAAGACTTCCTTTTTCGTGTGAATCTTGAGGCTGCTCAAAAATATTTCCTTCCAGAATGTCTAGAATACATCAGTATATAGAGTAGCATAAGAATTGCTACTTATATTGTGATGGCCTGCATTTTTCCAAAACATCTGTGATCTCAATATGATTAGGAAAAATTGACATTTTTTCAGCACTCCTCCCTCCCTCAAAAAATATTCTACTGGGTTATTTCATCATATTCTAGGATCAACAATAAAATAGTGATCTGACAGCTAATTTTGCTGATAAAGTTATTATATCTTTAATTATTATGACTTGTTCAAACAAGATGCCATTAAAATGAACATTTAAA
Organism: Xenops minutus; assembly: GCA_035221455.1. Lineage (NCBI taxonomy): Eukaryota > Metazoa > Chordata > Aves > Passeriformes > Furnariidae > Xenops > Xenops minutus. The sequence goes on along the minus strand of JAWWEE010000074.1, from coordinate 86,942,978 downwards.
TACACTCTTCCTTTCACATAAGTACTGCCAAATAAAATTGTGTTGAATTACATAGTTTCAGTCTTGGCAAAATTATACAAATGTAGTCCAATGTATAGCTTTTTTTATCATGTGTTAATTTTTTAAAATGACAGTTAAATAATTAAATTGGAATGTTAACAACAGAGGTTCTTTTTTTCTGAGAAAATTACATTGCCATTAATCTCACTTCTTGCTGATGTTTTACCTACAGTGCTATCAGAGTTCTAAAATCCAAAGCTGAGTATTGAGCTTTAATTTTAACTTTGAAAATTTTAGAGCAATAAAAATTCAAGAAGTTACTCCAAACTTCATCATAATTATGTCACATAACATTGAGATTTTAATAATGCACTTTATTTAAGGGCTCAGTGAATTCTGTACCAGTGTGGAATATAAAGAATACACAATGCAAACTTTTATACAGTTTTGTGTGATCTTAAGATATTTGAAGATCTTGGAACTCTGAGGACCTAGAAAGATTTGGTTTGTTTTTAATTTTAGTTACCTGTAAAAGAAAATATTGTCCATCTGCCCAAATTTACACAGTGATGCTAAATGCTACCTGGTTGATGAATTAGTAAGGAACTGAAAATACAACCAATTCATTTTAATTTTAATTTTTTTGTTCACAAAAAGAGCTTGGCCTAACAAAAGCATATGATATGTTCTTTGAAGCAAGTTGCATAGCAGTAAAAGTGCTCTGTGTAAATATTTACTTGTACAAGATGCTTTTCACTGCAACTGTGCTTTATAGGCCATGCAGGAATTAGTTCAACCAACAGTGAAATGTCATCACCTCTAGAGTAAAATGTGGCAGTTGTTTAACAATAAACATAAATGATACAAAACAGTATACAGTGAATTAAAGGTATTTAAATACTTTATTCAGTTGCAACTGTAGAGAATATTTAAGTTGGCATAATATATTTACTCAGTTTGGACTTCGTCCAGGATTCTGCAGTTAACAATTTTAGCTCTTATGAAATGTGCCAGGGGATATCTAATTAGCCCACTTGGTCAGTGTCTTAGATTTATGTATAGTGCACAGATAATACCTCCAGCAACATCTTAGCACAGCATTGATTCAGTGCAGAGCCAGAATGAAGAATACCACCTACTGAGTGACCAACACCACTTCCTACAACAGCTGGGTTTTCCTTGGAGGTCTTCCATCCCAATTACACAGCAGGCCCAATCTTGCTTAGTTTATGAGATCTGACAAGATCAAAGCCCAAGGTGGTATAGCTACAGACTTAGACTGTCTTGTGTATTTGGCTTGCTAGCAAATTTATGTCAAATACATGTATCAAATGATTTCTAGTCAGATGCTTTAGTCATGTGTGTGAGTGTATGAAAGAAAGAGGAAAAAAGAATTATTCCAAAACTAAAAAGATAATAATAAAAAAATATATATATGCATTGAAACAGTCACAAAACCTGCCTTTGTCTTCTTCACCCTAACAGGTTCTTCAGCTCTATTCTTTCCATCTGCATTGAGGAAAGACCAACAATTTCTATTACATGTTTGTAAAATTATTTTAATACAGATGTAAAGTTTCTTTTGACCAGTCTGTTTTTCAATTCACTTTAATATAACTTTTCAGCTAGGTAGTCTTAATGTACGTCCCTTTACACCTTTGTTTCCTTCTGGAATTAATGCATATTGTATTAGTCTTCTAAGACACTGCCAAATGAACAGAAGGAAACATTACTCATTTTCCCTCATAATATCCATCAGAGGGTTGTGCTGTAAGCAGAGTCCACCCGTGCTCTTCCAGAGTGTTTTAGTTTAAAGGGACCAGTGTGGTTGAGGACATCTGAACACATATGCTCATGATTTACTGCGTGCACAGATGGTGAACATGTTCAAGACCCACTGGCTAGTGGGAGTCACTGGCACAGTGATGGGTCCTTTGCACTAGTGCATTGTGTTAGTCATGAGTAAAACAGTGTGTGAAGCCCAGTGTAAGTGCAGCACACAATCTTATGTCTTCTGGAAGTTGTAGCTGGAAGCAGAACAAGAGCTGTGCAATACTTGAACTTTATATGTCACCATACCTAAAGGAGAGGTGTTCCCTAATGTCAGCCAGACCTTTTCCACAGGGCAAGCTCAGAGGTAAGAGGAAACAAAGAGCTTAATTGCTCCGGTTGAAGTCCTAAAGACATAGTTTCCAGACTCCTCTCAGGTTTGAGCCCTTTTCTTCACATCCTTGCTTGACCTCCAAGGAATCCAGCCATCCATTATTTATTAGAGTGTTATTTGCAGTGCTAGCAAATTATTCACCACCCCATGACACCATCTTGATGTTTTTGCTTTTAGCCTTGGTGAAGAGCCATCTTTTCTTCAAATGATAAACAGAATGATCTAACAATTCCACTGATAATTAAGTAATTGTGTACCAATTATTAATTCACTTTAATAAAGTTTTCCCTTGTGCCCAGATCTTGGCCTTCAGTGTGCAACTTCAACACGTCTAATTCTTCTAAGAAGAGTACATTGGGCCATATACTCTGTGCAAGCATATCTGTGTGGGCGATGCACACAGCTTATAGAGTCTGGATACAGTAGTAATCTGTCAATTCAGGAGTACAGTTGATTTTTGCTAAATAACCTCTCATGTGACTGTGATGCCGCAGCAGACTGAAGTGAACTGCTGGGTATAACAACAACAACGATTTTAGAGTTCTATTTGGTAAAGAGATTTTATTTCCATGGCTGTTATTTTCCTAATGATAATGAAATTAATATAAATCCTACTTAGAACCTCACACCCCAGCCCCAGTCAATGTATATGGGACATATATGTACAGGACTGGATTTTTATTTTCCAGTCTTCTCTTCCACATACTTGAAGTCAAAATTATTTCTGTCGGATATCTCCCCAGCTGTCCTCATCAAAGAAAACAATCAACTAACAAAATGACAGTTTCGCTACCATGATTTCTATAATTTTTATCTCAGTATTTACTTGCCTACTCTGGAAGTCTGCTTATACTTCCAAAATGTTTACAAGTGACTATAATGA
>JAWWEE010000074.1:86892713-86935433 GCA_035221455.1 Xenops minutus | reverse complement strand
TGCCTATCTCACATTGGCCTTTTTAGCCACCAGCGTGCTTGTAGCAAGTGTGGGTAGAGCCCTTGTAAATCTTCGTTTGCAAAGCCTAGCCATGATCTTGTTTGTAGGCAAATATTTCCATCTTCCACTTATGAACAAAACAGTAGCTGCACATTTTGCATAACATTAATCATATTTAAAAATCATATAAAATCTTTATAGTTAGAAATGTGTTTAAAGGCATTTGCTCAAGAGGGAAAGGTAAACCTGTTGCAGACTAACTACATACCAGCTTGACAAAGTCTGCAATTAAAATCAGTCAAAGGCCAACCAGACTCAGATGCCACTGCTGGAAAAGTAAAATCTATAAACTGACATCTGGGTTCTTCATCTGCCAAGACTGTCCCCTGAGTGGTTAAATTGTCTGGCTCCTGTGCATGAACTGTCAAGAAAAACAAACCAGAGGGGCCTATGTTTGACATCACCAGTAACATAGTAATGTCAGATCCATCTTCAATTGAGTATGAAGACTTCTCAACTCTTGCTGATCACCTGTGAGACTGGAGAACTTTTGGATTCAACGTATGTCTGATTTTGGCCTCCTATAGTCTAAAACTGTTCTTGTAATGGAAACCGTTGAGCCTTTATATAGATTTCACTAACGTCTCTTTTTTTTTTTTTTTTTTTTTAAAAGAGTTGCTATTGTTGCGTTTTGGGTGACAAAGGCAATGGTTAATTGGTCTATATAAAAGTCTGTGCTTCTGCAGAACTGAAATTTGGATGCTTGAAACATCTACATTTGAAATTCAGCAGTGTTATCAAACTCTCAGCCTTCCCAAATATGAAGGTAGATAAATTTATGAGACCTACTGTTAAAGAAGGTTTAGATAAGACATAAAAACCCACCATATCTAATTTCTTTGCAATGGGAATTGAATTTGTTGTTGTATCACATATGAGTAGTGATATGCTTCCATTACTTTAGCCAAAAGTTGCCCATGCCATGTTACAGTCATGGAGCTGGACTTCCCCATGTTAGACATCTATATTAGAAGTTGTTTTGCAGACTTTAATTTTTCATACAGGCAGTTTTAATAGCTTTTATCATACAAGTTAAAACTTTGATGGGGAAAACTTGTCTTTCAGTCTGTAACGTCACAGTGGGAAGAAGAAACCTTCCTTCTAATGTGGTTAAAGCAGCAGCGTAGGAAGTTATAATCTGCAGGTCTTAGAGCTGGCAGGGTTTGTTTGTGTCTTATCTGCCATAGGAATACTTTTTCAGAACCTCAATTTTCTGGCTACAAAGCACTGTCTGATAATTTTAGTTGGTATCTTTTAATGAACACTTATTATGTTTGATAGGGGTTTTTCTTCCATTAGTCTTTCGCTGCCTAAATTTCTACTATTTGGCAGTAGTCCTCTAAGCTACTTCCTTGTCTGTTCAGTCCTTGTTTTCCTAGGATGATGGCCCCAGCTCTTTTGGTTTCCTTCTGCAATATGCTTGATTCTCCTCATCATTGTGCATTATTTCTTCTGTCTTGAATTCAGCTCTCCTGAATGTGCATGGTGTGAATCAATAGCAGATGAGTTCTACATAGTGCTGTGTACAAAGACATTAGTGTCCACCCATCCCAGAATACTACTTCTTCTTCCCTTTTATTTCTGCCTAAAGTGCTTTGTTAGAGCAGATCCATGTTGTGATGGGTAAATAAGCACTGATCTTCCTCACTTGCTTAGAGTTTGATAACATCTTTGTCTGTAGTGCAGACTCCTGTTAGGCCCTAAGGATGAGATTCGTGTCCTATGAGCATTTGAATTTCATCCCTTTTCCATTACTCTTCAATCTTCTGCATTTGCCAGACATAGGAACCAATCAATGCAAGTGCCCTGCTAACAGACAGTTCAACCTCTGTGTATACCATATTTTGTCAATTTGTATCATCAGCTGTTTCAGTAACAAACCATTATTTTTTCCAAAATCATTTATAGGGCATCTGAGCAGCTCAATCAGGAGGCTAGCCTTAGGTTTGTCACCATTCAATCCAATAATTTCCCTGTCAGTAAAATTTACTGTTTTCTGCCTTACAGCTCTTACCCTATTTTACCATCTCTCAACTTCTCTAGATACCTAATAATTTTTGATACAAAAACAAATTCCATATTTAACTAAGTTCTTATTTAACTAAATATTATGGAGACCTGGGATAAAGGGAAGGGATTTAAAGTTATTTTGCTGACTAAATGTAAAGGTATGAGGCAAATTCATTTTATTTACTAGTGGAAAATTCATATAGTAACAGAAATATGTTATTTCATTTGCTTATCACATATTACACATTTTTTCTAGACATTTAAGCTCTGTATTCTGGTGTTCACATCAAGCACTGTTTTATTGCATTCATCTTTGCTGCAAACATTTTGTGGGCTGCATGCAGTAAAGGCCCTCTTAAGCATCCCATGATATTCAATAGAAAGGGGCAGTATGAGTGCCTGTTACATGTCTATAGCCCTTCTGAAGATTTAAGATGGAGGTAACATAAAAGTAAGGGTTGCATGCTTTCACTCACTTGGAAGAAAAATCGTGACATTTAGATATTTGAAAATCAGTAAATTAGGTACATAAATTAAATTTAAGGGAATTTAAGTAAATTTCATTTAATCAAAATTCTTCTTTTCCCTTTGGGGAAAAAAAAAAAGAAAAGACAGTTAAAGAGAATAGTATAATTGTCTGCATTTGGAAAGTAATATTCAATGCCACTTATGATAGGTTTTACAGTACAGACTTTGATAGAAGTACAGCACTGACTAGAATAAGCTCTTATATTTTCAAGTTCACTGTTTTAAACTTTAACAAAACTATCTCATAATGAAAGGAAAAATATGTGTGAAATATATCTGAAAATTATCTTTGATAATTTGATTTCAGTACTTCAGTACATTATGTTCATTTTGTGCTGGATATTTAATACCATTCACTCAACCACTCTATAGTGTTCCCTCATAGCATTCCACTTATAAGTTCCCCTAATACAAAGCATTAAAAGAGCCTTAAAATATGACTCTTTAAAGAGGGCTGTGAGGAAGGAGAAGTCATACAGCTGGAGTTATGTTGCATTATTGCAGGATGTGTTTCAGCATGTCCAGTAGTAAATGGATATGTAAACTGTTATCTCTGGCTGTGAACTCTTCGAGGCAAAAACCTGTTCCCAGTGTTCTGTGGAGGCCCAGATACTTTCATGGAACCGTATAAATGCATCAGGATTAAAATGTGTTAGGTTGGAGTTTTATTCCCTCACTTTTCATATTGGATTGATTACCTTAAATTATTTTCTTGCTAAAGCATTTGAATTACTTTCCTCACTTATCAGAAAAAAAAGAAAAAAAAAAGGTAAATTAACATATTGAAACTGCAGAGGGGTTTGCCTGTGGGATTGCAGACACAACTGGTTTTCCCTTTTAGATTTATTTCTCTTCCTGCTTACCTTATTTAAGAGTTCCAGTATTAGCATTTATGTACTAAGGTATTAAAATCGAGGGCTCCACTAATCTACCTTGTGAAATACCTAATTTGTTTAGCTTCAGTGCACAGAGTCACAGGAGAGTTAACAGAGGGCTCTCCTATAAGTCCTACATCTTGTGACAACACAAAGCACCTCTCAGATGCTAATACACTGTGGGGCTTTAAACCTCATGCATTTTGCAAATATGACCTGAAAACAAAATTCTGCTTCTTATAGGTTTAAATATTCCATTTATTTGAAATTTGTACCTTAAATATAGCTAGAATTTTATTTCAAATATTAATGAAAAACACTTGCCCAAAAGTTCTAAGAAATCATTCAGTTTATCTCTAAAATATTTAAACTACTTTCTAATGTTAGTGTTCACTTTTTAATTTGTTTTATTAAAAAGTTAAGATGCCAGAATTTTCATAATTTATACAGACAAAGCTTCCTCACAATTTCAGGTTAAATACTTTTGTTCTTGATTTTTCATTTTTATCAAGCTATTTTTGTCCTAAATTCTGAAACTAGGACCATGATGAATAGAGAAAAAGTTAAAATGAGCAAATGAATAGCTGCCTTAGATACCTGATTTTAAGTGTCTAGTTGAAAAAAAATAGGGGTTAAAAATATTACAGGTTCTTTTCGTCCAAACTATAAAAAAAGTACTAAGGTAAAAAGAGTCATGAGATGCAATTTTCAGATAGTTTAGAGTATGTTTTCATTGAAGACCAAAAAGCATGCATTTATTTAATGCACTAGGTTATTTCATATAAGTAAAATATGAAATATAGTGCCATGAAATATTTCTCTGGACTTATTCCAGGAAACTTCTCAATATATATATAAAAATGTGCAACAGTTGCACACCCCGTTTTTCCTATGGTTTCTAACTCCAAAGAGGGTAGAAAAATTTACTGCCTTAGATCTGAAAGTTGCCAAGTGGACCTTCCTTTGGGAATCATCTTCATTACTGTAATTCTTAGAAGCCCAAGTCATGGGCCAATACTCCTGGTGCTAGTCACTGTACAAACAAATTATGTATAGCTGTGTTTTTCTGTAATGCCAGCCAAGACCAAATTAATGAAAATAAACAACTGTAGCTGTATCTGCTGCAGACTAAAAGCCAGAGTACTAACATCATTAGTCTTCTGCAGGATTTACAGAATGAAATAAATAAAATCATGCAGCGAATTTAGTAGCACAGAAGATCTAGTTTCTAGACAACAGAGCACAATGGTGTTATACTTGGACATATACTACCTTGAATTTTACTGTTTCTATCAATGCTGCTTTTTCAGGGGTTTTTTGACTGACTGTGACTTTCAGGGTAGCTTGAGAGATGAATGCAGGCTAATTTTCAATGAATGTCCTGGAATCACTAGGGAAGAACCACGTAAGTGTCTGAAGCCATTATCCTGCCCTGCTCCCTGGTGGAGGGAGTAGAGAAGGTGTCTCCAAGAAGCCAGTTTTAGCTAGTCAGGTTATGCATGGTGGTTCATACATTTGTGATGAAGCAGTAGATGATACCATTTGAAAGAAAACTCTACAGCATAATTTAAGAAAGTCTCTGTTCTGAATTTATAATCATGAAAATAAATCAGAACAAAAGCATAAAAGGATTGAACTGTAGCAGGTAATTCAAACAAAATGCATGTTCTGCTAGTCCAGTCTGCCATTCCTACTCAGTCTGAACGATAGTTCATTTAATAAGCAGTCTTAATGAAGTGGGTTGGTTAGCCATTGAGTAAGTGCTATTCTGTGAAGGAAAAAGCAGAATCCAGAAGGTGATGAGTACAATGTAGTATTAAATCCTTACAGCTTGCTAACAATTAAGCCTTTGGCCACATCCAAATATGCTCAAATATATTTGATATGTTTATATATTTTGATTATATGTTTTCTACCATCTTGAAGGTCTTCTTCCCCCTTCCTTCTAAAACAGTTGACTTACATGGTCTGCAGAAGTCTTTTACTCTGGTACACAATGACTACTTAGTGTTCTTTCTCCTTTTTGCATTTGGCAGACATAAGTTACCAAACCAGAGATACATTTAGCGCACTCCTTGAAAGTTTTGTAAGTATGAAATACATGAAGCTATCACCCCTAAACAGGCAAACAAGTAAGCACACAAGCAGTACTTTCAAATATAGATACACATTTAGAAACAAAGGCCCTGCCCAATGGATTCTTGAAGATAAATTCTTTAGTGCACAAAGATGTCTAATAGGTTCTTGTAGATAGATAAGAGCAAACACATTTATTGTGAACTAGGTGCTTGCCTTCTTATCTAACATTATCTCTGAGATGTTTGTGCAACTTTGTCTTCTCACTGCTGATGTATTTGTTTAGTGCAAAAGCACACCACCCATGATGACAATTGAAAAAATAGAGAAATGATGATGAATTGCATGCATAGATTGCATCATGTTTATATACCTCCATAATCTCCTGAAAACTATATCATAATCAACAATATCATGTTTCATAGAAGCAGCCAGAAAACAGTTTTCCAAGTAGTTGGTAAGTTCAATGTCATCATGTTTCCTCTAGGAAATAGCAGTACCAGCATGCCAAAGAAAAGGGCAATTTTGCTGGCTAAGAAATATTTTGAAAATTTGCATGGAAAAATAGATTTTATTTTCAAATGGTCAGCAAGAGCATGTAATGCAGAGAAAAAGATTCTTGAATAATAGAACCTTCCTTTAGGTAAATTTTATGAAAAAAAAAAAAAAACCTGTGATAAGTTATAAAAATAATATGTGCCCTTCAATACATTCTGCTCAGTGAATATGTAAGTGCTTTTGAATCATTTATGCCTACATGCAGGAAACTGATAAATTTTGAACAAATTTAATTGAAATCACCCCTGGAGTGAGTCTGGAGGAAGGATTAAATTTAATGGTCTCACAGAGTGTCATACTGTAGCACTCGACGGCTAGCTCTGAACTCTATATTTTTTCTCAATAAAAGATTCTAAACCTCAATCAGCACATGAATGTGAGTTTAATCACATCTCAGAATGAAAATCACTTTGCTTTGCTCTGTAATGAGACTGAAGGAAGATGTTGAGGCAGACAAATCACAAAGTTTAGTTTCGCTTTAGTGGCATGATACAAAGACATGGGATTCTTTTCCCATACGATTTTAAATGAGTTGTTGTCTTTTATCTCAAGTAATGTGTCAAGGCACTATTTAAAAAAATATGAATGAAATTTTTTGTTAGGTCATTGAACCTGCATTATTCTCAGTGGAATGTCCTGGTCTTATCTAGGTGCAGATATATCTTCAAACATGTAATTCATCATCATCATTGTACTATTCATGATCTAAAGATGCATGGCTTCATCCCCAATTTTTATTTCTGGCAGCAACTTTTGATGGCTTGTAGCAGGGTGGTGTATTAGAGTATTGTACTCTTGCTTCAGTTGGAACATGGCAGAACCCAACACTCTATGAGTATTTTACTGTTACAAGGTGTATATATTCTTTTATTTTGTTATTAAGTATTTCTGACTCTGTTGCACTTCTGATTTGGTTACTGTAAGATGGCCTGTGAAAGTAAATTTTTCATTGCTGAGAGCTAACTGGATTCCTGTCTTTGGTGTCAAATATGAAACCCTGTATTCCTGTTGACAAAAAAACTGTGGAAGCATAGAGGAAGCTAATGTCTGTGGGAAGTGAATTTTGACCATTTAGGCAGTTTGTACTCTGAACTCTGGATTTTATGCAATACCTAAGTACTCTGCTAAATTAGATTGTAGTTGTGAGGAGCCACCAAATGAGCATGTTTTGCTCTCTATTTTAATTACACCTCAACATTTCTTGTTTGAAATCAAAATAGCAAACCCAGCTGCTTACAAAAGTATTGTGAAGATAAATTAATTAATCTATGCCAAATTAAGATAAATTAATTTATGTGGTGAGGAATGCCATGGAAAATGCTCATGAGGGAAGTAATAATTCTATATTCAAGAAGGGCTTGAGCTAAAGCTGTGTGAAGAATTGATTTTTCACTTCATTGGCTGACCTGAAAAATTGTGGAAAAAATCAATTTTGGACCAACCTGAAATGATTTTCTCTCATATTTCTCACGGGAACATAAATATGGGAAATAATATATAAGTTTTGGCTCAAACAAAATATCTAATTTGTCTGGAAGTGAAAAATTTCACTGTAATCTTCATTATTCATATCTTTCTAACAAATTGCAGGTATGTATTGTTAAGTAAATCATCCCTTCCAACTTAATATTGACAGTTTATTTTGAAAATAGAGTATCAAGTGTTGGGTTTTTTTGTTTAAACTCCTATCCCTCCTTCACTGGTGAAATGCAGTTGTGAGTGAAAAAAGTATGGATAAAATGGGGTCTAGATCATAGCTGTGATGAATCAGGTTTGATGAGCATGCTGATGGTTGTATTGACTTAAGCACAAAAATCACCTGCTTTTTTTGTAGACACATCACCATACTTCAGCATCTTCTGCTTTAGTCTTCACAATTTTGAATATTCATGCTTCACCTTTTCGCAGCCTATTTCAATGTCTAAGTGTTGTTTAGGCAATTGCATGTACTCCTTTTGAACCATGTCTGATCAGTGCATCTGTCACTTCAGTGTATATACTTCAATGGCTATTAGAGAAGTGCCAATGTTATGATAAGTTCCCAGTGTCATGACAGTAAAGTGATTCTATATAGATTATAAAATATCACCAAAATTCTTAGTTGTTGACACTCTATGCAACCCTGTAAACGCCACTCTTTACTAACCTGTCAGATGGCTGGTCAACCAGTAGCTCTGTCAGGGAGAATTCGGTGTGCCACACTTTTCTAGCCAATGCATGCAGTGTCTGTATGCACTGTATATCCCACCTAATTAGCAGTATAGACAAGCAAAAGAACTCCGGGATCTTCGGTCCAGAAAAGTTCAACCCTAGGCTGATGTTACAGTCTCTCACTAGTAAAAGAGTCTAGTTTCAATTAGATATTGTAAATATGGTGAAAACGTGCCTTAAAGAATGAACAGGCAAAACAAAATGCTAAACAGCTGGTGTTAAATAAGCACTATTTAAAACTGTTGCCAATGACTAGATATACTACCAGAATACATACTAGGGAGATGAAAGGAAGCAGCACAGGTAACTGGGTGTAAGAACTCAGAAAATATAACTTTTTTTTAAAAAAACCAAACCTTCTATTGTGGCTGTTTCTATGGTTGGGTATTAGAATTTTTTGGAGTCTTGCTAGCTCCTTTTCAAATTATGTACCAGCAACACAAACTTTGTTTCTGTGCTTTTTGGTACAAGAGAGGGAAAGGAAACATATTTTAAAGTCTTCTCTAATAATCTTATTACACTGGTACTAGTGTTTGCACATATCATGTATAAAATATATAAACATAAACTTTTCATACAAGTGTGTGTGTGTGTTTTCACTTTTTGTCAGTACTCTCACCATTCATTGCAGTATTTTGCAACAAATTAGTAGCTGTTTGAATTTTATCCTTCAGCCTTACTTGTAAAGAGGATGACAGATTTTAGTAATTTCTTCAATATATGTATTTTTTTCTTGAGAACTACCTCTTGATGTTGCTCTTCCCCGCACTGATCAATTAGATGTCTGACATTTATAGATGTTGATTTGGTTTAACTCATCAACAGAGATGAAGAGCAGTGAAAAAGGCTGTTAAGCACCTCCACTCTTGGCATTCTTGGCACACAAGAATCCTTGAAATAAGAAACCAGATTCACTTTGAATGGTATAATCTGTATAATCTTTCAGTTAACCAAGTTACCACACCTGTTAGCCCCATAGCCAGGACTACACAATCTCTACTCTCTAATGTCATCAGCTCCCTCCTTGCCTCAGTGCCAGAGACAGACTCCTGGTTAGTACCAGTGTGTCAGGTAATCTGTGTGATCTTCACAGACTGAAGAGCTAAAATTTAATTGTTATTTTCATTGCAAGTGCTTGTCCAGGGAAAGTTCACTGGAGGTGAAACTAATTTCACACTTCTAAGTATTTGCATTCCAAACTGAATGTAGGCTGCATGCTATAGTCTGAAGTAAGATTCATGCGATTTCTGGCAGTTCTAGGATATGCACAAGAACAGATGATTCTCTGTGTAATGATATGGAAGAATTAATGGAAAAATATTTTTCAACAGATCTGGAATCCAGATAAGAATTCCAAGGATTCTGCTCATACCAGTACAGAACTGGCTTTACTGTCCCTAAGGCTTGTTGAAATGAAGAGACAGGGAACTACCTGGACTGACCTCTGACTTTCTTTAGGATAATAAGACTACAGCACAAAATTTATCAGTCATCTGCATTCACATTCTAAGATGGAGTTCAGAGAATTTCCTATATATATGTATTTTTTTCTTTTTTTTTTCTTTTTTTTTTTTCCCCCCCCCTCAGGAGAGGAACTGGAGAAAGCACACAATGAAGAGCTGTTGAAAGTGTTTTTAGAGCAAACTCATTATATGAATAATAAAAATATTACTAGGATAAATGAAATTAATGAAAGAGCTCAAAAAGAATTTGGATTTTAAACATAAAAGCTCCTCATATGAACTATTGATTTCTTAGATATAACTGAATATTGAAAAAAAAACAAGATGTCAAGGTCTGAAGCCAGTTCTTGAAAATAACTCTAAAAGAAAAATCAGGGATCTTCTAATCAATCTCCAGAAAGAAAAATATAGACTTCTGATTTCCATAGAGGCAAATTGGCAATCAGAAAAATGTCCCTAAACAACACTTTAGGGGAAGATGGATGAGTGAACAAGGTTAAATATATGTGTTGCTTCCCCTATAGTTTCAGAGACAGGGTATAGGGCAGAATAGGTAAAGGTCTGTTTCTCAGCTGGGAGTTCATTCCTCTCTATCTCTGGTATCAGAACAGGTTTTGTCCCTGTACAGCTTTAGAATAAATAAATTAAAAGGTAAATACATTCTTAGACTAACCTATGTCTTGCTCTGGGAATTTTCTCCAAATCAGTCAGCCATACTAATGAAGATTAATAATTATCAATGTTTGATGTTTATGAAGAAGAGGTGTGAACATATAAATGGGTGTGCTGGTTTTGTGCTGGAAACTGTGTTGATAACACAGGGATGGTTTTGCTGCTGTTGAGCAGCGCTTACACAAAGTAAATGCATTTTCTGCTTCTCACTCCACCACACCAGCAGAGAGGCTAGGGGTACACAGGAAGTCGGGAAAAGAAAGAGCTGGGATAGCTGACCCCAACTGACTAAAGGGATATTCCATACCATATGGCATCATGCTCAGCATATAGAGGTGGGGGGAGAAGAAGAAGAAAGGGAGAACATTCAGAATGATGGTGTTTGTCTTTCCAAGTCATGGAGCTATGGCATGATGGAACCCTGCTTTCCAGGAGATGGCTGAACCCCTGCTTGCCCATGGGAAGTGGTGAATAAATTCCTTGCTTTGCTCTGCCTCTGTGCGCAACTTTTGCATTACCTATTATACTGTCTTTGTCTCAGCCCACAAGTTTTCTCACTTTTACCTTTCTCTTCCCACTGCCACCTGGGGGGAAATAAGAGTGCAACTGTGTAGGGCTTAGTTGCCAGCTGGAATTAAACCACAAAAATGAACTAAGGCAACTTGTTCTCTGCTGATAGAACAAAACCTTTTAAAAGCCCACAGAAACCTCCCCTAGCCCATGTGAACACCAATGAGAAAATAAATGTCCTAAAACTTGTCACTGTGAATATCCAGCTGATGTAGAGAAGAAATTGTGATTACTAGGAAGAAAACAAAAAAAAAAAATGAAACAGATAAAAATATTTTAGTGCTGAAACTGTAAGCATCCCCAACTTTGAAGACCAGTGCATTTATTTAATTTTAAAGACAAATAAGTTTTCAGTGTTTCAGATTTTCCACTAGCTCTACTCTGAAGACACTAAATTCACAAGCCAGGCACACTCTTTTCGAAACTAGCTAGTTGGGGTTTTATGTCTTGCTGAATTGATTCAGAAAACCATCACGTTCCTTTATTCCTAAGTCGTTTAACTTTTATGCAATGCTTTTCTACAAAGTCAATCCAGTATTATGTGAGTTCCTACAGAAAACACTAATTGTATATGAACTAGCATTTACACAAATAATTATAATAAAAAAATTAGGTGGTGGTTTACTGAAGGTTATAATGGGATAAGTTGAAAGAACCTCAGAATTGCCTTTAATTGGTTCAGAAATAACCATCTTAGAAGACTCACTTCTCTTTATTTGATTCACTGACTTAAGAGTTGGAAAAACTGACTTGTACTGGCAAGCTGACCTTGACTGCCAATATAAATTGTTTGGCCTTGTCTTAGGCTACCTTAGACTTTCTGTCCCTTGGTAAGACTTTTAGGTGACAAATAATAATCAGACTGAGGAACAGACTCAACACTTATCCTGGCACACTGCTTATTATTAAACTGTTCGGAAAACAAATTCTATTTCTTAGATATTTCAGTACCCTTTCAAGAGATTCCCACATTTTTTAAAGCATGAAGTCATAATCAGTGACTCATAGAATGGCTTGGGTTAGAAGGAGCCTTAAAGATTGTCTAGTTCCAATCCCCGTGCTATGGGCAAGGACACTTTATTCATACTTAATGCATATTAACTTACTTGTTGTCACTTTAGCTTCTTTTCTATTAGAATTTTTAAGAATTTGGTTCTTGTGGTCTTCATATACGTAGCAGTAAGTTTTAATTAACATCATACATTATGAAACCACAATTCTAGTAAGTTCCATGCAAGAAACAATACCACATAAATTACATCTTGAAGCATGGTAGCATTTTATGTGTATATTTTAAAGAGAAACAGCTGTAGAACTTTTAACTTAGTTATTGTAACAAAATAGAATTTTAACACTTTATTTTTTTTTCCAGCTTCCCAGAAAAAATTATAGGATAAGCTGACAAAAAAACTTGCATGATCTTGTATCCTTCCATCTAGCTGAGATTTAGAATATTTTGGGGGGAAAAAATGGAATAGCATCATTCATCAAGAGCTATTAAAGTTTTTGTTTGGGTCTCACAGACTCTTTTCTTTGACAAGCCAATTTCAGTATAAGAAGGACCCTAATGCCTCATCAAATAAATAAACAAAGGCAAGTGTAGCTTTCTTGTTTTTCAAGTCTAAACATACTTAAGGGGAGTTTAAGCTTTTATCCTGAGAAAGGGATCCGTCATGAAGCGTAAGGGCTGAAGGAGCTTTCAAAACAGGAAAGAAAGTGTCTCAGGTTTACAGAGGAGGATTTCTTTCAGGGAGAAGGTTATGGGATTAGTGCTTTTCTTCTAAATCTGTACTCTTTCCTGTAGCACTGCTTAATTTCAACCTGTAACACTTGAAAGGTCTGCGGGTCTCAAGCTACTTTCAACATCTAAAGCAGCACTGAAAATTATTTTGAAAACTACAACCAGTGCTATGCTGGTATTCAAACCTAAATTAAACCATTTTTTTTCTCAAGTCCATTTGCATATGTTTTCTATAACTGTGAACAACATTTTTTTATTCTTGTGCTAGCATTTAAACATCTTTTCTCTTGAATTATGCTCTTTTATATTTCTTTCTCTGTGATTCCAACGTTCATTACAGTTTATAACATAAAAGTTGGGGTTTTTTTTCCTTCCTCCTTATGGGACCTTTTAAAGTTTGTTTATCCCCTTCTCCTGCTCCTTGGCATTATATTGGTATGTGTATTCACTCGCCTCATATCTTTGTCCTCTTGTGCAGTTCTCCCCATTCAACCAAATCAGACCTAAGCACCCCTTTAGCCCTACTGTCTCACTCCTTGGATCTGCAGCAGCATTAGCTCCATGTTACCTGCAGTGTACTGAAAAGGAAGAACATCAAATCTACACCTTTTTTAGGAAAAGGCTTACTCTAGATTATAGACTTGCTAAAAAAGAAACCGTTTTCTCTAGAAACTAAATTAATCCAAAATCACAGTAGCAACTTCCCCCACCACCACCCATGCCCTGGCATAATTACCAAACATATCCAACATGAAAGAATGGGTGGGGTTAGAACAGATCCCTGCAAAATTCCCATGAAAATAATTCATATGAAACTACTCAGTCTTGAAGTAGCAGACAAAATATTCACTCTGAATAGGTCCTTCAGGTTTGGTGGTTGTTGTTTGGTTTTTTTTGGGTTTTTTTGTTTTTTTTTTTTTTTTTTTTTTGTTTTTTTTTGTTTTTTTGTTTTTTTGTTGTTTTTTTTTTCCCCTAGAGTGTCGTGTTCTTTTGGGGGTTTTGTTTGTGTATTTGTAGGTTCGTTTGAGTTTTTTTCCCTTCTTAAGTTGCACTTTGTGGTCATGGCTTGGGGTTTGTGTTAAAAAACTGAGAACTTTGGCAGCTTAATTTTTACATTACAGTAGCAAATACTCTTATAAACTTAGTTGCCTTCTGAGGGGTTAGTGAGCTGAGTAGAAAAAGTGCAGCTAGTACAGAAACACAGTAAATTCCAAATGCATTACTTCTTCCCTTCTCCTTTCCAAATACAAAACATCCAACTACATCGGATTCTTTGATTTTTGATAACAGGGCTGAGTTTCTAAATGTAATGTGCCCCAGGTTACTTTGTAAGTTTTCTTGGCCTGTGATCAGGAGCACACCTGACAGATGCAGACTACCTCTCCTGTCACCCTCATGTAATCCTTCATGTTTTGTATCAAAGAATTCCTTCAGCAGTTGAAAGCAAATTTATCCTCAAAGGTATTTATGACAAATACAATAATTCCTTTTAATGCAGGGACTGTTTAATGCACCAACATATTAAATACGGTATACCTCCAGCAAACAACCATTACTTCTCATTACCATATTGCACTTAAAAATACAATTAATCCTTTAATAGGATCCTAAAATACATAGTTTCCTCTGTGCAGCACCTCTGCCGATAGTAATCTGCAGAAAGTGGTATCCAAAAGTTAATTAAGAGCAAAGTGTTCTTACATATTAGGCTTCCTGTTCAGACACACAATGGCTTGATGTTATTGGTGCTTTCACTGATTAAAAGGATTTACAATACATAGTTTTGGGAAAGAAGCTCTATAATTGCTGCTAATTGCCTTCATTTTTAGATGGTTGGATATATTTCACATGAATCTTATTTAACTGTGGTAGATATTTTCCACGCATATATATTAAACTTTTCCTTTTATTAATTCAGAAACTAACTACAAGTTTCTTTTCTTTGTTACTGATTACTCCACAAACTACTTTGGTAAAGTGCTTTTCCATAGCCAATGATAGTTATGCCTAAATAGATAATAAAAATAACTTTTTTATTAAATTTGCAGGCTTATGGCTCAGAAAATATGCTTTCTACTCTCACTTGCACAATGGATTTTCGGTGTCATTAAGCAAGCCAGGCATGATCACAGCTACTTTTCTCTGTCTTCCACTGCAGAGTGTTTGCTTTTTAAAATATATCTTTTTCTGGCCATCGAATTTGAGCTAATCAAGAATAATTACAAAAATGCTGTTAGAAAAAGTATGTTGCAAAAAATTTGAATATTGAAATAATCACGTGTGAAACGATTACAAATTTTAAATAGGATATTTTATTTTCTTGAAGTAACCTCAGCCAACATATTCTGGCTTCTTGAAGCAGACAACACTGTTTTGACTTACCTCAGTTTCTATTTACAGTTAAGCTGCCTTATGCTGTTTTGCCTCTGGTTTTGACTGGACTAGAGCAAATATCTGTTGATACTGAAGAAATCGCTTGTGGTGTGGTCTAAAAGATAAATCTAGGTACTGAAAGACCTACTTTTTCGAACCACAGGTCTCTCTGACTTGAAACAGAAACCCAATGTAAGATTTCTTCTGATACAAATAGAGTATACTATACAGCAAGTAAGTGGGTTTTGGAGATGAAATTGTCTTCTGCTGAAGCTATTTTACCATGAACTTAATGAACACATGACATCAGGACCTGGTGAGTTTGTATGTGTTCCCCTTCAGGAACGAAGTCCCCAGTAGGATGAGTCCCAAAGGCTTCAGCTGCATGGGGGAGCTACACTAGTAAGTGGCGTCTTACACTTAGTACAAAAAAAAGTACATGGTTGGCTGATTTGGCTTTTATGTTTTAAAAAGCTGCCCTGAAAACCTTCAATATTTGGCAAGATCTTCCACTGTGTAGCAGATTTCAAGACACGTTTCTTAAAACATGTTTTCACCTGTTTTGTCAATGCTTTTCATTTTTTAACATGTGTACTACAACTTTTTAGAGACATAGCTTCTACAGTTATTTTAAATTCAATTTTTGAAATGATAAGGGGATAAAACATGGAATTTCAAAACACATCAAGTATCTGCATTTAAGTACAGACTTTAACACATAATTAGTAGCTGATGTCCAGCAGCCTCACAGAATATGAAGGGGTATATATCCAAAAGTGTGAGTTGAAGATTCTAGTTGAAATTAATCCTGTTTAACTAATAATTGGCACAAATATGCTTGGTAGTCCTGCACTTTTTTATCACCAACATTAAAAACTCCTCATGTTTAACAAATTTGTTTCCACCTATGCAATGTAATAATACTACTTCACTTTTGTTTTTATGGAAGGAACACGCAAATAATAATTCATATCTGATTTAAATGAACATGTTCACACTAGTTGAGGTATTCAGCTAGATTCCAGTCTTTCCAGCTGACTTACCTGAATGAGAATACTTTTCCTAAAGATGTTGATGTGGGAGGTTTTCCCTTTAGCAATTCTACATACAAATTAGATGCATGTGTGTCTGATAAAATAAGAAAAAAAAATCAAGAAATAACTGTAAAATTAATTCTGGAACTAAAAATTTCAGGCAGTTATTGTTAAGTACTATATTATTGTTAAGAATCTATACTATCCAGTAGAAACTACTGACATGCAAAATATCTCTAATCTTCATTATTTTGCAGTGAAACAAAAATCTAAATGTAAAAAAAAAAAAATTACTTTCTCATGTTTATGACCTGTAAAGTTCAAGTATTTATAAATGTTGCCATTATAATCACTAATCCTACTGCCTTTGCTTGAAGAAATTTTGTATATTATCTGTATTCTTTATATTTTTGCATTGTATTTTTAATTTTTTAACTGTTTAACTCAGCTAACTCCTTGTAATTTGACTCATGCATGACTTTTACCATCAGCATAAAATTAAAAGGTAGGGAATAACACCAAACTCAGGGAATGTCATGCCCTGTCTTAACTGTGTGAGAATTTTTTTGTAGATTGCTTAATGTGATGCTCCCTTTTAATTAATGGGGTTTCATGCTCATCCCCCTACTAAAGTATTAAGTGAGATTTATATTCTCATCTTTGAAAATTAATAGTGCAGGATATATAGGGGGGGTTTCCCCCCTTTTTTTTTTTTCTGACAGAAGAGAAAATACATACAACAAAAAGAGAAAGGGCATAATTACCTTATTTTTTGAAGAAACAGAGTTAAAAACATTGGTAAAGTTAAAAGTACTGATTTCTACTCATATTTGGCTTCAGGTGCTCTTAAAAACTCTAAAAGGACTCTAAAAGGAGTCACTAATGCATTTAAATTTGCCATTTACAAACAGATAATGAATTAGAGATTGTTTTAAATATGGTTGTGTAACTCCTACTTATTTTTAAGTTAATACATAGTGCTTCAAAACTGTATCAGATGAGTCTTTTGGTGAGGAAGAAGAGAAGTTATTTATACATTTCTCAGTAAAATCTGAGATATTTTCGACCAGAAATGTACATAACAATTGCTTAGAATGATGTAGGAAAAAATAGAAAGGCTGCTCTATAGGACCATAGTAGTTCTATAGTGATACTGCAATACAGTGAGGCTCACAAATGCACAGACTTACCTTTTCAAGAGGATTTATTTTGGTATGTGTCAGTTGTGAAAGCTCAGGAGTTAATTCATAAGCAGATGCTAGTATTGATAGAAAGTCACAAAACTAAGGGAAAAAGTGTTTCTAAATCTTCACTTCTTTAGAAAGAACAATTTCACCCTTGTATCGTCCTACATATTTTCTAACACAGATCATTCCTTACCTTTGGACTTCCTCTTCTTAATCTTCAACATCTTTAAGGTTATGTGCATATTTTATCTAGAAAGTATGTAATTTTTGTATCTCACTTAAGCTATTTCAAATTTCTTTTGTTACAAAATGAACCTTATGGCTCATTTTAAGCTTTTTAATCTCAGATCCTTAGGGCCTAACTGCACTTTGGCAGTCAACCCCTCTCTGTGTTTATTAGTTCATTTTGTTTGCTGATGCGGACCCATATCCATACTTGGCAACATGACAACTAATGACTGACCTGAAAATTTCTGGAGGCATCATTAAGTGGGAGAAGAATGGTCTGTGGAGCTATGATCTTTAGCTACAGGAAAAGTAATTATATTACTTTTATATTATAAAAGTAATTAAATAATGGGTAAACTTTCTTCTTACCAAACTTGGGACTTAGGACACTACTTAATCTGGTCAACATAATGGAATACAAGTGTTCCATGTACTAGAAGAGATAGGGTGAAGATGAGTGACTGGTGGGAAATCCAGGTCTTTGACTAATGCTACCATATTGCAAGATCAAGAGCAAGAGAGATGAAAGGATGCACAACTAACGGAGAAACAGAGGCAAGTAGGAGAGAACTGGGAAAAGATTAAAAGGAAGAATAAACATGGCAGAAAGGCTATTTTTTTAGACCTCTTAGAAGCTGGTGACACCTAGGACGTGGAAGATGAGAATACCAGTGTACTAAATGGAGAGGAGAGTTGAAGACTCTAGAGCACACTCTGTGACTATTTAGAGGCAGTCTTTTTTTTGGTAAGCAGTATAGCACACGAGACAGAAATGGGCAAATATCTAAGTCATGGAACTTGCAATAAAATGGAAAGGATAAAATGGAAAGTGCATGTTTGGGTCAAGTCAGATTGGTCTCATTGAATAGATACTGAAGTGGGGAAGAACAGCATTACAGAGACGTGTGGAGTTTGCCTGTTTAAACAGAAATAGGTCTAGCAGAGAAAATACTGCTGTTCAAAAAGATATTCCCAGTTACGGATTTGTTGAGTTTATTGTTCTAAGTTTTCCATTTGCCCTTAGTGGCTTACATGTGGCTTTTTTTCTCCAACTCAACAAGACCATTTCATATTCTAATCCTGTCCTCCAATGTCTTCACATCTGTCACAGTTTAGTGTCATCTGTAGATTTAATAGGCTTACTCTCTGTGCTATCATCCAACATTGTAATGAAAATATTGAATCATATTAAATTAAAGATAGACTCCTGAAGAGTTCAATTTGATAAATCTCTCCAGTTTGACAGTGAGACACTGGTAATTATTCTCTGGGTGGATTTCCAACCATTTAGGCTCACCAAACAGCAGTATCATCTAGTTTATATTTCCATGGCTTAGTTATGAAAATGTCATGTGCAACAATGTTGAAAGCCTTACTAAAGTCAGCACATGTCACATACTTTCCCTCATTCACAAGTGCTGGTAACTTTCATACAAAGAAATTAGACTGGTTTGACATGATTTGTTCTTAATGAATCTGTGTAGGCTGCTTTTCATCTTATTTTTAAGGCACTTAGAAGTGTTTTATTATTTTTTTCCTGCTGTTTTCCAGAAATCAGAGTTTTTACCTTTCTTTACTTAGTGTTGGCTAGTTTGCTGGGAATATTTATGTTAATGTGCCTGAGAATAAGTCTTGCATTTTTGTGATGCCACTGAAAATAGAAATAAGACCTTTATCCAGAAGCGATTTCTCATGGATACTCCTCCATACTTGTAAATACATCTATGGTGGATTTGGGTGGAATACAGTTTTCTTCATAGTAGCTAGTACAGGGCTAAGTTTTGGATTCATGCTGAAAACACTGTTGATAACACAGAGAGGTCTTCATTATTGATTAGCAGTGTTTACATAGAGACAAGTCTTTTTCTGCTTCTCAACCCACTCCACAAGTGAGCAGATAGCCAGAACAACTGACCCCAATTGACCAAAGGGATATCCCAAACCACATGGTGTCACGCTAAGCATAAAAAGTAGGAGGAAGAAAGAAGGCAGGGTGGGGGAAACATTCGGAGGGATGGCATTTGTCTTCATTAGTCACCATGAAACATGATGGAACCCTGTTCTCCTAGGGTTGGCTGAACATCTACTTGCCCATGAGAAGTGGTGAATGAATGCCTTGTTCTTTGCTTGCCTGCACAGCTTTTGTTTTAATTGTTAAACTCTTTATCTCAGCCCATGAATTCTCTCATTTTTACCCTTCTGATTCTCTTCTCCATCCCTCTGTGGGGAAGTGAGCAAGCAGCTGTGTGGGGCTTAGCTGCCAGAAGGTGTTAAACCATGACACCATCCTATGCCCTCTTCACTATTTCTATATTTCCCACCAGGTAGTGTCTTCTCTATCATGTCTTTCTGAAAGTTCAAGGTTACTAGAAAGAAAGCATATTTCTCTGTCCACCTTGTAAAAGTTCTTGGATGCTTTTGATGGTTTTCACACCCTTTATTCTCACAGATGGGACCATTAACAGAACAAAAAAAAGCTATGTCCTTCCTTGCTTTTCTAGCTTTCCCTCTCTCTCCCTCTCTCTCCCCCCCCTCCACCCGATCCCGCCCCCCTCCCCCGCTCTCTCTCTCTCTCTCTCTCTCTCTCTCTCTCGTTCCAGAAACAGTTGCTTTGGACATATTGGTGTATTTCAGTTTAGACAGTTTTATGTTTGTTTTATCTGGAAACAAGTTGGTTTATAGGACAGAATCAATACTACCACTAGTGCAAAATGTGTAAATTGCATAATTCTTTCCTCTGAGCTTGCATGATGTTAGAATCCATTATCTGTTCTGAGTTTTAGACAGTCACTGAAGTGATCCCACTCAAGACTAAAGGAGTAGCAACCTCTCCCCTGGAACCCTTGAAGGACATTAATTTGCCGGTAGTTGATATTAGTTATCCAGAGAAAATAAGTAGTGTACATAGCTATGAAACTTGTATGACTCTGTTTTATCTCTGTTTTTCTCATGGCATTAACAGATCTTTTTCCTGGCAAGGGCAACTGCCATTTTGAAAACAGACTATTGCAAAGGACACACAGTCTGTGTCATCATAAAACTTCTTTCTTCTTATATTTTAGATAGAAAAATTTGGAATTCTGGAAAAATGTAGTTGAAATTAACACTTATTTCAATAAATATCAACATATATTGTATAGGGAATAAAAACAACTGTAGTATGTGCTTAAAGTACTTAGTTGGTATTTTGACAAAAAAAAGACTACTCAAGGCAGAAGCAAGAAATTGGTTTTCTTACTATTGGTAGAAACTGCACAATTTAATGTATACACATGTGGTGAACAATGATAAAATCAAGCAAGAAAGTAAATCATCTCCCAATATCTTAGCAGCTATATTTAAGTTCCAATGGTGTTTTAACAACATTTTAACTCACAATTGGGATAGCTGAGTTTTTGTGTTTGGACAATGAGGCAGGTATGTGGCAGAAGCTTTAGTGATACCACCATAGCTGTGTCATGATTAATCCCATGACCACTTGCAAATAGTCCTTTATACTGTGAGTAGGACATACCACTGGGAAACAGGGTTACATAGCCAAGCATGTGTTTATTTTTGCCTTTTGAACTGAATGGGATGACAAAATTTATTTCTTATATGTAAAGTATAACATACAAAGAGCTTACAAACTGTAAGATGTATTTTTCCCAAGAAATCAGTGCATATGAAATTCATGGTCCAATTTAGAGACAGATAAATTTATGTTGCTTATCGATAGGCACACTGCCATCGTATATATCATAATAACATCATAATAGTATGAAAATTTAAGTTTATGTTGATAATTTTACTATTAATTCTTTAAAACTTGTTTTGGTTTTGGATCTGCTAGGCTGGTTACAATCCATTCGTGTTTCTACCTGTTGATATTCTAATTACCTTAAGCTGAGCACTAAGAAACTTCCATTATACAAAACCAATATATTATATTGTCATGTTAGTGCAGTCTGAGCTATTAACTGAGATGCCAAAAGATATCTTCTCTTGTGCTATTTCACATTCAGTTATGAATACTTTGAACAAGTAGTTGCATGCTTTGTTCATTTCTCATTCCACATCTTCCCTCAAAATGAGATTACCCACTGTGGTCACAGATTTATTTCATACTCCCGTATTCAGCCAACTAATAAATAAACAACTTAAAAAAAAAAAAAAAAACAACACACAAAAAAACCCCCAACACTCCTCTCACCATGAAAACTAACAGCCAACAATAAATAAACAAGCACTTTCTTGCAACCTTCAAGAAAAAAAATCTCAGTGCTATGGTCAATGAACAGTAAGAATAATTTTCAAAGCTACAGTTGAAGGTATATTGTATTTTCTTATATTACAGTATCGATTCACTGTTTATTCAATTTTGTAAATTCTGATGGTATTGGTGCTGGTTTCTGGGAGTAGGAATGGTGGAGATCATGGTCATGCCTATGTTAACACAAATATTCATCACTAAATTCACATCGGATATAATTTCTCTTGAAGGTGTAAATATTTTTGATATATTTTGGTTCATAGCCATGCAGAATTCTATCTGGAATCTGTAGTGAGCATTATCAGTAGTTTTCATGAACAAGATTATTAAAGCCCATCAATCTCAATCACAGCTGGCTAACTTTACCAGAACTCTTGACTCTTCTCAGTCATCAACTATATCTGCATTGGTTCCAAGAAAGAAGCCAAAAGAAATACATCTAAACAGGGAAACTGGTGAGACTTCAGAGACTGTAACACTACTCATCTGTTTCCATTTCTAGCTGTACACAGAGAGTGGCATTTCAATGTAAAATAATTTCAGGTAGCACTATGAATATCTTGTGGTTTTGCACTCACATACACTCATTCTTTGCCCATTTCTAAAGACAAATCTCAGTTGCTATGATGATTCCTTAGGTAATTAGTATCCTTACTGTGCATTGACAGAGCATTTTTATTTTTTAAAAAAATAATATAAACTGTCAGCAACAAAGGAATGGGTGTCAGAAACCATAGTTCTAAAACCAGAATTTCATGTGTGTGCAAGCACAAAGAATGCACAATCCTCCCTAAGGACAAACCATGGACTCCAATGGAGTTTATGGCATTGAATAACAATTAAGAGGCTTCCCAAACTTTTTTTTTATTTTGTTCTGTGGATGCAAGCTCCACTACAAGATGTACAACTCAAGGAAAATTATCTACAGTGGTAGTGACAACAGGAGTTCAATAAATTCCACTGTCAAATTGAATCAACATCCCTTTTGCTGGGTCCAGGGACCGACAAAAGGAGCTCAGTGTGAGCACAGATGCAAGCAGTGTTAGGACATTGATTATGTTTATGAATATAACAATGTAGCAGTTTTTCTTTATTTACTTGAAAACAGAAAAAAACACGTGAAGAGCCTGAAAGGGAGAATGTATAGGGTTTTTTTTGTCAGGTAACATCAATTATTACTTAGGAAAGGAATTGAATTGAAAACTCTTATGGCAAATTTCATAAGGTACTACAAATTTTTAATCCAAAATTAGGTTTGTATCAGGATGTACTGGACCTTATTATAGTGGCAGATCCAATGACACATCAAATTGCCTCAGCAGAGTACAAATGATTCGACAAATTGGAATAAGAAAGAATTTCTAGTTGCAACTAGAGTCTCCATGCAATCTTGTGAACACATCTTCTCATTCCTCAGAATTTATATTCTTGATTTCATCATAAAAGTCAGTACACCTATAAAAAGTCTCTGTCCAGATTTCATGTGGAATATTGTTTGACCTTTTTATGACTACAGGAAAAGACAAAGACAGGCCATATAGATCTATAAAACCATATTGGAGATATCTGAGGACCATGTATTTTTAGCTTAGGATGCTTCTAGGAATGGAGTAAAAGGTTTTAACCACAGAGATATCAGGTTCATATAATAACATGTAAATCTTCATCTCCTTTTTATTTTAATTGTAACGGTAGAAAAACTGAGTATCACTGTACGTGTGTATGTACTGAGGGAGAAATAAGAACTGTTTTTTTAAGGTGCTGCTTCAGAAGGTAATAATAATTCTTGGTGGCTTAAAATTTGAATGTTTTGAAGCCAGTTCCTCTATAAAGGAACAGGTGTTCCTCTTTGCTCCAGTATTTTGGGCTCAGAAATACACTCATCCAGGAAGTGAAATGAGACTCATAAAGTAGTAAAGACCAGTCACTTATGCTTTTTATGATCAATAAGTTTCTGTAAAAGAAAACAAAAGATATCTACATTTTTTCAGCTCCCGTTATGCATACTTAGAATTGATTGGTGTGTTAAGCATTTAATTTCATACATAAGATATATTGGCAAAGATATAAATTTTTGAGGCATGTGTTGTATAAATCTTTTTTAGCTCCAACTTAATATTTCTCAAATTAAGAAAATTACCACAATTTTAAAGTTTATTTATCTCTTCGACAGTGTTTTTTGTAGTGGATTTGAGGCTTTCAAAAATTCCACGGCAGCAGGTGTTTCTACAGACACTTGTGGGCCAGCAGTTCCTCACCTTAGAATACTGAAGCTTAGGAGGTAACCAGTCAAGTGTAAAAGGACGAGTATTACTGTGGGAGAAACAATGGGAAGCTTAATTGTTTTTTTTGTAAATGGAAACAGTATTTATGTTATAAAATCAAAATTCTTGCTATCGTTATGAGTATTTTTACTGCTGTGAAATAATCGAAGAAAAAATACAATGTTTTTGTGAAGAAATTAGTAGGTGTTCAGAACTTTGTGAACTTAGTCTCTGACAACATTTTATACTGATGTATTGTTATTTTTAGGTTTCCCATAAAATTATTCTGTAAATAGATTTTGCAAAAAAAAAAATATATAAACAATGCATAAATGAAAAGGTAAAATATTTTTTTGAGGTTCCTAGGAAGGCTGTTCAATATTAGAAACAGGAAGTATGTATTAGAGAGGGTTTTTTTATTTCTTTTTCATGGATACTTTTAAGCTACATTTTTTTTTTAAGATGGGAATGGAAATGGAAGAAGTTAGGATAAGGAGAAAATATTATTGAATATAGACAATAAGTAAGCTTGAAAGGGTCATGGAAATCAGTGTCACACTAAGTACAGCTAAGAAATACTGTGCACCCTCAGGCTTCATTTTCTGTGGCTTGGAGAGCCCTGCCTGGGACCAGAATTTCATATCTCAGCCCAGCTAAAACAGCTTTTTTGACCTGCTGTGTTTGAAAATGGGACTTCAGATGAGATGCTGTTTGTTAATCACTGTCTTTGCCCTTGGAATATTAAATAAAAGGCAGTGAAGGAAAGAGAATAAGGGAGAGAGGAAGAAAGCAATGAAAAACATCTGTTCACTACAGTCTAATAAACAAAAAGGAAAAAATATTTAATAGCTTTATCACAAAAAGTATGGGAAACAGAAATGAGGTTGATTTATTCTGTCAACTGAATCTTATTTTAACTAAAAACAAACAACATGGGAGATCTAAAATATGTGTATATTTCATATGAGAACAAATGAACAACAATTCTCTTTCCCAAATAGTTCAATGACCTATATTTAAGCCTTGAGGTTACGAAGTCATGAACCAGAATGTTCACATATACAAAATCAAGATTCCTTCTCAAATTCTACATTCAGTTATCTAGTTTTATGTGAAAAAATGTGGAGCGAATGACAATTTTTTTTTATGTAAAAATGAAAAAGATTTTTCTTTTTTATTCAAAATGGATTGGCTTTTTACTGCACACATGTAAGTTATAATTTGAAAAAAAATTCCTGAAGGATCATTTACAAAAAAGTATCTTTTTACAAATTCTAAATTCCACAATGTTTTACTAGAAAAGAAGAAAATACACAAAAAGTCCAAGGATATAAATAGGCCTCTATATCCTAAAATTTGATAAGTATTTTAGTGCGTTAAATAATCTCATTCTGCCTGGACTGGCCAGGTGAACCTGTTCTCCCACAGAACTTGAGCAGCACTGTAAAAAATAACCAGGAGAAAATCAATGATGTAGTGTAATTTCTCAAGAAATAAACTAAAAAAAACAAGAAAATCCCAAACATAATTTGTCACTTAAAAGCTTAATCAGGAGTTTAAAAAGAATTTTACCAACCTCCAATAATTTATGAGCCTTTTTTAAATGTCCTGTTTGTCTCTTTGCTATTGTATTTCTAGTGTTTCTGTGACTGCTGTGCAAAAGCTGTAAACAATGATTTTAAAAGGAGTTTGTAATGCTTTATGTCCATTCTAGAAGAATCACTGTAAAATGGTCTCTGCTCATCAGAAGATGTATTTGAAGCATAGGAAGCTTCAACAGCCTCAGTAACTGTATGTTTTATTCTTGTTTGACTTTTTTGAATATAGGATCAATTCTCAAGGGGACTCTAAATTTAATACATTCCTTCACATACAGCATTGCTGTATATAGTAGTTTTGTTGTGAGTTTTCATCAACATTTTAGCTTACAAAAGAATTAGTGTTTTGGTTGTATCATGACAGACATTAAAATATTTGCACAAATGGTAACATTTTAGGGTGTAAGAGAAATCAAAATTAATGTAATATTACATACTGATGCCCTGAGGTCACAGAAAGGTACAAAGAAAAACCACTGTAAAAGCTAAACAGGTCTTTAAATCTGCCTTTTGAGGTACCACCATTTACACAGTTCTCTGAGCTGCAGAACTCTCTAACTGCACATTTGTTTACCTCTAAAGCAAACTATATCAGACAAACTTCTCTGGGAAGAAAAAAGGAAAATAAAATGTAAAGTTTATGCTTGATGTTAAACTGAAATAGAGAAGCAGAGTATCACTTTAGTACCAGTACCCCTATACTCTGGATAGGAGACAATCCCTCAGTCTATCCAAGGTCCTCATCTTCACGTAGGAGCTTCTTGAAGTTTTAGTTTACGTTTTTGAGGAAAGTTTCCTAGTTCTCCCCAGTCGATATCTGTTGTTTTGGAACTCATGGCCATCTCAGAATATACAACCAGTTTTGCATTCAGGTGAAAAAAGACACCCCCAAATGCATTCCAGCTGTTGATGGGTATTCAGCTCATGGCAACAAATTAGAGCTAGCCTTAAGTAAACTCCCCCAAAATGTGCTTGGTCTGGACACTGGATCTTCATGAGCTTTACAGACCTGGTCCTGTTGTGGTGTACTACTTCCAGATGTAGAGGCAGTCTTGCGCTCTCTCTTACATGAGCTCCAGCTACAGTCCAGGGCAGTGAAGTGACATTTGTGGGAATAGACTCACAATATCATAAATGGAACAGATCATGCCAGAGATGGGTCTCTGGTGAGAATGAAGAAATTGATCAGAGTACCCTTTAAACCTGAGGGTTTTTTTACTGTATTGTAAACTAGTTTGTATCTCCCCTAGCTCCCGGGAAGGAAACCCCTTACCTTCCTAATTAGTATGCAAGCCTTGCCAGGCCAGGTAACCCCTTCCCTGACTGGCCTATTGTTAACCCTTCCCCTTGAATCCTATTGGCTGTGAAGCCTATAAAAGACCTGGCCTGGTGAATAAACCACTCTTTGCTTTCCTGCCCTCGGTGTGTGTGTGTCTCTCTCTGCCTCTGGGGACCACGCGGGCCAAACACGTGGCCTGAGGAGGGGACCGGGAAAGTGGGGAGCAATCCCAATTCAGCCACCGCAAACATTCATATCCAGATCTGTCCACTTGTCTTCTCTGGAAGCCTATTTTCATCTCTTCAGTTCCTGTGTTAAAAGCCAACTTCTCCATGGGTCGTTCTCTCTGCTCAGTTTCTCATCTCTTAGAGAAACTGGTTGACAGATGTTTGCCTGTCTTGAGATTTTTACTTAAAAAAACTACTTAACCTTGTATTAATATCAGTCATACAAACTGAAAAAATAAATCACATATTAATAACTATGACTTTGAAAATAAGAAAAAGTTGTGCACTCACTCTTGTTTTAGTAGTTCCTTCTTATTTTTCCTCTCATTTAGGAAAAGTGAGGTGATGGAGAGAGAAAAAAAAAAGTCTTTATTTAGGTGTAGATCACTTTTTTACCATGAAAGTTAACATTAAAAAACAAAAGATACATTCTTTCTTTTGAAGTTTGCCTACAAGTAGGAAAGACATATTATTTTTTTTAGATAAAGATCTGAAAATAATGACAATTAAAAAAAATAAAATAATTAGCTTTTGTGGGTTTATTTATAGTTTTTACACTAAATATAAAGAAAATGATCATGTTTTCTTCCCCTGTTCAGCAAATTATTTATTCAATGAATGAAATGAAGTTGAAAGATATGTGAACTGTTTTGGCTTTTTTTCCTCTTTTTGTCTTTTTCCTGCCTAGAAAAAATAACACATGCTTTCAGACTATCCAGGTTAATTGGGTCTCTTCAGTGACTGGGTTTGATAGATCAATTATCAATCATTCAGGTTCTCAGTGCATAATGCTCAAGATATATCTGAATTAAAGCTATCAGCCTTTTCTCAGATGGATTTTGGTACCTGTAAATTTTTCTATCAGAAAAAAACCAAAACAAAACAAAAACAAACAAACAAACAAAAAACCAAAAACAACAAAAAAAGAAGGTATATTGTGTTATTGTGTGAATGTTGAAAATGCTTGGTAACTTTAAAGATCAACATGTTTTCACAAATCCAAATACAGAACTTAGAAATTCTTCTGCAGACTGTGTGTGAAAGTCTGAGCCCTTTGTTTGGCCTTGAATTGAAGCCAAACCCACAAGCTCTTCATACACTTCAAATTCTGTTGTTACTCTAGAAGGGAGGGGGAAAAAAAGCATTTGAGCTGTAAATGTGCGATCAATAGTTTTTTCTCTCACTGGGGAGAATGAGAGTGATATTTCTGCTATGTCCTTGAACTGGAATGCTATGTCATCAGGTCCATCTGTTACTCTTCATTGGGTAGTCATTTGGCTTAAGCTTAAACTAGCAAACTTCTGAATTGAATCAGGACTCTTTTAAGTCTTATTACACCCATTTCTAGTTTTACAAATCCCTATATATGAGGCAAAAACCTGTGACTGCATTTGTATTTTCAATGAATTTTAAGTCTTACCTGTTTCTTTGCCTCTGTTCATGCTTGATCATTGGCCTTTTGAGTGGCTTCTTTTTGATGATGCTTGAAAACTGAAAAGAAATGTACATTTGTAATGGTCATATTTCTGTTCCCTGAGAAAGCTGAAATACTTGTGATCTCTGTAATTTTGCTTCCTGTTGACTTTTCACAATATTAAACTCAAATATGTGATACCACTTCTTGAAATAAAAGATTTTTTCTTTAAGCCCCTGAAAAATGAGACTTGCCTGAGGTCAGCCATGCTTCATATATAAATCCAAAGTAGTATGCATGGCAGTAGAAGAGTTTTATGGACACTGCAGCACTTGAGATTATCAAATGAAAACCAGGTGGGTCTCCCTTTGAAAATGAGGGTACTCGAGAAAACCTGTAGATGAAACAGCAAGCAGACAGGGGAAAAGAGGCAATAAGAAAACGACAGAAGAGATTAAAGCCAGGAACAAATAAAAGTATGTTTCCTGCCCTTTGCAATGCTGTTGGCTCAGAGAGACAAATGAATGAACAAACAAATGTTCATATTAGTCTGTTTTCTGTAGTCTGACCTCAGTCTTCCAGGTGCAAGTATAAAGGAGACAAAGTACTCAGTTGTCCCTTCTTACAACCAACGGTGTAAGGTACTCTTCTAACAATACCTTCAACAAAGACCTATGATCTCTTTAAGTTTTCCTGCCTCTGACCAGACAGCATGTGCAGAATGAGGCTCTGGATTGCACTCAAGTCTAATATTTAATTATTTTTTTTCAAATAAACTTACTAGATTTGTGAAAGAAATAAATGAAGCATCCAGAGTCATTAGATTCCTCCTTTGGTTGTGGCCAAAAAAAAAAAAACCAAAAAAAAACCAACAACAAACCAAGCAGGTTACACTGGACATTAAATAAATTAAAACATAACAATTTTACAATGTGAATTAAATAAATATCATATTAATACCAGCTTCTATCTGCCATTTTACCTTTCAATATTTTAATACCACAATTTAAAAGAATAAAAGTAAAACTTTACAGCTGTAGCATGATTTGCAGTAATATGTCCTGCCAAGATAATTGACCAGCAGTGTCTCTTCCATGGCCTACACTGAACAAAAACTTCAAAAACTACTTTCCAGTAGTCTGGATATTTGTGCTATGGCTCAATATACAGTCACTGTGGCCTTTGTGCAGACTTAAACAATGAGTATAGAAATGACAATGATGTTTTTTTGATAATTGGTAGCATAGACCAATTAAAGTAATGTGAATTTCTTTGTTGTTTTACATTCCTTTAAATATTATATAAACACATGTTATCTTTCTTCTGCCTTGTCAGATAATTTTATTCTTTCCCAGTAGGAAGATTTAGAAATTGTTATCTTTATTTTAACCTGTATGTGACCCTGGCTAGTGGAGTTTGAATGTCCTGATCTGTACTGTCTGCAAAATGTAATGTGACTAGTCTCATCACGTGGAGGTGATCCTGGCACTAGAATCAGTGACAATTTAGTGACCTAAGTCACTTCTGAAGTAAAACTATGATTACCAGTAATAGAAAACTATCCTCCTCTTTTTGTTTAGTAGTTCCATTGGTAATAAAATTGCACAGCGTTTAAAAGCACGGGTTGTATCTGCTGTGCTCTGCATGGGTACCTCTTCATGCATTAGTAATACAGGTATTCAATAAAATCCTCATCTGCTTTCAGATGACAATTGTTTAACTTTTCTTTACACAGAGACTCATGTTCTTTTTTCAGTATGACAAAGCTTAATGGAGGTGTTGTGAAATGCTTTCATTGAAGATCTTCTTTAATTATAGATCTCTTGCATGACAAGTTCTCCTTTAGCATATGTTTCTTCACTCCAAGAACATCAGTTTAAGTCAATGATCAAAGTGTAGTTGAGAGAAAATCAGTATCTTAATAAATCCAACCTTGCTCTCCATGAACTTCCCCCTTTCTTGAAATTTAGCCCCAGCTCACCTGGATCAATCAGTTCACTTAACGATGCCATTCATACCAGGTAAAGGCTGTTGAATCACAACAAAAATCAAAGCTAAGTTCAAATCACTTTCTTGCTGCAAGAGTAACTTGGCTACTCTTCAGTGTTTCTCATGTGACAACTTGGGCAAGATACCACATTGTCTTCTGTGGAGAAGAGGTTAACCTTCTGATCACTTTGAAATTTAAAGATTCCAGTTTAAATATTTTGCATTGCATCTCTATCCATTTGGGTCTTTGCAATCCACTTTTCTTTCTTTCAAAGATTCAAGATGTGTTTTTGAAAATAGATCAAATCTGAAAATCTTGTCTACCTTTTCTACACAGCTACATTTAAATGAATGTAAAGTCAGCATAGTTGGTTTTACAGTGTTTAGAAAGTTAAAATTTAACTGAAAAAATATTTTAATGATGCTTACTCCAAGTGAAAATATTAATTTACTGTGTTTGATCAAACTAGGTAAAGTGTGACTTAAAGGGATCTCACAAATCTGTATTCATGGCTTATCCTGGTATAGCATAGGTGTTTTATGTGAAAATGAGGGAATGCTGTCTTAATGGATACTCATACAACCTGAGTGACAAAATAGTTCTGAGGGACTTTTAAATTGCCTCTTCCTGTTTGTATCAAAAAGGTATCAATTCTAAAGTGAAAAGGAAGAAACATTCTCTTAAATATAGGTGTAACTACATTACATATTAAAAAGGTTGTTTTGGGAATTTTGGGAAATAATTACAGATGCAAAATACATGCTGGTACACTTTATTAGGTAACATTGCTGAGCTTACATGTGGTTAGAAACTGATCTTGGTTTGGGAATTGTTTTGGGTTTTGTTTCCATTACTTTGCAGCTTGTAGTGCTGACAGTAAGCTTTGCAGAATGTCATGAAAGGTCAGTGGTGGAGTTAGCTCTCAGCAGTAACTCTATCTTAACTATGATGTAGAGGTTATAGAAACATATAAATACAATTTTTTATGGCAATGTAATTTTATTATATCTCTGGCTATTAGGAGTCTATGTATTACCTACAGATACTTAGGCTTTGCACCTTAGAAGCTGTATGTGATGCATTCATTCAATATATAAGAATGCATATGCTTGTTATACATCTCAGAACCCACAGACATAGTGTACTCCTCCAAGAGTCTGAGGTCCTCACATCATTCTGGTTAAAGACTTAATTTTTGAAGCCCAAACGGACATTATTATAAATCCGTGAATGATAATGAGACAGAATTCTCTATATGTTGCATCTATGGGATATACATTCTGTTCTGAACAGTGCCAGCTAGATAGTAAAAAATCCCAAACATAAAGTGAACTTTCAATGCAAATTTATTTTTATTTAATTTATACACTTAATTTTCAAGTCCTCACCAAAAAAGCACCTGAATAGTAAAAATTACAAGCCTGTTACAAAAAAAGAAAGCTTATTTCTTATTTACCCAGTTAAATTCTTATAGGAAGTATTGTGAAGTCACAGGTATAAAAATTCCTCCTACTTGCTGATCACATTTGTATAAATTAATCACAGACTTACATGGAAATAAAGTATTAGGAAGTTTAATATAATTTTATAAAATCTGAAATTAATTAGCTGGGCAAAGATTTTTTTTTTTTTTTTCATTCTCTCAAATAGCAGAGATTGTCCTTATTTGATATAAATTGTTATTGCTCAACTGACTTCAGCAGACATATACAGATTTTTAAAAAATGGTACTGTGGACTAACATGTTAAAAGACAAGATAGATTCAACAACCATTTGATATATTTTAACAAAAAGCCATTTTAACGTTAGCAGGGTATATTCCATCATATTATTAAAGACAGCTTGAAAGACAGCTTTCCTGTCCAATGGAAATTCCATTAACTGAAAATTTTTACTAATGTTTCTCACAAAAATAAAATAGAAAGCTGAGAAAAAGAAAATCAAGCCTTTTGACAGATTACAAGACTGTGAAAAAATTCAAATCAGAAATGTTGAGATATTTGTTTGCAGTATTTTTTATTTACACAGCATTTCTCTGCATACTTGAGCTGAAATACTTTCAAAAAACCCCAGACATAATATCCTGAGGAACAAGTATATGTGGTCAAGGGCAACTGTTCAATTTTGGGTGGGAATATGTGTAAACTGGAGGAGGTCCAAAGGGCAATTTCTTTTACAAGATCCTGAAGAGACTTCAGCACTCTTGAGAACTTCTTCTTTTTTCTTTTTTGAAGCTCAGATTAATTCGTCTTTCTAAGTGAAACATGGTTAGCAAACTTAAGCTTGGGCCTTAGGTTCTTAAGAGCTATATTACTACTTTGCCCACTCATTCCCTTTTCCGCATATTTTATGTCTGAAGACTACATTTTGCTTCTCCTCAGTGGAAATATTAGGAAAGAACTATTGCATTTCATCTGGTTTTTTTCAACTTTTTTAAGAAGAGGTGAAGATGTAAAGAAGGTCAGAATTGTCATTATAATGACAAAAGACAGATAGTCACAAGTGACTGGCTCATGTGAAAGGCTCACAAGAGAAAAAGGCAGCCAGGTTCAGCTCATTTTCTTTTTCATCCCTTCTTTTAATTTAGACAAAGAATATACTGGGTTTACCTAAATTGGAAGTGCAGTCGGTAGCGGGGTGTAAATCAGGGGTTGGAGACAATATAGTTTATTAGATCTCTTGAACCCTTCTTTCCCATTGATTACAATCTCATGCATTATACACAGATAGCTATTTTGTGCCCTGTACTGTCAACAGCCCTCAGTTTGATCACTGTGTTTCATTTGATCTGCCTCGTTTAACTAGAAAAGGCTTAAATATTTGATCTAATCAAGTTTTCTAGACTCTCTCTGTATAAAGGAGGAAGAGATAAATCTTTCCAGAGATGAAATCAAAACTAGGTGGAATTCCGAAAACTTATGCTTTTAGATACTTTTCAGTTGAATTAACAACAATGAAGGCCTTCTTTTAACTTTCATAAAGTTACACCTGGACATCTGATTGTTGCATATACAGATTATATGCAAGAATCAGCAGGTAATGTTACAAAAAAATTAAACATTCTTTGATTGTTTTCAAAAGAAATGTCCTGTATTAATTTTTTCAAATGTCACACTTCTGTTCCCCCTTGTCCCAAATAAGGACACAGGAGAATGCTAGCATTTCACATTTCCCATGAAATATACATAATAAAAATGAAATTGATGCTGTGTTTTGCATTTGAAGAAACAAGATTAATTAAAGTAATTATACTAAGTTAACTTTTAGTGACATACTTCTCAGAATTATGGTTAATCATCATAATGCTTATGTTTCTCTGAGTAGATTTTTTTTTCTAATACAAATCTACTTGAGTCACATTTGTATGCCTCTGGTGAATTAGTGAGTTTGATTACTTTTACTATGTATTTTTTTTTGTTGGAATGGATTTCAGTTGTAATTTTTTTAATGAATAATTGTAAAAAAAATATCCTTTTAACTCTTGATGTGATTTTAGTTTGACAGTTTTATTTTTCACTTCTGTGTATGCCTTTCCAATATGTTTGCTTTACCAAAAAAGCCCTCTGTGTCTTTTCTCAGTTTGATATCAGTGTAGAATCAGTGAACCTAGGACCAAGATATTTTGGCTCTAAAGAACTGGAAAAAAATTGAATTTCATCATGTTTTGACTCCAGAATTTAAATCTTTGAACTTCATTCAGTGTGTTATAGTAGGACGTCTGATCTCTCTCTGTCCTCTGTACTTCTAGTGTTTTGTTGTAAGCAGTACCATCCTTATATGCCCTGACATCTTCATCACAAAGTCCAAACATTTGAAGAACAAATACTTTATATTCTGCATACATTTTTTTTGTTTTGTTTTGTTTTCTCTTTTCCATGTCTGATATTTATATTAATACTAATGTGTTAACTTCAAAGGAAAATAAGCTATTTTAATGACATTTAGTATGGATAATTAGCTCACTTAACACCACAATATTAGGAAATTTGGCGAGTGATTTGTTTGTATGTGTTGATTGCAAATTTAAATTTTTCCTTGCAGCTCAAATACTTTATTAAAGTTGCTCTACATTTTTTCCAAGTTTCATTTTATTTAGTTTGATGAGCAATTATTACTTCTAATGCACTTGAAAAACGTTGTCATTAAATACATGATGAAAATATTGTATCTGCTTTGATGTAGCATTTGATTCCTCAGCTGAAGAATCACCACCTAAATGTGTTGAACTATATGCAATTAATACAAGAGAAAGATGTAAATGTGGACAAAGAAGAAGGATTGGCTGTCTAAAATGCAATAAAAACATGCTTACTTATTTTGCATGTAAAACATTAGCACAGATTAGTATTTAAATAGTTTATGTCTGATTTACAGGGAACTCTGTGCAATAAAGCTTTTATGGTTTCATGATACAACTTTTCCATGAACAACCTTTTTTCCTTGGTGACTGTGTTCTGTACATGCATGACAAACTTCTGTGTATGAATTCATG
The DNA here is from genome assembly GCA_035221455.1 of Xenops minutus. Classification (NCBI taxonomy): domain Eukaryota; kingdom Metazoa; phylum Chordata; class Aves; order Passeriformes; family Furnariidae; genus Xenops; species Xenops minutus. Next base: position 86,900,330 of record JAWWEE010000074.1, on the reverse strand, counting down.
ATAAATTGCTTATACACATGAAAACATAAAGCCTCCTGAAAATTAGGTCAGTGTGAACAAACAAATACAGGGTGTTACAGTGGGTGAACCCTTGACACATTTCTCTGAAGAAGAAGGTGGGAAATAATACGGGAAAAGCTGCAAATGTCTTCAGATCTTTCTTTGTTTATATACTTACTCATCCAGTTTTAAAAAGATGTTTAATAGTTTTGGGGGGATTTTTTGTTTTCCACAGAAGACACTGGTAAAGACAGTGTGCTTTTAAATCTCAAAATAGATTTCTCCTGTGGACAGCTGGTTTTCTTTTACACTCTCCTGCAATCTCTGTTTCTTCTTACGTTCCCCTTCCCTTCCTTTGCAATTGTGAAAAGTCTCAGAAAGAGTGCTTTCAGTATTTTTATTTTTCTTGATATAGTCTCTGTTTTTCACAAAGCTGATTCCTCTTGCATTTCTATTTCTCTTGGACCTCTTTCTGCCTCTGTCTCATATCATTCAGCCAACAGCAGAATACCTTTCCTCTCATGTTGAGTCAGTTCACTGAAGAGCAGTAGCACTGGTCTGTCAATACCCCAATCACTGAACATTGTAAGAACAAGCTGCTCTCTTACATTTGAAGTGAAATGAAAGAACTCTTCCCCTAAAAAGACAAAAAAAAAAAAAAAAAGCTTTCAAAATCCAAAACTAATATATGAAAAAGAATGTCAACAAGCCCATTTAAAAACTGAGAAAACTCATCAGACAGCAAAAGATTTCCACAGAAATCTTGCTATGCATGCTGTACCCTTGCAGGACAGGTTCTTGTTCCAGGTCTGCTTTCACTCAACTCAATGACTTTCTGAGAAGTGGCAAATTCTGCATAATGTCTTCTGTTCCTAGGATACCTCTTTTTCTGTCACTCTTGAGAATGTGATTGCTCTCTTTTCTTCTCAGAGGTATCTTTGTCTTTTCTTGTTTTGCACAATCTAAGTTTTCCATGACTCTCAGCCTTCTCCTCTTCCTGGAGAGGAAGTTGCTCAAGGGATTACCAGGTATAATCCTTGGCATCAAATGCCATTTGACATAGAATCATAAAGTCATAGAATATATTTAAATGGAAGGGACTTATAGTTGTTTCCTTTTTTAAGGAGGTACATTACAGAAATGAAGACTAAATTCATCAAATAGATGGAATTATTTTTCACTCTTTGTTTTCTACCTCAGATACAAGAAAGTCTTCTGCTGCTATTTTGTTTCAACAAATTGCAACCTACAGGACAAAGTGCTTGCTGGGTGTGATGGGCTGCCTAAATCACATGACATTGTTTATTCTCCTTGATAGACAATATGTAAAGCCTGACAAGCAGAAAATCTTAAATACGAAAAAGCAAAATTTTGTACATTCCTCTTCAGCACGTGGGTGTGGTTTCTGTGGAAGTGTTCTGCATTTGCCTTTGGAGTAAGTACATCAGAAAAAACAAAGTCCTATTTATATTCAGCTAGGTTTTATTATAGTAGTCATGTTGCCTAGAGCCTGCTCTCACAGTCAATAGCTTTTTCCACCTCTCTTACTTCTGTACAGCAGCTTCAGCTCTCTCCCTGATTCAACCAACTCTGCCATTTCTCATTGAGCTTTCCCATATTTAGCTCTGCTGCCTGCTTTTTCCTGACCTATTCTCAGCAGTCTTCCAGCTCCAACAGTGCTGCAGATCCTGTTACGTTATGTGTCTTCCCATCTTACTTCCTCTCCCCAGAAACTCCTTTTCCATGGGCACATACTTGCAGTTTTTCCCGAGGAAGAAGGAATCTGCTCCTAACACCAGAGTCCCCTCTTCCACAGGGCACTATAGCCTGTGCTAGTTAATAATTTCTTTGCACTGCCCAGACATAGAATATTTAGCAAAATATACATTCTACAATATTTACAGAGTAAGCATGAGCTGAACAACTGAGCCTTTCATTGGAGATGCATTTATGTAAGGCAGTAGAAAGAATATTAACTGTAATTGTAAAACCTGTTTCCTCCCCCATAGTTTTGTTTAGCTCCTTTCTAAATTACAGGCCATAGTTTTCTCTGTTTGGGACATTTTGGAGACGATTCAGAATTGAGTCTTAAGATCAGTGTATGTAAAACCACATAAAGTAGGTGTTGCTGGTTCCCAAGCATAACATATGCGTACTGTATCAAGAATAGCAATCAGAGGGCCATATGTCACTGTAGTTGATATAGGACATTGTGAACAATTTAAGGATATATTTTAAGTAAAAGCTATAAACCTATGCATGTTTTTCATGCACTGCTGATGAACATGTTAAAGGGCAGAGTGTCAGTGTAAAAGCCTGCAGAAGATATCAGAGGCATGATAAAAAAGAGAAGTTCTAAAAAGATAGGGAGCAGCTGAGGTGCAGTTCTGTAAAATTCAGAAGGCAAGAATAAAATCTGAAAATCTTATACAGAAGGCATGGGCATGACATGAGATATGCAACAAAGACTTTCATATTACTGTTCCTAGAAGAATTAAGTTCTTGGTATACATGGTATTCATTTGGTTCTGTTTATAACTGACTAGTAACTACAGTCCTTTCTAACCTAGATAACAGTGGCACAAGAGCAGTCGTGGCTGAAAATTCAGTTTACGTCTGTTTTGTCCCATAATTTCCACATTCTTTTCAGATTGTTTCCTTTCTTGTATGTATGAATGGAATTTACTCTTTGTGCCAAATGGCACTGTCAAAACACCAATTGCTTGAGCTAGTTTCTCAGATTATTCTTCACAAGGGTATGACATAGAATCCTAGAATCATTGAGGTTGGAAAAGACTTCTAAGATCATCAGGTTCAACCATTAACTCAGCACTACTGTGTTTACCGCTAAAACAAGTGCCCAAGTGCCACATACAGATTGCCTTTTGAACACCTCCAGGGATGGCAATTCAACTACACTGGTGTGCAGCCTATTCCAAAGCCTGAAAACTTTTAGTGAAGAAATTTTTCCTAATATCCAATCTAAACCTCTTCTGGTGCAACTTGAGGCCATTCCCTCTAGTCTGTGAACCACAGTAAAGATGTATTGGTGTCATGACATGACATGTTCCTGCTAACTAAGGAGTAAAGACACACATGTGAAAGTTTTAGTGATTACTGAAGGTAGTGGTTTAACCCCAGCCAGCAGTAAATCCCCATGCAGCCACTCTCTCACTCCCCCACCATCAGGATCGGAGAGAGAATCTGAAGGATAAAAGCTAGAAAAATAATGGTTTGACATGAAGACAGTTTAATAGTGAAAGCAAAAGCCACACATACAAACAAAGCAAAACAAGGAATTCATTCACTGCTTTCCACAGGCAGGCAGGTGTTCAGCCATCTGCAGGGGAGCAGGGCCCTGTCATGTGTAATGGTTACTTGGGAAGACAAATGCCATCACTTCAAATGTCTCCCCCTTTCTCTTTCTTCCCCCCACCTTTATATACTGAGCATGATGTTATATGGCATGGAATATCCCTTTTGTCAGTGGGAGCCACCTGTCCCTGCTGTGTTTCCTCACAAATTCCAATGCAGCAAAGCCTCCTTACCAGTGGAACAGTATGAAAACCAGAAAAGGCTTGGCTCTGTGTAGGCACAGCTCAGCAATAGCAAAAATATCTCTATGTTTTCAAGCCTGTGTTCACCACAAATCTAAAAAACAGTCCCATACCAGCTACTGTGAAGAAAATTAGCCCCAACAGAGACAAAACCAGCACACCAAAATTCTGCAGAAGTCTTGTATGGCCTATGGCATGTAACACGAATGCTAGTGCATTCTGAATTTGTGCTACTACTTTACCAATGTTGTCTTCCACATCAGCTGCTGGCATGTTATACATCAACAATGCCATACCTTCATCACACAGTGTTGAAGAAGTGGAGTCATTCTTGTGGTCAGTCATGTAACTTCATCTATATCTGTCTTTCACTAGGTTCTCTATGAGTCCTTTCAGTGGGTTAAAATGGATGGATGGATTCACAGGTTTCTCTCCATGGTGTTGCACAAAGCTGCTGCCAGTGACAGTGGTATGAGGAAAATATTTCTAAAAAGTAACATCTAACTGGAACAATAGCTGTTAGTGCAGAGTTTTGAAGATAATTGAAAGCAACACCTGGTAGCAAGAGCATTGCTGGAACCAAAACCTGTGAGAAGGTTTCTAACAAATACATTGTTTTGTCTTCTTTTTCAAACTCTTGATTATCCATTAAACACGCTGCTTTGCCAGAATGCATGTTTGTCTAGTCTCGCTTCATAGCCTATACCTATACCCATACCCATTGTTGTCACATGGTCTAAAGTAACTCAGAAGAAGGAAAGTCTCACACAGGAAAATACAGTGCAGGAATTTGTTGTATGCTTGGGAAGATTTCCAGCTGTTGGACAAAATAGTCTGAGTTCTACGAGCAAGGGAGGCAAGCTGCCCAAAGTGAAAACCAAGCTCCAGCTTATTCTCTTGCTCTGTCTCCTCTGCTGATTATACAGCACAATCAAGCACTGGCTAAAGGCTTTGCTGTAAGCAACCACTAAATGATATATCATCACAAGTATGATCTAGCTGAATTGATTTTTTCATGATTTATTAATTCATAGTAAGTGAATCTCTTAATCATTCTAAAGTATAATGCTCCACTTTACGTCATGAAGCAGTTTAAAATGAACCAGATGCCTTTTCTTTGAATTTAGACTGGGACACACACTAAAGAAGCTCACCTAGTATTTTCCAGATAGTAAAAGGCATTTTGTACCATTAAATTTAGCTAGAACTAGCACAAACTAAAAGCTTAAAATGCATGGATTTTTGATCCTGATTCTAGCTGTTTGCTTGAAAGATCTACACCTTTTGCACTGCAGGATTGTGTACTTCAGACATTTTAGGTTCATTTTAATTAGAATACATTGGGAAAGCCAACAAGGCCAACATTCTGGTGGGAGTCTGTTACAGACCACCCAACTAGGATGAAGAAGTGGATGAATTATTCTACAAGCAGCTGGCAGATGTTTCAAGATCACCAGCCCTTGTTATTGTGGGAGACTTTAACCTGCAACATGTCTGCTAGGAACTCAACATAGCAGAAAAAAGGAAATCTGGGAAGTATTTGAAGTGTAAGGAGGAGAGCCTCTTCTCACAGCTGGTGAGCAAACCTACCAGGGGTGGGGCTCCACTAGACCTGTTGTTTACAAAGAGAGAAGGGCTGGTGAGAGATGTGGGGGTGAGAGGCCATCTGGGGTACAATGACCATGAAATTATAGAATTTGCATGATGCTTGGTGAAACAAGGAAGAGCATCAACAAAACCTCTACATTAGACTTCTGGAGAGCAGACTTCAGCCTATTCAGGAGGCTGATTTGGAAAGAGCCTTGGGAAACAGCCCTTAAAAACAAAGGGGTGCAGGAAGGATGGACATAATTCAAGAAAGACATCTTGAGGGTGAAGGAGCAGGCTGTTCCTATGTGCTGAAAGATGAAGAAGGAAGACAGAGAAGACTGCCAGACCAACTGGGAAGGAAGTCAGGGGAAAAAGATGGATTTATCACCTTTCAAAAAAGGTACAGGCAGCTCAGGAACTGTTTAAGGATGTTGTTAGGTCATGCATAAAGGAAATTATAAAGGTGAAAGCAAAATTTGAACTTATTCTGGACTCTTCTGTAAAGGATAATAAAAAATGTTTTTAAAAATACATCAATAGCAAAAGGAGGGGCAAAGAAAGCCACCATTCTTTATTGTATGTGGGGGAGAACACAGTTTCCAAAGATGAGAAAAAGCTGAGGTTCTTGAAACCTTCTTGATCTCAGTTTTCAACAATAAGACAGGTCCTCCTCAGGACAGCTGGCCTCCTGAGCTATTAGACAGGGAGCCAAATATCCTGCCTGTAATCCAGGCAGAAGCTGACTGGGAAGGTCCTAAATTACTGAAAGTTGACAAATGTGACACCCATCCATAAGAAGGGCTAGAAGGAGGATCTTGGAAACTTGGAAACATGCCTATCAGCAAGGTTATGGAACAGATCACCTTGAATGTGATCACACAGCACCTACAGGGTGGACAGGGGATCAGACCCAGCCAGCATGCATTTAGGAGGGGCAGGTCCTGCCTGACCAACCTGATCTTCTTTTATGACCAGGTGACCCACATGGTGGATGAGTGGAAGGCTGTGGATGTAGTCTGCCTGGACTTTTGCACAGCCTTTGGCACTGTCTCCCATAGTATACTTCTGGAAAACCTGTTTGCCCACAACTTGGACAGGTGAACTCTCCACTGGTTTAAGAACTGCCTGGATGTCTGGGTCCAGAGAGTGGTGGTGAATGGTGCTGCATCCAGTTGGTGGTCAGTCACTAGTGGTGTTCCCCAGGGATCACTGTTGGGCCCAGTCCTGTTTAATAATCTTATTGACAGTGTCGATGAGAGGATTAAGTCTACCATTAGGAAATTTGCAGATGACACCAAGTTGGACGAGAGTGTCAATCTGCTGGAGAGTAGGAGGGCTCTACAGAGAGACCTGGACAGGCTGGACTGATGGGCTGAATCTAATGGTATGAGGTTTAACAGGACCAAGTGGCAGGTGCTGCACTTTGGCCAAAAGAACTCCACAGAGCACTACAGGATGACAGAGTGACTGGACAGCAGCCAGGCAGAAAGACACTAGGGGATACTGATTGACAGCAGGATGGATATGAGCCAGCAGCGTGGCCAGGTGGCCAAGAAGACAAATGGCATCCTGGCCTGTATCAGGAATAGTGTGGCCAGCAGAACTAGGGCCACACCTCAAGTCCTGTGTGCAGTTCTGGGCCCCTCGATTTAGGAAAGATATTGAGGTGCTGGAGAATGTCCAAAGAAGGGCAATAAGACTGGTGAAGGATCTGGAGCACAAGACCTGTGGGGTGGGTAAGGAAGCTAGGGTTGTTTAGTCTGGAGAAGAGGAGGTTCAGGGGAGACCTTATCATTCTCTACAACCACCTGAAAGGAGCTTGTAGTGAGGTGATGGTCAGTCTCTTCTCACAGGCAACAAGTAGTAGAACAAGAGGACACAGTCTTCAGCTGCATCAGGGAAGGTTTAGGCTAGATATTAGGAAGAAGTTCTTCACACAAAGTGATTGTGCATTGGAATGGGCTGCCGAGGGAGGAGGTGGAGTCACTGGAGGTGTTTAAGAAAAGACTGGATGTGGCACTTAATGCCACGATCTAGTTGACATGATCTAGTATTAGATCATAGGTTGGACTCGATGATCTCAAAGGTCTTTTCCAACCCAGTTAATTCTGTGCCCTTCAGATTCTGTGAATTTCTACTCTTTAAAATTTTATGGTTTACAATGCGCATCAGCTGCTCTAATATTTCTTCCAAGATATTGTCTCAGGGCCTCTGGTCTCTAAGTATGTAAGTACTTTGACTATTATTACTGCTTTAGAATATTAACAAACTCTGGAGGTTTGACCCTGAATAAACACCTGATGTCCAGAAAAGCTCCTTCAAGGCCTTCCCCCTCCCCTACTTTTTCACCTTCCAGAAGGAAGGGAAAAAAACCCCCAGCTCGGAATTTATGTCTAGAGATAACTGAAAGGGGAGCTTTGATTAATACCACGGGCAAAGCAGAACTTAGAATAATGCTTAAATTTATTAC
>JAWWEE010000074.1:86872340-86892613 GCA_035221455.1 Xenops minutus | reverse complement strand
TCGGAGAGTTCCCCAACGTTGCCAATAAATACCTTGCTGTTTATGGACTAAAACTCTGTCTCTAAACAGTTATTAATCGACCGTTTTTCTGGCATCAAGGTCAATGTTACCAAAGAGAAAAGGAATGGGAATGTAAGACACAAATCTATGTAAAATTTCACAAATTCACAGAATAGTTTTTGTAATAGAAATTAGTATTTTCTCTTCCTCAGATTTCTAATACAAGTACACAGGCAGTTTCCAGCAGAGGGTGACACACTTGAACAAAGTGGAAAGGCCCACAGAGGGGTCTCCCTTATGCTGTTGAGTTTTGCCCCAGAGAAAGGCAGTTGAATCACCCCCATAACAGGATGCTGACAGACTGGTCGGGCACAAGGGTCTTGGCTTTACTGGGACACTGAAAGACAAATCAAACACTAAGGGTCAAGGAAATATTCACACACTAAGGATTGAGGAAATCTCCCCTTCTCAAATGAAATAGTAACTTTGAATTTAGAACTCATCTCTTTTTCTTCCTCTTCTGGTGTTAGTTTAAAGCAGTTCACTTCCAATAATGTCATCTTAGCATTTGATCCCTTCTACTGAATTGATGAACCTATCATGAGAGTTTCACCCCCTTGCTCTACAAAAATTACTTACTGTTAGCGTTTCTTGAGTAGTGGAGTATGCCTTCAGTAATACCAGTGTATTTGCAGATGTGATAGATTACAGGGAATGTTGATAATCTGAATTTATTTGTCATTTGTTTCTATTTGTCTTTTTTTTTCCCCAAAAAAATTATTCCAGGATGTGTTCTAAAGATGTCCTACTGAGAATCAAGAAATTCATTGTCTTAGCTTTGTAGAATTCTTTTTAATTTGTAAAATTTAATCAGCTGCTTTTTGATTCTTTAGATTTATCTGTCTCTGGTGTTTTCAGCTCATGTAAGTAGCAATCAAAAATTTCATAGTCAAGATGTCTGCATTTTGTACACTCAGATGCTAAACTTGGTTATCAATGGATGCAAAAAATAACATAAATGCCTTGAGTAACTGCTTTCTAATAAACTTTGGTACATCAAATCAGTACAGAGAAAGATATATGACCATATATTCTCTGCTAACAAGTCACACACTATTTTTTCAGCTACTGTCCAGAGTCCTGTTTGGAGTAAGGAAATATCAGAAAGGTTTCTCAGGACCAAGATGATAGAATAACTGGTAGAAAATTTGCTCTATTGATTTATAGCAATAGTTTGTTCTCTCATTAGAAGTGGTATAGTTTGCAATAATTTCCAAAATGTTCAGAATATTCTTTGGATAAAAAGAAAGTTAGGGAATGAAAAATCAGATCTTTCTTCTGCACCATCCAATGAAAACTATATTATGTGCCTAAAACATTGTAGATTCTGGACATGAAGACATTTATTCTTGTATATATGTCTATCTGTAGAGTGTACACACAGAGAATGCAATAAATTGTGTTTTTAAAGTTCTGGTTCTTCATATGGGTGTCTTAAACATTCAGGCATTGGGCTACATTAAATACCAGAACAATTCAGCCTGACAGTACCTCGGCTGCGCCACTGACATTTTTTAATGGTTGTTCCTACTGTCTGGTGTAATCTTATTTGATACTTTCAACAACACTTTAAGGACTCCTTTGTAGAAGTTTCAAATCTTGTATCTGGGTAACTTACCGAAAATGTAACCTGACAGCAGAGTGGGATCTGTCTTAGCTTCTTTTCGTAAAGGGATCAATAGCACTTTACACCTAATCTTTATTTCAGCTTTTAGGCTTTTAATGCATCATTTGCTCCCTTTTGACACATAGGGAGAAAAAAGTGCTACAAACAACAATATAATTTTTCCTTCAATATAATTGACAGGAAACTTTTTCTTTAGCTCTGTGGAAAGAAAAATCTAAGAGTTGGGGTTACAGAAAACATTTATTTTGTTTCTCAGAAGACTGGGCAAAGGAAATGACTTTTCAATCAATATAAAGCTAGTCAATCAGACAAAAAGACAAAAAACACTACAAAAAACAGTGCAGAGGAAATTGAAGGGCCTTTTGCACTCTATGCACAGGGGTGAAGGAAGCATTTTCCTTAGACTATGCATGAGCAACTGCTCTGCTAGCTGGCTTCCCCCATCTGAATCAGCAGGAGCCAACATGGGGAGAAAGGGAGACAAAAGATGTTGTGGGTCATTGAGTTAACTGGCTTGTCATCATTAAAGACTTCTGTTTAGGGTCTCCCTCTGTTCCTGCATGCCACCCTGACGACAGTGGAAGGGACGCTTGACATTTGAACTACGAAAGGAAGTCATGGTCTGGGAATTTTTGTCAAATAAAGGAGTCATAGTGAATATTTTATTCAAACATGATCCAGCTTTCCACTAGACCTGTTAACAAGTGGACTTAATTTTTATTTATTTATTTATTTATTTAATTTTGTAAATGTGTGTGAGGACTGGAATGTCTTTAATTATTCACATTATAAACATATCTAGATGGGCTTTTCAATTCCTTAGCACTCTTTGGCAGTTTTGCAACACAATGAAAAACTGCTGAATTCATGATTGTGTAGTCAGAAGTTTCCTCATAACAAGGAATGAACTTGAAGGTGAGAATAAATCAGTAAGTACCATTGCTGCAGAAGGCAACTAGCTGAGCATATTGTCAAGAGTAGCTAAAACTATCCAACCCCTGAACTATGTGATCTCTCTTAGTTCCTTTTAGGTTTTAGTTTATTATTTTCAAATACAAGAAAGTCAAAGCATTAAATCAAAGAATACAGACAAATAATAACACAGCATCATGGCAGCTGGATGAGAAAAGGAAAGGTGCTTGCTCTAGAGACAAAGGAGAGAACCTCTATCATTGCCAAAACAATATAACTAGCATTTTTTTATTTTTGTTTAAATTTATATGGTACTATTATTTTACTCATATGGTAATAGGAATCCAAGGCATTGAAATTTACAGGGTCCGTTTTGTATTTTCACATATTTCTCTGTGATAAAGATGACATTTAAGCATCATTCCCGGAAGGCTGGTTCATTTCCCCAGCAGTGAGACTTGGAATTCTTAATGACAAGGGTTTGGAATTACATGATTTTGTATAAATTGGCTTGCTCTTGAATATGACAAACTTTTCACCACAGATTTTGACAGTAATATGTCAGTTCTCAGCTTCATCTGTACCTTGAAGATATCAGTCAATTTTCACTTTTCTTATTCAAGTATTGAGGAGATGGGCTAAACCACCAGTTCAGTCCAGGGCAGCTGTTCTGTTCTCTAGCCAAGGTATTTATGTCAGTCTACCCATTCAGATGGACTGCACTTCTGGATAATTCCACCACAGTGCCTAGCCTGCAGGTGTGATGTCAACTACATACCTGGAGTATGTGGACTGTTCACTGGCACAGTTCAACAGGATGATGCTCCCCTATATCTCCTTTAAATGACAGCTTCTCAGGCTGTATGTCACCATCCATCAATGCACAGTGTAAAGAGAGCTTTTATAAAATTCTCTGCATAACAAGACCTTTTCCTCCACAGAGAAGAAAGTTTGCTTCTTTTTACTGCTCACAAGGTAATAGGAAGGTGAACTGCAAGCAGCCATGTAAGAGTTACCACTGAAATCCATCTCAGCTGCTGCTTCCTATACACACTGAACAATGATTTAAACTTTCACATTTTAGTTAGAGTCTTTAGAAACATGCATGGCTGCTTAAAGAAACTTTGCTGGCAGGGAAAGGAAATGCTGTACGCCACAAAATGTGTGGGTTTTTTTCCAGTTACCCCAGTTAATTGGAAAACTTATGACAGTTTAGGAAAAGGTTACGCAAACACTGATTAACCCTCTATCCACAGTCTGGACATTGTGTCCTGGATTAATTTGCTAGGAAGAAAGACTGAACGAAACCCCAGAGAATTTACCCAATTTTATTTAATCTATGAAGTAGAATTGAAGAATGTCAGATAAGATACAAGTAAGAACATGAACTAATATAGATTTTAAAAGAGGAATAGGGAATATGACCCAGAAAGGGCAAAGTTAAAAATATTTATGCCAGTGTTCCAGTATAAATGCTTACCATTAGGCAGACTTTCTAGCCTAATGCAAAATCAGATAGAAGGTGTAATTGGAAATACATTACTAAGAAAGAGGCGAGAGGTTAAACAATGAAGTTAATAAATGTACATAAGCAAACCAAGGAGATTGAAGTTCAGTTCATGAATCCTGATTTGAACCAATACTTTTGAAGATGCCTAATGTGGATACACTGTAGGGATGACCAATTATTTGAAGCTAATCATCTCAGTCTATCAAAATCACTTAAAACTCTTAATATCAGACACTATAGCAAACAGGTCAATATCAGAAGTACAAGAATTTGTTTCCCACACTTACAGAAAACCCAAGCTATGAGGTGCTCAAATTCTTTAAAACTCAGGTGTTTAATACATAAATCTAATCCAAGGCTGCTGGCACAAAAGAAGTGCTGCAGAATTATCGTGAATTGCTTATATCTCCCCATTCTTCACAACAGACTGAGATCACTATGCTAGGGAGAAAATAGGTCAGAAAATAAATGTTCTGCCGGAAACCCGAAAAACTGCAATGACCTAGCGCAGTGCTTTCCATCCTGGAAAGTAAAGATGGGGCAGGGGGTACAAAGCCTTTGTGTTCATATGTTTCAGTTCATCCTTCAAAAGAGAATTATTTGAAAGTTGAGATGTTAGACTGGGCATTAAGTTGTCTGGTTCTTTGTTTAGATTGCCAACAAAAGTCCTACTGTGAGTTACGAGGATATGAAGGTTTTTGTACAAACCTGCAAAACACTAAGACATGGAAAATCCAGCATTATTGGGAACTAGGATTGTTTACCTTAACCCTATTGCATGAATGATCAGAGACCCTCAGACAGTTCCTGAGTCAGAACTGCATGTTTCCTCCTTGACTCTGACCTGGCCATGGGGTTTGGTGGAGAGTCTTGCCTGACCTGAGAGCACGGCAGTGCCTAGGAGGACCTTCTATGGGCTGCACAGGAAGGAACATTCCAGCCATCAAGAACTTGTGCATTATTTCTGCACATTGACACACATTTTCTTCCATTACATTTTCCATCCACCATTGTATATAATATGTCACCAGTCTGAGAGATTTCTTAAAGGGCTGCAATCCAATCTTCTACACATACACAAACAGCAGCACTAACTACAGAACAAGAGTATACAGAACTAAGATGAAGTTTCCACAGACAGAAACAAATTCCCCAAAGGAATTTGATAAATAACATTTTATTTCATTCAAGTATATGTCTTAAATTTTATTCTGTCTATGTCCAGGTACTGCAAAACTCCATGCACAGGTGCTTTCCTGTGCACAAAAAGAGGTCATTTTAGTAAAATGCATCTTCATATTTTTATGGTCTCTATAGTTGATATTGTTCAAACAGCTATCTTAAGAGTGCTTACCATTTTTTGTATCGTTGAGTGATTTGTAGGCTTTACCACTATTGATAAAGATGTCTGTGAATTAAAGTCCTTGCTTTTCATGTTTGTAGACAGAGTCGGTCCTGAACTTCAGTGTTTGTATAATAACATTCTAAAGTACTATCTTTTGAAGCAATGGGTTATGTCTTAAAATAAACTGATTGAAAAGGAAACAAACTCTTCCAGGACAAGAGGTATAGAAAATAGGTAAACTAGCAGTCTTAAAACAAATGCTATTTTTTTCCACATTTAGGCAATTAAAATTATCATTAAGTAGAAAGCACATGAAAAGGAGTGTCAGTCTCAGTGGTAAAAAGTATTCTTTCCACTATGAAGTCTTACAAGACACTGACTGTTGTCATCTAATTGATCGCATACTTTACTTCCTTGAATACTTTTCACATTTAAAAATTATAATTTATTAATAGTTGTATAACTAGATTAAAACTTCAGGGGGTTTTGTGAATAATCTTACATGTTTCACAGGTTATGATCAATTTTGAAAAACAAAAAGATAAGTGGACTTTATAAATTTCCAGTGCTCAATTTATGTAGTGAGTCATTGTACTAGTGTGCAAAATTAAAATTTAAATAATAAATGAAAATCAGAATCATTGCCCTGGGAGTCAGCAGAAGTTTAGCCATTCATTAAGTGACAGCACAATCAGTCCCAAAACTAGAATAAAATTTAACAACACCATTGCCATAGGAAGTCTGAGAATGATAGAGAATTGCATGAGATCATTTTTAAAACAATGCTGGAGTGTGTGTACGAAAATACACTATATATGTCCATTCAAGAAAAAAACAATCTTTCCAGATCAACTCTCTTCCATGAAGAAATATTGTTGTACACTTCAGTGGCAACTGTTTAGCTTACCAATCCAAGGTGGGGATTACAGAGGGAAATTTGGAGCAGAAGATTTGCTAGAAGCTGCAGCTACAGAATAGGGAGATATGAGTTAGTCTCTGCTAGAGCCATCAGAGAGTCACAAAAGTGTTAAATAACCTAGATAACTTTTTACTTTCCTGTACTGAATTTCCTACATTCTGTGTCCCAGTTAACCTGCTGAAGTCGATGTAGTTACTTTCCCATGTTTTGATGGGACATAGGTTTAAACTAGAGACAGACCAAGATTTCTCATTTGTATTATTAAATGTAAAATTATCAAGCCCTTTAAAAAAGATCAATCACAGCATCTGAAGGTATGAATTTCTATGGCAGTAGATTCCCTGGGATAGTTACATTTAGGAACATAATAAATTAGCATCCAAAAAGCCACCACTACAAAATGGTGTATGTTTAATTAATGGTGGTGTGAATATATTAGTGTGTGTAAACCACTGTATAGTTCATCCTCCTCAAAATGACATAGAAAATTCTTTTGATTTTAGTGTATTAAAGTGTTTCATTTTCTACTTCACTCATTTCATGTCAGTCCTGAAACATCTGGGATGAACTGTGGGACTGTAATGAGATGTACATATATTATAGAGTACTGCTTGTGTAGAAAGCTTTTTCTTGGTTTGTTTTTATGGTTGTTTGTTATTTTTTTTCCCCCTCAACCGACTGAATTTTATAAAATGTTTACTGAGAGATGCCCAGTACTCTCACTTCAAATAAAGCAATCAGTTCTAAACAGCATTGACTCAGGGGGTAGCCCTCAGCGATAAGCACTAGTCTATTTAGACTGTTCTCTATTCTGTTTAGGCATTTCTTCATTTCAGACTACATGGGGTAAGGGCAGGAGTGAGCACAATGATGTGGCCTCAGTGCTAGACCTCAGAGCATACCCTGTGACATGGCCCCAGGCTCTTTTCTATTAAGCTGACCCTATGTCTCAAAGCCTTATGACCTGTGACACCACTCAATTGTTATTTAATCAATTCAGTCAAAATTAAAAAGGTGTATTTTTATTTGCCTTAACACCTTTTCTTTCTGGTATTTGTTTTGGTGACCTTTGAGTATTGGATTTCAGCTGTCGATAACACACCGCATGCCAGATTGCTTTTTCTAATAAATAATGAAGCAACTTCTGAGGATTATTTGGATTGCATTGATGTGGGCTAGAAATAGTCTGCAAACATAGCCAAAAAAGAATAATGCAGCTGTATATTCTCAGACCATCTCACAGGAAACGCAGCAGGAGAAAAACACTGTAGACACTGACTGAAAACAGAACTCCTCAGATTTTCATGCAATTACCTGTATAGAATCTTCACCTTGAGCTTCAATTAAAAACAAAAGGCTCTCTTTTGCTTGTTAAAAAAAAACAAAGATAGGAGAGGTCAGCTATACACAGGGGTATCAAAAAAGAATTCAATCTTTTATAAAAAGACTAAAAAATGTGCTACCTTTACCAAAGATGAATATTCATTATTATGCATATAGCTGGGAACAGAGCCATAGTTTTTTGGTTTGGTTTGGTTTTCTCTTTGTACTTTAATGTATTGCATTTAAAAAATATTTAATTTTACCCCTTGTATGATTTACTTTACTCCTGGTTTGGAGAAGCATTTACGGCTATTGTTATACACATGTGCTAGACTCTACAAAAATGTGATCATTTCCTGCTGTAGAAATGTACAGTCTTACAGTAATAAATGAAATAAAAAATAATCAGAATTCTTAGAAATTGAGTAGCAATGACAACAAAAGGGATGAAGTTCCAAAGTTGTTGACTTTCCCCATACATGCACAAGTCAGGCTTAATACAAAGCCAGACAACATAAGTGATACTTTCTCTTTTTAGGCATTTCTGTGCCATTCTATTCTCTCACTACAAGTTGCGATGTGGAATTAAATTCATGCATTAACTCCAGTTAACTGTGATTTAAGTAACAGATAATCTTCATTTCACTGATCTGGTAACTGTGACTTTGAATTTAAAACCTTTCCATCTTACAGGTACCTACATGCAGAAACACATATTTATTGTCTGTATTACAGAGCTCCAGGCTTTGAAAAGGCATCAGGAATATGGTTTGACAGAAGAACTTTGATTCTGATGTCCCTGAACCTTTTTCCTTTCCTTATTTAGAGAAAACCTCAATTTTTATGAGTGGCAGCAAAGAGTAAGTTCCAGAGCTGCTCTTTTCTGAATCTAAACTATATTGCACTGTGCACAGTAAGTAATAGCTGTATGTCCTGGGATTTGGCAAGAGCAAGTTTTAATCTCTTTGAGCATCCCCAGGAGCTATGAATGGGAGTGGGAAGAGAGAGGATTGCACCCCTGTTACCCTTTCCCCTTCACAGTCTGTGATTCCCAGGGTGGCACAAGTATTTATAAATTAGTGACATTTATTTATAAAATGCCTAAGATGTGCACCACTTTAATGTATTAAAAAATTGCATTAATGTAAACTCAGCTTCATACATCATTGAACATTATTAATTGGGTGTGGGGATGTGTGAAGGGGGATGGGATAATTAAGACTGACTGTCTTTTGAATACCTGCAGTGTAAGCAGAGGAAGTAGCATAGACTGAGATCCTACAAATGTTTCTTTGTAAAAAGGAAAGAATTGAAGCAATAAAACAAATAGTGTGATCTTCTGTGTTTAGCTGCAGAGGCGTCTGTGTATCTTTTACTTAGAGAAAGATCAGAGCCTGAGGATTAACCGGGTCAAGGACTTTTCTAAGTCTATGTAGAAAACAAAATGCTTAGAGTCACAACATGGCAGAAACAGGATCAGAAATATTCTTTAGTATAACACAGCTTAAATACTACTTTGGGGAATTCGTAGTAAGTGAAGCAAAATGTGGCCCAATGTGAGTATGACCCATTCTTTGCACTACAAATGATTGACATGCAAAGTCTTCAGGGCAAATCTTCCTGCCCTGAATATTCAATATGTACAACTCCAGGTTATGAAAAACTATATGAAATGATAGCAGTTTTTGATCTAAAAATATTCATTCTTTTATACGCTTTTGACAGGAAGTTGCCATATTCGTATGCCTGATAGCTTAAAATTTGAAAGCAATGTACTCCTTTTTTGCCATATATTTGAGTGATGGACTTCTGTTCAACTTCAACGCTTGTGTGCCTTTTCACTGCTGTTTCTCAGATGACAAAAAGCTGTAGTCCCACCAGGCAGGCTGCTCCATTCCTACTCTCTCGTCCCAGCACAGTTTCATAAAGGTCCAGATCCATATTCTTAGAAAGAGCTACATGAGACATTGCTGTAAGACACTGATTTGAAAATCAAGTTTCAAGGAACAGCTACCAAAGAACACAAGAATCCACCCTTGCATCCCTAGCATCATAAAATGGAAGATATTGAGATACCAAACATCAAAACCATGGTGCAAATAAGAAGAGTAGAAAAACTGGTAAAGCTGGAGGAGCTGAAGATTTTCAGAGGAGGTATATAATGTGGGTAAACAGCTGACTGAAGAGAGTCGTGACTACAGCATGTAAAAAGGAAGTTATGAGTCAGGAGTGTGGCCCAGTTTTAAGACATTTCAGTAAGACAGTGGTTGTATTTTAATTAGAGATCTTAGTATTGCACAGAAGTACTGATAATACCAGTGCCAGGACACATTATCAGTACGGAGGAGGATCGGGGCATCGCAATGAAAGAATCAGACAGCCTTGAGTTCGACAGGAATAGAAGTAAGATGAAATTCAATAGCACAAAGTACAAGGTCAGTCACTCAGGGACTAATAACACAAATACTCTGCTATAAGCTGAGAGCTCATCTGTCAGAAATCACCAAGAGAGTGACCTAAACTCTCTAGTTGATCACAGTATGACCGTGATCTGCCAATGTGCTGTAGATGTGAAAAGAGGCAAAGGTGTTTCTGAGGTACAGAATAGAGATAATTTCAGAAAGAATAAGAAAACATTAGTATCATCATCCAACACCCTAATAAAACCTAGTCTTGAAGACCATGTATCTATTAAAAGAAAGATGAAGTATTACTGGAAACAACAGAGAGAATGACTATTAAGATGATCTGGTGCACGAATATCAAAAAGACACAAAAGTAATTTGGCATGCTTAGCCTAACAAACCAGAGCCTAAAGGAGATTTGATTGTTGTCTATAAATA
This sequence comes from Xenops minutus, assembly GCA_035221455.1. Classification (NCBI taxonomy): domain Eukaryota; kingdom Metazoa; phylum Chordata; class Aves; order Passeriformes; family Furnariidae; genus Xenops; species Xenops minutus. The sequence goes on along the minus strand of JAWWEE010000074.1, from coordinate 86,882,074 downwards.
CATATAGAGATAAACACAGGAGAGAAGTGGTGGGGGGGAATATTTAAGCTGAATGCCAGCTTTGGCATGAAAAGAAATAGATAAGTATGTTTATGCTAGAAATTAGAAAAGAGGATCTTATCTAGCACAGCAATCATTCCATGGAAGAGCTTCCCAAGTATAGTAAGGGTGCAGGGACTCAGGAACAAAAAACTAATTGCTTTTAAGGTGGAATTTGATAAGGGTAAGAAAATTTCATTATATGGTTGCTTGCAAGAGCATGGTATTTTATTTAGTCCCCACATTCCCTTTCAGCCCTTGATTCCAAAGCCATGCCATAAATCCTCGTAGCTAAACCAGAAGGTTTATACCAGTAAGAAAGGCAGATTCCCATAGTTGTATAGACTTTTAGGAGTGAGGAGACAAATATGAAAATCTTTGATAAAATGGCCTGGATTAATTCCTGCTACGTGGCTGTATAAGAGTCTCACACATACCTCAAGGGAAAAAAGTCCAAACATCACCTTGCTTTAAAAAATTCTCTTTATAGGAAAATCAGTATGTCCTCTGGTTAGTTATTCAGTTAATTGCTGTCACTTTAAAAAAAAAAAAAATAAATTGTAAAGGTCTTATGTCTAATTCAAATGCTTCAGACTTCCAGGTACCTGTATTAACAATACTTTATTTGAATCCTCTCTTATGAGCCAATATATTTTTATTCACATTTCTGTTTATTTATTTTAGGATTAATTGCATAGAAATATCCTGCTTATTTCACAGGCTAAAGGGATGGAAAACCTAACACTGTCCAAACATGGTATTCAGTACTTGTCCTTTGTTTTTAATGATAAAGCTTTAATTACTACTGGGAGCTGATGGAATAAGCACTCAAGAACATCATTACTCGTACATAACACTGGATAGTATTAGACACTGGTAATCATCACTTAGCTGTTCTTCTAGTTATAGGATTGTTGACATGCAAGGCAACAGTGGCAACAAACTTAGAGAGGTAAGGCTGAAACTCTGCAGATGTAGCAACTACCACGGCTACCACAGTGTTGGTTTTTGAGTGCAATTCTGTAGAAAACGGCTTATAACTAAGATTTTCATGACAGTGGTAAAAAATGGATTTTGTTTGGAGATGAACAACCAGCCAGCATTAAGAAAAAACAACATTCCTGCTAAATTCCAGGGGGGACTCTAGTGTTATCATAGGTGTGGAACAAGAAAGGTGAGTGTGAATGTAAATGATTTCAAATAAAACAATGCTTTGTTCTTATCTTTGTCATTGATATTGTTTTGCAGGTAAGAACTATGTTTTCGGAGTCTACAGTTTCTTCTTTTCTCCATGTGCCTGTTTCTACCTTACTGTTCCTCTGTTCTCTGTTGGTTACTTGGGATGTGAGCCACAATGGAGACCACATTGTCTATCTTAGGAGCTTGTCTGCAGTAAGTTCTCAGGAGGTGACCATCCACCCCTGCAGATACACTTAGGGAATCTTAATAGTCATTCTTCAATAGCCATTTATTTTAGCTACACTTTTAAATTTCAGAGGCACACTCCTTGAAAACCACTACCTTAGCTCACAGCACCAAGGGATAGATGACTATATCTTTTAGGTATATGTGGTATGCTGAATTCGTATCCTGGGTTTTACAAAGCTCCATGTATGATGTTTTTCATCACAGTTACTTTAATTCTATGTGTGAAATTTTCTGAGGAGGTCACATGGTAGTGGCTCAGAGCAGTTCTGCAGAGTTGTTCCCTAAGCCTCGTCAAAGTTGTCCTTGTTCAGATGCCTTGGAACAAAGCTCATAAGTCTCCTAGAAGACATGGCTTACATGACTTTATTGCACTCAGAAATTTATATTCTTAAATGTCTAAAGAAAGCTTATTTTTATTTTTTTATTTTCAAAATGAAGGAAAAAATTAAAGGTACTGGTACTACCTATCAAGTTTTAGAAAAGGATAAATAAACTGTTTTTAGTCATCAGGAATTTTGAGAAAACATTGACTTTCTAGAGATTCAAAAGTACAAGTATAGAAATTGGCTTGTGTTAGGAAGAAATCTGTTACTGCCCTGACTAGATTAACCATGGTAATTGGCACTGGGTTTTTTTAACATATTGTGCAGTGCTTTGCAGGCGGTAGTAATAAATAATGTGCACTTAGCTGCACTATTGGTCATTCACAGTCCTATCACAGCAACCTCCTCCTATTCAGGGAAGATAAATGTGATTTAAATTAATAGCCAGTCCTAAATAACTCCTCAGCTGGTAAACGATGCATTTATCAGGCCCAGACAGGCAGTGTCCTTTGATTCATGGTCCCCCCCTTACAATGTGAAGGGTGCGTACAAAAATTGTTATTACTTTTTAATAAAGTGTAGCAGTCAGTCTTCAGTCATTTATCAGAAATGGAGGCATTCTGACAAACAGAAATATCTTACCAGTGGATGAATGAGAGGGATAAAGGACACATTTCTCAATAAAAATAATCACTGACTAAATAATCTCATAAAAGTCAGCTTCTAAGTACCTTGAAATAAATGCATCCAGCTGAAAGATACAGACTCCATGTGCTGTTAAACTAAAACCTAAACCAACCATTGCAATATTTACCTGCACAGAGAAATTGATAAAAAATGGTTTTCATCCTCATTCTGTGTGACAGAAATTCAAATACAAATAGTGGTTGGCTAAATAGAAAATTTCCTAATATATTTCCTTTTTGGTTTCTAAGACACTAGCTCAACTTTATTTACTCATTTATAGTTTATAAAGTAATTATGATCACAAATAAGTAAAGGAAGTTTGGAGGAAAAAAGTGATAATGAATGAAGCAACTTATAACAAAATGTAATTTAAAATGTTTTATAGTTTACACATTTTTTTGTATTCTTTTAGTATTTAATAATTATTCTTAAAATTTAGGTGTCTCCTCAGGATATGACAAGGGCTTCCTGTGCAGGAAGGTTGCCTGAGGAGGTTTAGATGAGGCATTTTTTTGCAGGTGAGCATCCATATTGGTCATGCATGAACTGAGGACAGAGAATTCAACCTGCCACTCACTCTAATGATTTGCCCATGCACAGATTTCAACTCAAAACCTTATTTATATGAAGGTGGGAATGCCAGATCTTGCACTTTTAACTGAAACTTCTCTGCAATCATTGTGTTAACATAGGACTTGGTTCCTCTAAGTGTTACATAGTTTGGTGAGGTATTACTGCTCAAAGTGAGGCAGAACTTATCCTGTTAGAGATGCAACATGAGGAGCATTTAACTGAAATGGTCGGAGCATGATCAGCTTCTAACAGCATGCCGAGGGTAAAGTTTTCTAATTACTGCTTAATGCCGCTCAGTGCCCTTTTTGCTGCTGAGCTCTGGATGTGCAGCATCCCTGAAGAAGGTGAACCACAAGACATAGCTTACACTGCCATCTCACTGTGCTCACCTGACTCCACCTATCCCCTCCTCAACCCATCCTCCCATCCATCTTGCAGCAAATCCCACAGGGGATCAACAGGATGGGTTTGCTGGCACAGGAACATGGGAGAGTTGCTTGTGGCTTCCCAAAAGGTTTTCTCTACCTCTGGTGTCTGGGAATTGCAAGCCATGTCATAGTCCTGATTCCCTAGCAATGGATCATCGCTCCTGTACCTGTCATATCAGAAGAGACTGGAGGGGTGTCCTGATGAAGGGTCATGTTTGCCGTGGCATTGACTGGCTTAATATTCTTTTAAACCTATCTTTGAAGTACTGTAGCCCATCACTGTTTATAGGCACAGCTGCATTATAGGTGAAATTAGATGGATCACCTCAGAACTACATATCATTCTTGGGTTTTACAGGATGGGTGCAATTTGTGTGCACAGAAATGGCACGTGTAGTTGTTCTTGGTGGGAATTTCAGTCATTAATTTTATCTCATAAACATACTAAAGAACTATTCTGGAGAAGAAAGTGTTTAAAAGTAATTAATCTGTCCCCCCATCCCTGCTCATAGCCCAGCTGGTGACATTTTGGATCCAGGATTGCCACCACGGGTAGATGCAGCTGGGAGTAGCCTCTTCTTCCCATTGGCACCACATGGGTGATGGGGAGACGGGCTGAGATGGTGTAGTGGCACTGGGGGGCTGAGACAACAGAGGAGGATGAGGAACAGTTGGTGGGACAGTGGCTAGGGAGAGGCAAAAGAAGAGGGAGTAAGAAATAGGCTACTGGCAGGACAAGAAACAGAAGGACGTGGGGGTGGAGGTGATCAAGGAAGGATTTTAGAACAAGGACTTTAGAAGAAACAGTCTTGGAAGTCTCCTTTCCATGACTGTCCTTTTTTAGCCCAGTCAGAGTTGGGCCAGGAGCATGTGGAGCTGCAGCTTTGTCCCTTAACTTTCATTTCAAAGTCGTCTGATAGTACCCTTCAAAAACAGTCAATTCCTGTATGGACTTGATCTTTGTGGGTCCCTTCCAACTCAGAATATTCTGTAAATTTCTCTTCTGTAAGACTGATCATAAATACAGGTCATAAATACATGTATTTATGGTCCTCAGCTCCTTTGATCCTCAGGTCATCCTCATGGTCCTTTGATAGCCAGAAGGAATTGCATCTACTGGGTTGAGGCAATATGAGGAATGACCTGTCAACCAAATAATTCTCTGGTATGGGAACATCTCCATTATTCCTCGTCATGACATCAGCATCAACAGGCAGGTTGTCTGCCCATATGAAGTGCTGCTTTTCAGAAATCCATTGTTATCTTCAAAATTTCATTTGACATTCAGATCATCTGAAAATGTATAGATCTGTGACCAAAAGAATCCTTTGGAAAAAGTCCCTTCACTAGAGTCTGGAAGGCCACAGGAAGAGTCACGAATTGCATAAACAAATTCCTAAAATACAAAAATTGAACATGGAGGCACTCATTTTTCATGAACGATATCACATTATCCTCTTACAGTAGGGAAATAGTTACAGCTTTTTATATCGCATTATTTACATTTCATCTAACAATCTGTGTCTGTGCTAAATGCCACTGACTTAAATTAAAAAAAAAAAAGAAAAAAAAAGAAAAAGGAGAATTCAGTCAATTTCACTGTGAGTATTAGCTGGGGATACATGGTAGTTTTCTGTGTTTAATAAACAAATATTTAAGAAATAAATACATTTATAAATAAAATATGTTAGTGTGAAGAAGTGATAATTAAGACTCATGTTGGGTATAAATAAGGATTAGAGTACTCTGGTGTGAACAATTGCTCATAACACAATCTTACCAGCTGCAGCTGGTATAAGTGTGTGAGGATATAACCCAGTCTTTGTGCTGAAAAATCATTTGAAATAATAGACAGGGTATTACAATGAGTATTGGGAAATAAGTTCTGGACAGTAGAATATATAAAGCTTCACAATAGTCTCCCATGGAAAATGCTGAAAGTCGCTTGAGAAATTTAAAATAAAATTGGGCAAAATACCCCAAAATTATGTCGGATGTTAGGAAATGATTCAACATTAGCAAAGAAGGAGAACAACAGGTCATATTTTAAGGAAGGCATTAATAAGACATTTTTCAAATATTGGTTGTTTGAAACCTGTTATTCCATTAAACTAACATATTGCTAATTACCCTTTATGTGGAATTCTGTTGTACATTTCTTTTGGTTATCCACCGTCCCAAAATTACAAGCAAGCAAGAATGTAAGTTTTAGGTGACAGTTTTTGAATATTTGGCTGATTTGCCTTTTTTATCTGCTTCTAACTTTCATGCAGGTATTATGTGCTTAGTTTTTCCCTGAAAATGTGATTTAATCAAGTGGAGGGTGGTGGTCAAGAAGAAGTTTGGGTAATAAAATTGATCATGGTGAAACAGCTTCTACAAAGTTCAAAATCTACAGATCGCCTAAACCCGATATTAATTGGTTTCCATTCATTTTAAATGCATTTGTCTTCTGTCACTGTTTCTTGTATGGACAAGAAGATTTTACTTAAATTCACTCACAAGGAGAAGGCAATGTGAATAATTCTACACCATAACAATTTGCCTGTATTGGTGACAGCAATGTAAACATTATAAATACAAAAAAATTGTACAGGTTCAGGATACCATAATAAAAAAAAATAAAAAAAAAATAAAAAACCCAACAAAACAAACAAAAATACAAGGCTGCAAAACATTGAATATAACAGTGTGTTTCATTTTTCTTTTAGACTTGGTGGAGATAATTTGATTTTACATATAGACATTAACTTAATTTACAAACAAGGAGCATCTTTCCCACTTTTTGTTAACTCTTTACAGACCAGTTACATGATGATTTCCTCACCAGAAACTCTTCTAAGAATTTTCAGCCACTAGTGTCTAACATCTATTTTATAAATAATACAGAAAGGAATTTTAAATATGAAAGACAGATCTGAAGAAAATATTAACTTGTTCTTCTTCAGCTGTTCAGAAAAGATCACTTTTTTTGCTTTTATTTAGGTACATTATTTTTAAACAAAACTTTTTGTATTTTAAATGCAATATAACTATTAAACTATTAGTCTAAACTTTGTCTAGTTTCCTTGAACAACATTAAAATTCTTCTGTTTAAGATTTAATTGAGTATCTTCAGCCAAACAAGCCAGTTTTCACTCTTTACAAGCACAATCACGTTATATCACACTGTACTGTAAATAAGCAGCAAACATTTTGAATTAAAAATGTGTCCTTGTGTATGAAAACAACAACAGCAGCACCATCTCACTCTTTTATGCTGGAATAAATTAGCCCTTTAATTTAGTTTCATGAAAAAAATACAACCTCGAAGCAATTCTCTTGTGTATAGACCAACATTAAGCCTCATACGCAGGTAACAGTCAATCCATTAACCTTTGCTTTGAGCTTAACCTGTGTGTCCCTCGCATCACAGTTGTTCCTCCTTTTAATACCTTTTCCTTAATAGTTGCTCACCCACAACTGAAAAGGGCAGAGCAGCTTCTCATGACATTGACTGTGCCACTGCAATAATAAGCTTCTCTTTTCTTTTTTTCCCACCTCCTGCCTCAGTATGGTGTCAGCAACCATTTTTTGGGGGGGAAGGTAATCTAAAAAGAGCTGTAGAGGCAGAGGTCATGTTAAACTGTAACGCAAATGTTATTCCTCGATTATCTAGCTGGGGTAAATGTCAAATGCTTTGGGCTAAAGCAATTGGAAGAGCAGAATGTGTGAATCTAACAAAGGGAGAGAGAGACACAAGGAAGCCGAGCTGGGGGAGGGGGAATTTAAACTCAGCTTAGATTGTTGGCTGGTATGTTAAACCAACACGTCCTGCGTGTATCTTTTCTCCAGTGGACAGCAATGCCGTCAGCTGCATGTGATCTGAGTCCAGCTTTCCTCACCTGTTCTTTTGTAACAAGTGTGTCTGTAACATAAACTATTGTGTGCTGAGGCAGCGACTTCAATGGCATTTAAACACTTGAGGGATCAGTGCTCATCCACCTACTGAAGAAATAAGTAGTAAATTATGTAGGAAAAAAGATATATTTAGTCCTGTAGAACAATGCTACAGTTTGAAATTCTTTAATATACCATACGCTTTGAGGAGGTAAAGTATGATAGAGCACTGGTTTTAGTTAATACAGCTTGAAAAAAATACATTGTAAAGTGAAAAACTTTCTTGTTAAGACTAAAGAGCGGGCATGTTTTTTTGTTTTTTGTTTTTTTTTTTTTTTTATTCTCATATAAATATTTACTTTTTAGCCATCAATAAACTCATTAATTACGGAATATCCCAGATTCTATTCTCAGTTTTCTATCATCATGTATTTTTACTATTTGTGCCACTAATTTCTGCACCAGATTACAAAACATGCAAATAAAAACATTGAGTGCTAATGTAAAATTATTATTAGAAAGATAAATATGATGAGTCAGATATCCATTAGAACTAATTCACCCAAACAACTTGAGTGAATCGCTCAATGTCCTTCCCTTACTGAGGAAAGAAATCAATGGCCTGATGATAAAATTAAAGATTTTTTTTTTAAAAAAAAGGATTGCTGTTGGGTTTTTTAATGATCATAGTGGTATGATGAAAAATATACAGCACTGTGTCTCAGCCTTCTGATCTGTTTCCAGTAAGTACATATGTGCATCATTAACTTAGCTCATCTGGGGTCATCATTATGAAAAATAATGGGTGATTTCATATGCTTTAAAAAGAATCACACTTGTGAAAAACATTATCTCAGAAGAATTAAGAAATTCAGGAAGAAAATGAGTGACAATAGCTGGAAGTTATTTGATCTTTACAGTCATAAATTTTGAATAGAAAAAAAAAAATGTAGTTTCAAAATGAATGGTACTATTTCCTTTATACGGCAATTTGTTGCTTATTATTTTCAAAATTATTGTAATTTAAGAAAGCATAGCTCTTGCAAAGAGAACATAGCATGTAATGACCTGGTTAGCATATTAGGGCTTCCAATTTAATACATTTTAATTAATGAACTAATTAAAAAAAAAAATATTAAGACTGACTTGTGAAAAAAAAAATAAGGTTTAGAACTTTTACACTTTTAATCTTGGGTAAACAAAACAGTGTATGGTGATAAGAAACATGAAGAGGTGACTGACAAAAAGTATCTGCATCACTAGAAGATTCCTTATGTTTTATTAATTTAGGAGCAGAAGATAATAGGATGGAAAAACTGGAAGCCAAAGTTTGATGACTATTAGCAAGAAATAAGATACACTTTTGTTCTCTAATAAATATGCCCTAAGCCAGCTAAGAGATTTGGACCTAAGGGTCACCTGGTAATATTCTATAAGCTGAATGAAAGCTTTTCAGACAAGGTAACTATATAAAAGTCTATTCAATTTGTGAATCAGAGGTGTGATCAGTTGTACTTCACTAAGAGCTATGCAGAAAACTTGCATTACAAACCTAGTGGCTGAGCCTTGACATATTTTGATGTAATACTGTGAGTGAATTCTTAAGTATAGTAATTGGCATGAAAAAGCTTGCATGCAGTAAACTGTTATCATTAATATTGTGGACTTCACAAGCAGGACACTGGAAATATTTATGAAACTCAGACATCAAAGTAGTTTCTTTTTATCTCTCCCTTCACCCAGCCCTAGTAAAGCCTAATTGAAATACAATAATTATAAATGAGCTTAGCTTCTCAATTTAATTTTCTTGTGAGTAGTTTCATTTATTTTTCTTAGGCTTTGTTAACATGTTTTAATTAAAAGATTTAACAAAGCTCAAGATACAATGTTCCATTAGGTATAGGAACATAATGGGACATAGTCACAGAACTGGGGAACCTCTTTTTATAAATTTGCCTCTTGGTGCAATTGGGAGAGTAAATTTACTCATGAATTTCTGAGGAACACTATCAGGTAGGAAGCCAGGTCCCAGAAACAGGCTTTTCCAAGTCCACATCAAGCAAAATCTCACAAAAAGAATTCTGCATCCCTGTCACTAGATTTAATTTAATTTAAATATATATTCCATTCTAAGAGAGAAAACTTTAAGCAATATTAACCACAAAAGTCATACTAAAAAGTATTTTTTCGGCAGTAACAGTGTCATCTGCAAGAAGGTTCACTCCAGATTAACCAAATACCCACTAAGACTCACAGCAAAAACAGCATACAAAGTCAACTACTTAGCTAGAGGCACTAAGGGGTGTAGGAGGGGAGTCCAGCGAACACCAGGATTTTCACGAGTGGATCGAGCTGTCAGCAAAATGAGAAGGACACC
>JAWWEE010000074.1:86835274-86872240 GCA_035221455.1 Xenops minutus | reverse complement strand
TCGCGCCCCGTCCTTATTCTCGCAGCTTCCACCCCGAACCCTTTATAAGTCCCGTGCTCTCTTAATAAATGTTCCACAGCTATTTCACCCTCCATGAGCGCGGACCGCTCCTTGTATCCCAATGGATCGCGACAAAGGGGGAGACAAATCATTTCAAGCATCGACATCTATGTCCTCCAGTGGTCTTAGTCTTTTCAACTCCTTGCTGGAAAATATTAAAATGAAGCACAGCTATGACTTTACTGGAAAACTCTCTAAGATGTGAAGACAGAGGAAGTATTGGAAGTCTTGGTTTAAGGGACCAGCTGAATATATTGATATCACAATACAGGAGAACCAGACTGAGAAGCCAAAGGGGTGTTTCAGACTGCCTTTTGGAATTTCTGTGTAGTTATCACAGGCAAAATTGTTATAGACAAATAAATGCTCTTACTCTGGTAGACAGAGGGGAAAAATTACCAGATAATTTGTGGTTACAATTTAAACATGGGTTAGAAATTGGTTTAGTATAAGCCATTAAAACCCCCATAACTTTTAGATTGATAAAATTACTTTCGGATTAAATTTCTAAGGGCATGCACTCAGCAAAGGAATATGTTGTCCAAGATTAAAGAGGCAAGTTTGTCAAATTCCTGTTGTATCTAGACCAAAACAGTAATTTAGACAGGGCACCATGAAAAAAAAATTTATTATGATAAAAAAATTGAATTATTTATTCTTATGTAAAACATAATAGTATATTCCCAGAAGGCCCCATCCTTGCAAACATTTTCTGGTTTTGATGTTCCATTAAAAAGTCTTGAATATGTAAAAATATCCATGCATTTCTCATGTTTAATGCATACATTGTGTGAACTTGGATTGTATAAAAAGAATTAGGTTACTATCATGCACAACTCATCCAAATTGTACAGAAAGACTAATCTTTCCATTTCTTAAGCATCTTTATTTGAAATCATAGATACATTCCAAAACCAAAAACAAAACCAAAAACTGCCCTTTGCTCTCATCAGTCTTTTACACATTCAAAAGAAATATATATTTGAACATGGAGACTGAAGGAGTCTCCCTTCAGCCTCAATACTCAGAATAATTTTCTGTTTTAAAATCCTGCTTTACCCCATCTCCAGCTTCAATGAAAATAGAAACAATCTACTTGAAATTTTTGCCAAAGCAATTGCTTGCCCTTTGCATTCCAAGTCACGTTAAGCAAAAAAAAAAAAAAAAAAAAAAAAAAAAAAAAAAAAAAAAAAAAAAAAAAAAAAAATCAATTTCTGAGACTTTGCTGATTTGCTTTGTTTTCAATTTCTTTTGAATGTTTAGACATTAATATTTCTTTTTAATTTCATCACGGTAGGCACAATGCTGTCATTAATTTGTCAGCTGCATAGATAAAAAAAACATGTAACTAAAAGTCTTCAGTGAAGCAAAGCCAAGTGAATACAGAGGGAATACATTTTGTGTAACACAGTAGATCTGTGGCTTCTTTAAGCTTTACCTGATGTACCTGATGTATTACAAACTAAAAAGACTCTGCACAGGCCATACATGCACAGTCAAAAAGCTGAAAATGTGATGAACTTCCTTTGCCTGAGGAAATGAAAAGGAAGAAGGCTATATATATACAGATGGGTAACAAACTGGCGAATCCTGGTAAAAGCCAGTGCAAACTACAAAAACCTGCACTTGCTCCTCTAAATAGATGGCAGATGCAGTCCTGAGAAGTACTACTTGCTGTTGAAAATCTTTCTAGCTATTATAACTTGTATATGACTCCTGCAAAGTCTTATCCTTTTACAAGGCTGTTTGCTTTGTTTAAAAAAATGGAAAAATTGAAAGAGAAATAAACAAATCGTAAGGGCCAGAGTCTTTCTGTGAGACCTCTTAAACATGAAATAAGTTTTTTCTTTATAGTCTTCAACAAGAGCAATAAAACAAACAAACCACAGAATTATTATTCTCCATTTACCAAGTCTGGAATAGAGTCCCTGTGGCTGATCCAAATAAACTCTTCCTACCTATTTTCTTCTTGGATAAAGCATAGATGACACTTAATCTCCCTTTGTACTGACATTTGCTGTGCCTGCACTCCTTCTCCTGGCATCTGCTCCTCAGTCTGCACCACCTTCTTTCTTGCCACGCAGAGGCTTGTTTGGTAGGAGTAAGTCAGCATTGATCCTTCTGCCTGTCTCATGAAGAGCATAAAGTTGCAGACATTTTCATATAATCAGTCAGTGTCTTCACAAAGGCTCCCTTCCAGGTGGTTGCAAAAGTAGAAGACCCTATAAAACATTAAAAAATTTATGTAATTAGTCAGTGGCTACAGAAAATGGTATGGCTAGATGTAGTTCTCAGTTGGAAGCAGTTCAAAACCACGTCTCTCGTCTCAAAAAGCACTCTTTAAACACTGCTAGACAGGAAAAGGAAATATCTTTTTCTCAGACTGAAGTTGTTGTTTTGTATAATACATTTAAAACCACATTAGTTGGAAGGAGGTTAGGTTTCAAAGTTATTCACTAGCCTTGTGGCTTGTACTTTCACTCAGCAAAGCAGGCAAAGGGGAGAAAATTCGCCTCCAGGTTTTACAAGAGGGCCTCTTCATGGGTTACAGGCAAGACCTTTGTAAGAGCAAGCACACAACTATTTAGAGCTAGAGTTTATAATCATCTCTCTCTTAACTTGCAAGAGCATCACTTTCAGCATCAAGAAAAGATCAGAGTGGGATGGTTAGAGTGCAGAGGCTGAGTTGAGGTTTTATGGTGGACTCCAGCTATTTATTTATCCAGATAATCACAGTTTTGACTTTATATTCCTGGACTTGTCCCATGCAAGGAGCATTTGTTTGTATTGCTTTTGAAAAGAAAATATGATTTATAAATTCATGTAATCATATTTTATTCAGATTAATGATCTTTTCAGGAAGGGTCAGGTGCCTATTACACCATAAGGGGAGTGCTTGTCTACTAACAGTCAAACCCTTATTACTAGCACTGAAGCGAAACTTAAAAAAAAATGAAAAGCAAAAAAGGGTAGCAAAATAATTCTTTATAGAAAGTAAAGGTAGCACTGTGAAGCCCTGGTAACTAATTAAGGACTGATACAAAGTAGTACACAGTGGAAAATGCTACTACCTTTAAATAAGCATACAAGTACTTTGGCTTCCTCCATGCTGGGCCAATCCATTTTATGGAGGGGAAGTCTATGAGAGGATGACATCTCCACGTCAGTGCACATAGGAATGTGTTTGTACCCCTGTATTATAAAACACAGCTTTCCTACTAATACTCTGCCTGGGCTTCCTAGAGAAACAATTACATTATACTGAGTAAGAATGTCATACAGACAGATTTTCTCTAAAGCTCCTTGAGCATAAAATCAATGGGGTTGCAATTTGCCAGTGTCATTGGTTTTAAAGTGTCTTGGTGCTAAGTATGATCGTGCCAGTCAGGGTGAATCAAGCTCAGGTGGTTTCCAGACAGATCGGTTTGCCTATAGCTCTAAGCACAGCAGTGTTCAAAGTGGGAACTAGCTACACCAAAGACTTTACTTTGAGTCTTTCTTCTTTTGGGCACTCTGAAGGAAGATTTGTGATTTCCTTTCCTGAATCTAAGTGCTCAAAAGAGGTGGTAATTTGTGCTGACTAAGAGTCCCAGGAGGTTTTTTTCTGGGGAACAGTATTTTCTTTTCCTGGTCATTGTCTTCAATTAAAACAATAATTATCTGGGCAATTGTTCACTGTCCACATGAATCTGGAAGGTGGAGAATTGTATCTGTAGAAAATGAAAGTGTATTAGGTTAAAACATCTCACCTATGGAGACATTTTCTGCTGCAAAACACCTCCATGATGAATAGCAGCACAGTTGATGAATATCTACCCTATCTCTTCCCCTTTTTAGGTATTGTTAAGTAAGCTGTTTGCACTGGTTTGGGTTGTTGTGTTAGCTACCTTGGTATAAACTATACAGTGAAATTTTGTTTTGGAGTGTGCAAGAGTTATCTGCTAGCTCATGAGCTATCCTGACAGCTGCAGGTTGGCTGCATGGAAACATGTACAGGCCAATGACTGTGCAGTGGTGGCTGCTGCCAAGGAAGGTCTTTAAAAGTACTGCAAGATGTTTTACCTACTTCTACAATGGCCATCAGTTAAAATATGGATGTGAAGAAAAATTAATTATAGGCAAAATAGCACATTGAAGAGGGACTACAGCTCCATCAACAGAACTGTCATTTAGTAGTTGACCTTCCTAGAAAGGTTTTTGCACAGTTTTGCTAATACGGATGTGTAGTTAAGTCTCTCTTGTCTAGAAAGGTAACATAGTCTACAACAAGATCAGTACACACAGATTCTAGTCCTCTAGCTGACTAAAAGTGCACAAAGCTGTTGTACTATTCACAGTGGTGGGCAGTCTAAGACTGGAAACTTCACAGGGCATTAATAAAAACTTCTGTTCACGTAGCAGTCTAAATATGACAGCTTTTATAACTAAAAAATCCAGGTATATATATATATATAATATATTTAGGAATATTCACTGTTCAAAATATTATATATAAGGTACTTTTGTTTACAGATGAAAAAAATTCAAACAAGATGCAGTGATACAAAGGGTCCATAACTCTGCAATTAAATGGTGGAATTGAGAATAAGTATTGCACTTTTGTAATACTAGTGAGGCAAAACTAAATGCTTTGCCACAAAGTGAATATACACACTGAAGAAAAAAACCAAACAAATATTAAAGATAAGAGTTTTCAGAAGAAACTCATTCAATATGTTCTGGAAAGAAAACCTTCTGCACATTGTTTCCTGTAACAAAGGAGTTTTGAATATATTCTCTCTATAGCAAACTTCACCAAAGACTACAAAACATGGATGCTCATTAGGAGTATAAATAGGAAATCACATTAACAGATTATGTGAAAATTAAGAAGAAAAATTAATAATTCCATTCTGAACTAGTTGGCATAGATTTCTTGCATCTCAGCCTTTTTTTGTTGTATGACTTAACATACGCTTATCCTGTGTTTACCTTATTTTCTCTTGTAAAACATTCTCTTACTCCACTGAAAAGGAGCATATCTCTTTCCGATCATGGATAAAACTCTGATCCCTTTCAAGACATTCCTGAATTCATAGTTTTTTATTCCCACAAGGACTACTTTGGTTATCTGATCTACACTCTTTGAGTAGAGGACTCATAACTTCATCAGCAATATTTGAAAGAATTCCTTAATCATGGTGCAGGACCATTCATAGTGTGGAAAGGTTAGTGAATCATGTTATACATGTATCATTTTGCTAATATGTTTTATGGAACACTTCCAGATAAGCTATGAAGAAAATCATAGAGAAAAATGGGTTTTGATTTTAACAATAACCTAGATTATTTTTCACATAACTTTTAAAAAATAAAACCAAGTTTTTGCCATGTTTTGAACTTGTGTAGTCTGACAGTATAGTTACATACAGAAATATATCCCCCATTAGATAGAGTCAAAGTATGAGACAGAGAAAATTTCCATGAGTCATGCCATGCTGCAGTCACAAATGACTACTCATACACTTTTTGCAATACAGTTTCAAAAAATTTTGAACTATGAACAAGAATTTAAAAAACAAAGAAACAAACAAACAAAAACTCCATAAAAATCTAATAACAATCCTTTTTTTTTTTTTTTTTTCCCAACAGAGGAACAATTTATAAAGAAAAGTTCATGAATCTTGTCAGTAAAAAACTGAATGTATGAGATCAGAATACGGAAGTTGGAGCTGCATATCTGGCTGTTTTTAAAGAAACAGTCATGGTATTTGGTGTGTTCAGGTATGTTTTAGGACAAAGTCTATTTCCTGAGGTTTTTTTATCTTTCTTAAGGATAAACACCTCAGTTGCCTGACTATCAGTGAGAGTAAATATACAGAGTATTAAAGTGCATACATACGTTTTTTAATAGTAGTATGCAGTGGCAATGTTTTGTCTTGAACTAGCCTGCATAGGATGGGGTACAGTGTATTTAATGAAAAGGGTTGACTTGAATGACAGCTGAATACCACAAAGAAAAGGGCAGCCCTGCATGGGTCATGACTGAAATTGGCTGCTGCTGTGATTTAGTAAGAGCTTTTCAGTTGGGAAGTGGATATTGTAACTCACAAAAAGGTAACTTACAGCAACAAATTGAGCTGAATAGAGCTCTGAATTAATTCATGGTTTATTGAGTTCCCCTCTTGTCAGTGATAGCCAACAGTTAACTGAAGTGATTAGTTCAATATTCAGTCACAATGATGTACAGCCAACTTTCCAGCTTACAGAAGTCCCAAAAGGTTTAATTTAAATCCTGGTAAGTACATAATTTAAAAACAGACACAACCAACCAAACAACCAAAATCACACAAAAAACTCCAAACAAAAACCCAAACAAATAAAAATGACCCAAAATTTGCAACATAGGAGAGGTGAGTTCAGCACAAGCCAGAGGATGATGGTGTTCTTGAAATGTATCATAAAACACACAGCAGCAATTTCAGTCTTTGCCTTCATAAAAGAGGATTTAGATGGTTCTTTTTACTGCTCTGCATTACTCATTGCACCAAGGAAATTTCAATATCGTTTATGGTGTTGCCTGCAAACATCTGAAAATAAATAATAATTAATATCCCTTGGCTAATATGTACACTAACCCTGAACTCAGAGTGAGGTAGAAACTCATTTTCCTATCATAGAGAGAAGACAGGAGTGAGTTAAAATAGCAGTAGCTCTTTGTACCATTACAATGATGAATAAAAAGTAAACATGACTTCATATCAGAGAGTAGCTTTGCCATGACAGGATTTATAAAGAGAAGCTTAAAGGCCAGACCTCATGCAATGAGGTTCAGCTCTGTTGTTCCCTCCTCGTTTCCAGGTATGGCTGTATCTTGGTCCTGGAGGCAAATACCTGGTTAATTCCTGTTCTCAGCAGAAGGAAGGTATATTTATGTATGTTTTTTCAAGGTCTACCTCCCATTGCTTATCCAGATTGTGTCATGAAGTATGCAAAGTCACACTCTAAACCACAGAAGTTCCCTATAAACACCTAGTAATATCACAACAACATCTGCTTCATAGAAAGCTCTGATTGGCAAGAATTTAAAGCACAAATTCTAACAGAAAACGTATGCATTCCTTAAAGAATGTGAAGAAGGTTTGAAGAAAAGCTGCATTTTAATCTTGATTTTAGAAACTTTTTATGAGATGTTATTCGTCCAACCTAAAGAAAGTGGGTCCCTCTTTTTGGTTAGAGGCATGACATGCCTTTTCAAAAGCATAGGCAGCACCTAACACTGTTAGGAAGGCTATCTTGTAACCATTTAGCTGTAATCTTAAAGTGTCTTAAAGGTGTGTAGTCCATGAAAAGGACCTCAAGGCAGAGCAAGTGGACAATCAGAAGACTGAAAACAACCCAAATTTTCAATTTGTGGGCTTAAAAAAAAAAAAAAAAAAAAGGCAAAAAAACCCCCCCAGGAGTATTATCATCAGGATGACTGGAGTTAAAGCAGGAGGTTAGAGAAATGTATTAAAGAACAAATGTCAAAAGGTGTTGAACTATTCAAGTACATAGGTATTTAAGTACTAGGAAATCAAAAACATATTGTCTTATTTTTGCCCTATTTATTTTTAAATATATAGTTAGGAATAAAAGGACACATGGACCTCAAATGTAGTCACTGGTTTATCTTTCATCCCTGGCAACATTCATAAGCACTGAGGATGAAATTCCTCCTTGCTGTGGCATCCCTGATTTTAATGGAGTTTCACCAGCAAGAAGTTTGGTCTTTTTTTTTTACAGCAGATTCTACATTGCATCTTCACATATAAAAGCATCTTTTTCATAATGGCAGACGTTTATCTAGCCCTATCATTGGTTACCATGTTATCAGATTATCACGTTTCTCTTGGTAGTAATGGCAGGAGAGTCATGAAAATAAGAGTAGACAAATAACTGTTCCTGTAAAGTTGTAAGTGTTTATATAAATCTAATTGTCTACATTCATATCCACTTTCAATAACAGGGAAAAAAATATCAATATGGGGAGACAACTTACTTTAAAATATCAAATTACTAATACTCATAAAGGGAGCTGTTGTTGGGTGGTACACTAATTTAAAGAATATCCAGTAAATAAGTGGAAATAAATAATAAATTCAGATAAATAATGACTGATTCACTGATCTTCTGCAAACAGTAAAACATGTCACATTTGCTGAATAAGTTAATTTAGAGTTATTTATTAAATTCTTCAAAGCAACATGTCTGTTACAATCAAGCCAAGCTCTCAGGCACATGATTAACTTGGAGAATGTGATTGGCCTAACTAAACCTAAGGGATTACACATATATATTAAAATTCATAATCTTCTTAGGTATTCTTAGGTATTGAAAACAGAAGGTTTCTAAATGCACCACATGAAAATTTTGCCTTTTATTACTACAGAGGAGGTATTAGGTCCTAAAAGAGAGTTGTTTTCTTTCTGTTTCACTCCATGTAGTTATTTCTTTTTTTTTTCCCTTAACTGCACATCATTGACATTCACTGCCATATCTCTTCAGTCATGTTTCTTCCAGTGCATTTCTGACAATATTTGAACCATCACATCTCAGAGGTGGGGAAAACAGGTCTTTACTAGGACTTCAAGGCTTGCCTTGAGATTGCCACGAGTTGGCTCATAGTGGTTGCAAAGCAGAGGATGTACAATTGAGTGTACTAGTGGCAGTCCAAAGAACTGGGTAAGATTTACCGCTGAGCTATGGATGTAAACTAGCAGGGAACTAAAAATGATAACTCTAGGCTGATTTCATAGGCACCCTAGCATCCAAAGTTATGCAGAATTATTTTTCAGAATCATGAGAAAGACATTCTCTAGTATTGTACAGCATACATCTGCACTGTCTATGTAGTTAGGAACAGATGTGGGGGTTTTTAATTGAATCCTTCTAATTGCATCTTTTATTGTGCTTTGTTTCAGACTGAAGAATGCCCAGAAGAACAAATTATATTTACTACTGTCAGATGAAAGTCAACAAGAAGGAATGCTTTAAAAGAGAGCCTGTCTGTGCTTTAGCTGCTGATGGGTGTTCAGCTCACAGAACCATGTTAGACCTCATCTGTAGGAGTACCCTGTATTGGCGTCTGGTAGACCCACTCCTAGTCTACAGCATTGGTTTAGATGTAGCGTAGATATAGTTCAGACTGTCTAAACTACTTCAGTGCTAAGCAGTACATCTATTCCAGCTCATAATAGATGATAATCTGAACTATTCTTTTTCTGTAGTCTAAACGGTTATCAGGAGGTTCTTTTTAAAAATAAATGTATGAACAACATTCTAAAATCTTACAGAAAAATTCATTCATAAAAATTAACTTTCTACCATTTCTGAAGTCAGATAAGGTGCAAGGATTTGTTGACTTTTGTAGTGTTGTTTAATTGCAGTCTTCTATTAAGTTCATATTTGTGACTTTTTATAAATGCAGAAGCTTCGTAACCAGATTGTCTTGGTTTTGATAGTCATGAAGCTGGTTCTGTAAAAAGAAGAGGAATGTGTAATCATTTCAACTTTATCTGTTAGCTATAAAGAACGAGTTCAATCATTTCATTAATCAGCCATCTTTATAGATCAAACTATATTCGGTCTTTCCTAGAGATTTTATTCTGTGATCACTGTAAGAAAAACTAAAATGGTGAACAGGAAATTGAAACTGTTATTATACAGGAAATAACAGTACTCTGTCAAAATCTACAGAAGAATCATATGTTAAAACTTACTGTCAACATCTAACATATCAGATCAGATAGAGAGAAAGACCAAAATTACAAGAATCATTATAATATCAATTGAGGGCAAAGTTCTGTGTGAAAATAAATCCTTTCCAGCTTGAGAAAAAGGAGCTGGACACAGAGTATCTGATGGAGCAAAGATCCTGTCATAATTTCATATACCATATGGCAGAAAATTCACTTCCCTCTCCCATCCCTCCAGATCTTGTACACTCACAACTGCAATATCTAATGTGTGTAATGAACTCTGTGCCTTTGTTGTCTATGCCTAGCTTGCAAGAACTGCTCTGGTGTTCATTACCAGCCAGGAATTAGGTGTTCAATTGCAATTGTCTCTAGTACAGTCCTGCTACTATGTATTTGGATTTATTTGCAATTTCAAGCATTGTTTAACTAAAGCTGTTAGAAAGTGTTGAGATGGAAGAGAAAGTCAGCAAAAATTCAACAGTTTGTGGGAATTAATGACAAGGTTTTTGAACTTTTGTAAATGAACTGAGAAAAATGTATTCTGCAAAAATCTTTACTGCCTCAGTGCTTAACTGCTATGTAATCTGTATTTGCTTAATCTATCTACTGTTTGTAAAATAACTCATAACATGGAAAAATTATTTCCATTTTGAGGGCAACATTTATAAGGCAACAGGTAGTACAAGAAACCTACTCATCTAGTTGACATGAAGCATTTAACTACCAACTATAACACCTATTTTCCACATTCATTTCATCTCACACTCAGGGGGAAATTTGGAACAGCATTACACCTGTGCCAATCCCAATCCTAACCTGATGTTTTGGTGGCCCGCTACTGGCACAGCCATCAGGAGGCTGTTCCTGTACTCTTTTCCTGATGCCAGAGTAAGACCGTCCCATTTCTATCTGGCATATGGATGAATAACATTGTCTTTACTACTTACTTCATGTAGAAGTAATGGAAAATATATATTTCTCATCTCCATTTCTACTTTGAGCACTATCTATCCACCAGTTGAATAAGGTTGCTAGCCTTAAAAGTTGGAGAGTGTTATAGAGACATGGAAAGAAAATAGAAAAAATAATTTGAAGTAGAAGCCCTTCCATGCAAAAGAAGGTATATTTAGGTTCTGCCTTGTAAGGGTGAATTGACAACCACAGCATGGACTGGATGATAGCTAGCAAACCATGCTATTCCACCTTTCAGAATATATTAAAATTTATACAAATATTCAATATATTTGCAAAAATAGTCTTGCTGCAAGAACTTGTACATGTTGATAAAACACTTGGTGAATCAAATTTAGCTTTGCTAGACAAGGCTATAGGACTTGCAATAACTTACTTTGAGAAAAGGAAAATGTGGCATTGATTTCACCTTGAACACAACATTCACATGAGAGATGTCTGCTGTCACACACTGGGCCATAGAAAATTACAACATTATCAATGCCATGTTTCTTTTGGTTCACTTCTGGAATACCTCTCTAATACTGACATGTGATATACTATGTCACCTTCATGTGTGGTAGACTTACTCCTTTCATCCAGCTTTCAAGGTAGAGGACCTGAACTCAATTTTTTATATTTTTTTTTTCAGTCTGGTAAAGGCATTCTCCGGTTGAGCTATAATAAAAAACAGTGGTTTGCACACCACTGAAGTAAGCTGTCATAAAAAGAAATCTGGAATTCACAAAATCTGTGGGACTCAAAGTTCATTCTTTAATGCAGTCTGTGCAAAAATGAAATTCACTATCTTTAGATTGACTGCTGTGATATACACCAAGCTCTAGTTCTTCAGAGTCTGACCACCTTGAGTGATATATGTTAATGACTTACTTTAGCAATGCACATAATATAAATCTTCTTGTCATTGATGAAAGGAATAAAAGTTTTATTTGTTAATGAAATATGATGTAGTCTTTTTGGTGCTCTATTTAAACATCACCTAGGAGTAGATCATGTTTTTAGAAGTCAGGAGTAGCCCCAGGCCTTCCATAATTCTAATTGATGTAAATTAAGAAAATAATGAAAGCTTGTGTGTGCTGACCCTGTTATACAGGGTGGTTTCACCTCAGTTAATCAAAGAACCTTCAGAGATGTTGCAAACATCTGGCCTGAACAGAGAGTTCTTCAGCCTCTGATACTAAATTGGCTGCATTCAGCTGAGATACTTTGCTCAGATTTCCAGAAAACTGCTTAGTTTCCAAATGCTGACACTTTTAAAGGAACTACATGCTGAAAACACAACTAAACTCCTCTCCTCAGAAAACATTGTCCTCAGGGTTGGAGAAAAATGAGAGGGATGGATAAATCTGAGAACTCACTGCTCCACTTGGGATGCTGAAAGCACAGTGGAAATTTTCATTTTGTATTTGAAATGCCAAATACCAGTTTTATTACAATATTAATAATATATAGAACAAAACACAGGAATAATGCTTGCTTTTCAGTCACTGTCTTCATAAAACTGACATTTGTAAAAGCTAATGTAGTTCATCTCAATTATTTATTTTTATTCTGTAGTAGTTTATTATAGCATTTTTCTGGAAGCACAGGTACTCTGGTAACATGTTACCTTTGTCATATCTGATACGTGTTCTTTCCGCAAAATGACCTTCATGCTATGGAGCCAATAATGTTTGCTAGTAAAACCTGAAGAAAAATTAAGGTCTGTAATAACACACTGGAAGGTTATGTTTATTGATTACAAGACTGAATATTTTCATGGTGATATTCCTTTCTCATAAAAATCCAGCAAGCAGACTTTTTTTTCTTTTTCTTTTTTTTTTTTTTTTTTTGCAAGTAGAAGTATTTACAATTGCTTTAAAGGAGTGGTTAGTTAATTTTTCAGTGAGTTCACAGAGTGTTCAGGATCAAAGCAGTAATTCTAAATACTGGTTATGTACCGAATGAATTAAAAAACAAACAAACAAAAAAAAACAAAAAAAAACTCGAGGAGAAGGTCCACCCATATGGTACTCATACAAATTTAAAAGCTTAGTTTCTTGAATACTAAACACTAGATAATGAAATTTCTATAAGTTTAGTGCCTTTCAAATGTGTAAACATAGACTTGTTTTTGCAAATTGTGAAAGATGCTTTAAAACAAGAAAGGAAGAGGCAGGACAGGAAAAGTACCAGGGTGTGGTGAAGATTTACAGTAATAAAGGAAAAAGATTGGCAGGATAATATTCTGGTTAAAAGGCTAAGGAGAAGAGAAACTGTGTAATATTGTAAGTGGTTTTGCTTCTCAGGCACAATGGCTTCTTAATATCATGAAAATTCTGCAAAAAGTATGTTATTTTTTCTGAGCATCCCTTCCCTTGAAAAACTGCATCCTAAAGCAAAAAAAAAAAAAATTGCTTTCATACTTATTTACTGGAACCTTTATCAGGTTTTTTATTTGTCTTTCTTTTTGAAAATATTTCTGCAAATACAATGTTGTAACAACCTGAGAACTGAGGTGAAAAACCCAGATAGTCAGAAAGTAACACTTTTGTATGCTTTCCCAGGCCTGTCAAAAGAGTCCCTGCATCAGCCTGAAGATAGCACTACAAATTCTTACACATCAGCAAGGATCAAAATAGGAGGAGAACCTTTTCAATTGAAACTGAAATAAAATACAATGCTGAGTTGAGGAAGTCAAGCAAGATTTTCAGGAAAGCCCTGCTGGGCTGAACACCACTCTGTGTATCTCTTTCTGACATTTGCTTGTGCCATTCTGGAATAGAAATGAGAAGACTGAATCTAATTAACCCTCATCATTCCTGTTCTCTTCTTGACTGAAGATGGCCTTTCTAAAGCTATAATGCACTTTCTAAATAAGAGAAAGAAGGGGAACTCAAGCACCAAGGGATGGGTCTACAAAGGAAACAATCGGCTTAGAACAAGGAAAAATTATAAATTTTATCATGAAAAACAAAGCTCTTGATTATATTGTATTTTTCCAAGAGATTTAAACTTTCCTTGCATCACTAAATATTATTACTATTGGTTTCACTATAGTCAATTTTATCAATGCAAAGTGAAGAAAACAAAGTCATCACTTATATTGTACTAAGGCTTTTTAACTGTATTATAGGCTGGATGTACTAAGAAACAAAATGATCAGTAACAACCTTCTTGCTTCCCCTCCTTAAATAAAAAAAATTAAAAAAATATTTTTCTAATATATTTATTTTTAAATTATGCCTCCAGGGGCCTTTTAGTTTTGTAGAAGCTGTGGGAAGAATGGACATCCGTGAAGGAAGTATAGATTATAAATAGAGCACAACAGAAAAGTTGACTGGGTTTCTGATTTCTTCACTAATCTTTGAGTGCAATTGCCATATTAATACATGAGGCACTTTTGATCGTGAGTAAAAGCAAAGATCATTCCTTGAGGGGAAAAGAGAATGGAAACTTGGGAAAGTACAGTGTCCAGAGATGCTGGAAGTGGAGTGATGTGCTGGGTCAGGAGGTGCCTGCAGGCAGTCCAGGTCCTGCTTTCTCACTCTGAGGGATAGGGAGCAGGGCAGCTTGTCCACACAACTCTCCTTGCCTAGCACAGACATCTTATGGCACTTCTTGTTTGGTCAGAGCAAACCACAGCAGTTAATAATTTATAACATTAGTAAATGACATATCAAAGGCTCCTTGGGCTTACAGTCCCAGACTTCACTCATCAGGAGAGTGTTCTATTCAAATAAATTCCATGCTTCCTGTGGGGGCCAAAATTGACCCCTTTGTATTTCCTGGGCAAAATGTTTGAGTTGTTATTGGCTACTCCACCTTGCACTAAGTGCATTGGTTGCTGCACATTTCTGTGTTTTTACAGATAACCCACATAAATATAAAGGATCTGGCTCCTCTCTTCAAGCGGTTAATCTTAATTCCTAGTCACATGCACTCTCACAGTGGCACATTATAATTAAGAGCTCTTCAAAGAAAAAAGAAACATAGCTTAAAATTTTCAAACAGGTAAAAGCTTTAACCTTAGCCTGTGAAGTAGTCCAGATCATTAAATCACAGTTTGAACAAGAACATAATTTACTACTCCAAAGTCTACCTTAAGCAGAACAATGATTTGCATCATACTACATGAAACTCCCACTTTTTGCTTTTTAATATAATGGAGTTGTCATATGAGACATTTGTTTTGGACAAAAACATGCTTCTCCTTAATCTCAGCATTCATTTTGATCCAGTCTTGTATATTGTTGCATTATTTTTTTTTTCAATGAAGATTGCACAAATCTTCTTGTGCATATTGAGCATATATGTGCTGCTGCATATTTGTTTTCAGGAGGACTATATGGTTCTCTCTACCTAGGTAGGAAATTCAAAGGACACATGGCATTGGGGGGAAAGTAAACTGGAAGAAGTAAGTAAACAAAATATAAAGAATATTTATTTATATATATAAAATATTCTGATATTTTGCATTAACAATATCTGTTAACTAGCACTCATGACACATCATTCTATATAAATAATATGAAGGTGGTTTGTTTTCATTTTGTTTGGGTTTTTTGGCAAAGCATCTGATTCTTCCAAAGAACTAAGCTTGCTTGTGTTTTTAATAAATCTGAACAAGAAGATCTGTCATATTACTTTCCACGCCACTCAGTGACCACTTTAAAGTGCTACCTTGTTTTCTTAGGATAAATTTATGGGTAGAAAAGAAGTCAATGCAAATTAATAACTATAATAACATAATCTGTTTAATTTGTGCCTATATGAATGAACACCATGCCATGTTATTGCAGACCCATAGACTTCTGTTTCCGTGAGAATATCTCAGGGATTTCTGTTTTCTCATCCTCTACAGAAATCTACTCACCAATTTTTTTCAAACAAGAATATATTAAATTCATAGTTGAATTTATGTGTGTTTTCTATTATCATTGTTTTCCTGTTATCTGAATCAAAGCACACCTCACTTCCGTTTTACACTTCCCTAGAGTAAAGTGAGATTCAGACTACTTTGATACATGATATCTAGACAGCAAGTGTGCAGGACCTGTTGTGGTAATACTTGACTAGATTCATTGACATTTTTTTTACACGGATAACTTGATCCTTCAATCACAGCATCTGCAATGCCTCTCTCTCTCTCTCTCTCTCTCTATATATATATATATATAAAGGCAGAAAAAAAGACAGCAACAACAATACCCCCAACAAACAAACAAACAAACCAAATAACCAAAACCAAACAAACCACAAAAAAACCCCCTTTGGTTTAAATTAGTGGTTAGATTGATTTACTTTTTCTTGAGTCACAAACACAACCCACTATATTGCAGGAAGTTTCCAGTCTATTTGATTCTAAGAGCCATACATATGTGATTTAAATACTTACCACTGTGATAGCCAAAGTTTTTCAGGCCAGGTCTGCCAAATTACTTTTTTTCCCAAGACTATTTAAATATCAGGAGGTATTAAAACTTACTTGGTGTTGATCCTACCCAGACAAGTTCATTATTGCATTAGGAACAAAAGCATTAGGCTCTGCTCTTATGCATCCTGAGCTGCCTAATCACTAATAACAGCATAGAAACACCATCTGAATTTTTCATGATAGCAAAAACATATAATGATACAACCATGTGTAATGATACAATTAAATCAAATATTATGCTTGGCTAATAAGTGGATAGCAGATTATTGTGAAGTAAGGGAAGGCAGAGTATTGTGTAACTTCTGGTTTTAATACATCTCTGCGGATTGCAAGGATGAGTTTGGGTGAGCCCAAAGGTAACTTTTACATGGAAGCTCGGATGGCAAGAGACAAGAGACGATGCAAGCCTGTGAAGTCATGAGTATAGACTGACACCAGTCATTTGCATACACTGCAGCCTTACCAAACATGTTGCCCATCACTGTTGCAGAGTCATGTTCCTCTTCCCTTGCTGTCTTTCCAGCTCATGAATCTTTCATACCTTTGTGCACAGTGAGCTGAGCTTTAACAGGAGAATTGAGGGCATGAGAGGAGGACAAACTTTTTTATACAAAATGCTCATCATATCATTGTTTTCCTTTAATTAAAATTTCCATGACATTTATTATTATCCTGATTGATTTAGACTGAATGTCCTCTAAACCTGAACTCAGGAACAGGACTCTCAGTGGGCTGAAGGACTTTACTGGCCAGCCTGCACTTTTTCCTTCCACTTATTTGTTAAAGGGGAATGGCAAAAAGAATCTCATCCAAAGTTTGCCACATAATCTTGTTTTCTGCTAATAACAGAGAGACTACATCATTACTATAGTTGAGTTATATAGCAAAGAATAAAGATTTTCTGACTTACCATTCTTAATGCATGCCTTTCCTAGTTTTAATATACTTAATTTTTGTACAAATAACTGTCACAGCATTTACATTCAGAAATCCATGCAGAATGAAATAGCTGTAGAACCACATCATGGCTCTCTTAAGCTTAATATCTTTTTTTCAGTACTTGCTAGTAGATTGAAAGCTAGCAAAAATTCAACAAAATAGCCCACCTCTGCTCATTCCTAGGAATTATTTCCTCCTCACTCCTATGGATTAGTAGATATGCTGAAGTATTAATTTTTTAATTCATCGTGTTGTGAGGATGTGTATAATTTCATATTTTTTCCTTAAGAAAATAATTTACCTTTTTTTCTGTTGAGCATCTCTCAAAGCCCTACATCTTTTCTTTGCACAGATCTCTGGAGCAGCTCAATAAAAGTTTTGCATCTCTGCCATAAGACATTTTCTCTCACATTGGTCCTTAACATCTCTGAAGCCTGTCTATATAGTAAAGATACTACCAACTATGTAACATTAGCTCAGTTGGTTAGAGCATGGTACTAATAACACCAAGGTCAAGTGTTTGATCCACATTGTGTGTTTGATCCCTGTGTGGGCCATTCACTTAAGAGTTGGACTCTATGATCCTTGTGGGTCCCTTCCAACTCAAAATATTCTGTGAAATATCTGTGACACTAATACTTACTTTTGATTTAAAGTTAAGAAGCTTTTTTCCTATTCTTATTCCTAGCTATTCCTATGCTCATATGTTTTTCCCATCAGCCTCTTCATGGGAACGATGACATATCAAAACACTATGCATTTAACAAAGAAATAAAAGCTTTCTGTATCTGTATTAAATCTTATCCATCCACTCCTCCCTTTAACCTCTCCTGAAATTCCATTAAAAATCACAAATGCTAAAGCAAACAGTTTAATTAAAAGGCTATCAGCTGAACACTAATTTTCAAGAAATCATTGGTTTATTCTTTGCACGGCAATTGCCTAATTCCCTACTGACTCTTTTATATGAACTAGCAATTGACACTGCTACTGCTGTTCAGAGGCTTGTTAATGTTTTCTTTTGATCATGCACTTTAGGGTTTGTTTTCTGGTTGCATGACTAGTGTACATTTCCCATATTTTAAATAAAATAATAAACAAAATTAATCACTTCTATTCAAGTTCTCTAGGTTATTTTATAGAGCTCTGAAAATATATTTCCGTTGAATTTGACCAAATAAATCTAGTTTCATAAAATGAGTAATCAGCTACATATGAATTAGCTGCTGCAGAACAGGCAGCAGAAAACCCAAACCTATACTAATTAGAAATTATAAATTTTAATGAAAACAATATACTCCAAATTGAGTGTAAATTCAGAATGCCAGAATAGCAGAGAATAGACTGAGAAGAGAGGTGAGAAGAAGGGAAATAGAGGGACAGGGATGATGGGGGTAGAAGGTTTGTCACTGGCTTGGGTTAAAAAGGAGTGTAGGGTTACTCCAGGGTGCCTTTGCTAATAATGACAAGATCGTTTGCTTCTCACATCTGTAGCAAAAAATGAGAGGAGAAGATGGAAAAGAGATCCTGGGATGTACCAGCTGTTGATGTTAGTCCTCCCTGCTGAGCCCAGAGCATTGTGCCCCTACCGGAAGGCATCACAATCTGTTGACATCTCCAGCTCTCTGGTACTTCGGGACACTCAGCTGAATCTAAGATGACGATCATCTGGCTGAGTGAACAAAAATCAGTGCCTACAGTGAAAAAGCAGAAATAACACACAAAGCAGATGGCTGGAGGCCTGCATATTCCTGTTTCTGGAGGTGTTTACACTCCCAAGTGACTAATTTTGACATGACTACTAATGAAGTTTTTTGGTGTGACCCAGTAAACTACATATAGTGCAGTCTGGGACCACTCTGATTTGATGTCTGCAGCCCAATGCTATTTCTGATCTACAGAAAGTCAATTAAAATCATTGTGAGTGAGCAATCAAGGCTGAATTTCAGAATGACAGCTTTCTCTCATAAATAGTACTCAAAGTGTAAAGTTTTGCATTTTTTTAACTAAAATATCTTGAACATTTGTAACATCAGTCTAGTATTTTTCCTTGTGGGACTGAGATCTGAGCCATGGCACAGAAGAAGATGCTCAGGCTTCCAAGAATGACATAACCATTCAGAAACCTGAAGTTTTCTCCAACTGTTCCTATATGAAAGTGTGCAGACCTGGAAACTGCCAGAGAGTAATTTCTGATTAAAATATTAATATTTCAAAACTACTATTATAAAAAAAATAAAATTCTTAGGTTGCTGTCTAACTTTTGCTCCCAGACCTAAAGCTGTTGGGATTATATTGACTAAGATACAAAATCTTGAACTAAAACATAGAGTCAAAACTTTAAATAATTGAAGCAAATTTAGAGTTTAGTAGAATATCTTGGAGATACTTAATTGAAAACTTACTTCATTCCAATCTGTAGTTCTTATTTTTTCTTCTCAGGAGCTATGAAGCATATAAATCACTAGAATCTCAGATATCCTGCAATTATCAGAGTTGAAAAATAAGACAACCACCTTACCCAGTCTGTAAATATCTCCTCTGCCTATGTTCCATTTTAACCAGGACCACACCAGTTCAGTCACATCCCCATGGCTAAGTCACTCAGGATGGAGGTTTTCAGTTTTTATTTACCATGTGCTATTCACTATCATTTCAGATTTGGGTTATCATCATTGTCTATTATAGCCCCTACACCTAAAGGGAGAAGTCTATTGAGGTCTATATTTGTCCTTCCTTTAGGAAAAATTCTTATTTTATGGAAATGATCTCATAAACCTGTGAACTGTCACAATATCAGTAAAAAATATCAGGCTGCTAAAATGACACAAACCGTAGCACAGTAACTAACTCCCACCTGGAGACCTGTGTAAAGCTCTGGACTCCATAGCACAAGAAGGACATAGAGCTGTTGGAAAAAGCCCAGAGGAGGCTATGAAGATGGTTGAAGGAATGGAGCACCTCTTCTATGAAGACAGGCTGAGAGAGTTGAAGTTGTTCAGCCTGGAGAAGAGAAATATCCAGGGACAGCACCTTCCAGTACCTCAAGAAAGCAGAAGAGGAACTTTTAATGAGAATCTGTAGATAGAACAAGAGGGAATGGCTTTAAACTAAAAGAGAACAGATTAGATGTCAGGAAGAAATTCTTTACTGTGAAGGTGGTGACAGACTGACACAGGTAGCACAGAGAAGCTATGGATGACCCACCCCTGGAAGTGTTCAAGGTCAGATTGAATGGGTCTTTGAGCAACCTAGTCTAGAGAAAGGTGTCCCTGCCCATGGCAGGGGGTTGGAACTAGATGACCTTTAAAGGTCCCTACCAATCTAAACCATTCTACTATTCTATTATTCATTCTATGATTCTAAAACAAAAGGGATGAGTTCCCTAAAGGTCTTAATGCAATCATCAGTCAAGTGTATAATGCTCACAGAGACATTTCTCTTGTGTTATAAATGTATCAAAGACAGAAAACAAAGTATTTATATGTTCATGTTTGCATGAAAGTTTTCATTTGGTTTGCTTTAATGCTCTCATTTTTCCCCCCTTTCTCTCAGACAGCTAGAAAAACCCAGAACTTTTGTTGTGGAGTGCTCACCACTATGTAATTATCCAAACATTACTTTGTATGGTGATTTTAGGATCTCCTCACTTAAACTAATGCATATTTTAATTTTTCACATCCTTCCTTTGATCAGGAAGACAACTCTGCAGAAACTTTCTTGTTTCAGATTCCCGAAGAACAAGAGAAAATAAACCAATAACAAAAACAACAACAAAACCAACAATAACAACCACAAAAAAGGCTTCCTAGATACAATTTTTTCTCCTTTCTTGGGCTCAGAAGAAATCAGTGACTGCCTTCTGCCACTATTCAGGCATTGCTAATTTTCTGACTCCTGAGTAAAGCATCTGTTGATTCATGTTCTTGATTCATCTTCCCTCTACTCTTTTAATTTGTCTTGTCCTGGTACTCTCCACCCATCCGCAGAACTTGATTGTAACACTCAAAAAGTTTTAGTTATCCATAAGCTGAAAATAATTTTACATTTCTATTGTCTGGTGTAATGAGTTCCACTACTCTAGTAAGAAGTTTTTCCTGTGAGGACATTTTGCAGTGACTTTGCAATCATTCAACACAGCTACAAAAGGCTCCAAAAAACCACAGGGGAGCAGGACTTTTTACATCAGAAATTTAAAATGTCAGATCTTCTGTCACTATTCATATACTAACAGAGCACAAGCATTGGAGTAAAGAAAGGATTGAAATTAACAGTCACTGATATAATCTGAGGACAGTGTTGGTGCCACAACCCTTTGCAAAACAGCAGCAATTTCCCCTACAGAAAAAACTAAAATTTCTCTTGCATTTTCCAGGAATGGTGCCTAATGATGGAAGAAGTTTTAGCCCAAATTAGCTAAATGGGATAAAATTCCCATACCTCATAAGATAGTAACTTTTTGATGAGCTGCCAGACATATATGAAGAATGAAGTGCCCTTCTTCCCCCAACAGGTTTATCACAACTTATTCATTTATATGAAAAGTTCAGTGTCTCATCTTCTGCAAGACTTCATCTCCAGTTATCCATCTCAGGCTAGTAATTCAATCTTATTTTATTTTTCACTATGAAGAGAAGGGCAAAGATAAAGAAGAGAAACTCCTAGAGTATATGAACTTGGAAGATAGGCAAGAATGATATTTGCTGGGCTTCTGCAATCCTTTGTGAGCTTAACAGTTTTTAGAAGACTCTCCAGCCTTAGAGTTTATTCAACTTCCTTTGGAGATGGAGCTGGCCATGAATTGTTCCCAAAGAGGAGAATTAGAGATATTTGTTCTTTAAATATGCTTCATATTTTTGTTTGATGTTGTCCAATGCTTGATAATGTGTAGATATGATTTAAGTGCAAAAAACTATCTCCTCTACTTTGTTAAGCAAAAAAAAAAAAAAAAAATCAACCCTGGTAGGTTTCACAATCAAAACTATAATCTTTCTCAAGCATGCAAATTAACAATTAGAACATCTCAACAATGGAATTCTGCTAATCCCTCCACAGGAGAAAATTGGTTATCTGCCTACAACACCAATTAACCAAACAAAAGCTATTTAAAGCAGAAAAAATAGATAGAAAATGTACTAGGATTGAATTGTTTTACATCCAAGATAGACAGATCCTCCCACTGTGGAGGGTGGGGGGCTGGTTTGTGTATGTATGTGCAAGCTGATGCAGAAGGTGTTGGGTTGAGGCCAGCAGAAAATGATGTTCATTGTTGAAGGAGATCCATCATGGCCATTGGAAACTGGATTCCCACATCCCACTCTGCCTTCCTGACTTCAGCATAAGATAATAAAATCACAGTCCTCTGCAGCATTTCTTGTATTTTCCTCTTCAATGGTCTTACTAACCAGGCCTAGAGACAACATAATGAACTAACTGGACTATTGGGCACATTCAGCTTTCCATAGTGCAAATGTTTATGTTTACTACCTAATTTTATGTCATGGCATGGTTCTGGAAATCTCTGTATAATAATAGCATCAGCTACCCCTGACATCCAGCAACAAACAGTTATGCAAAGTTCAAAAAAACCCTATCATATATCACTATGTCATATGTGTCTAACATAACCATTGTAAAAAAAAAAAAATCTCTGGGTGTGGCCAATCTCAGTACTAACATGCTTAAATTTTTACCTACCTGAGGGGAACACCCAAATCATTGATGCAGGTGATGCTGGGAAGAGACATGTGAAAAAACCTCTGTACCCACAGAAATGCTGAACAACTTGGCTGTCTTCCAGTTTCATAGAATAGGGGAAACATAGTTCGTGCAGGTGTAATATAACTAATTTTGGCTGTATGTGAAAATAAAGCTTTCATTCAGAAAGCACTACTTGCTCTAACATGATTTTTCTTGGGGTTGGAGTGTAACTGAGGGAAAAGATATTAGCATTCTGGAACAAGCCTATATGAATAATAAAAAAAAAAAGGCTGAAACATTTCTTAAAAATAAAAGATTGAAATAATTAATGTACCTTTTAAAAGTGTTGGGTTTTTTTTTTTTAATTGAAGACAAAAGAAGTTAAAAAAAAAGAAAGATAAACTAACAGTTCTAGAAATTGAAACCCTGTGTGTGTGAAATTCATATAAAGCAAAGAATGGTTATGGATCTTTCTCTTCCTCCTTCTTGTAGTCCCTTCAAGCATGCCTTTAACTCTACCAGCTGAGCTGTCTTTACTCCTTATTAAAGTAAAATAGAAATAGTCTTCTTTAAATTTTATTCTCGGGTTGTTTGTTTGTTTGTTTTTTTCTTCTTTGCTGTAGCTGTACCTATGGCACTTATGTGCAATATATGTTGACTTCGCTTTTGTGAATTTACAGCCAACACCACCATAGTGTAAGACCAGCTTTTGCAAAAGAATTTATTTAATGTAACTACAGAGTTGAGCCTTCTAGGTACACTACATATAGCATGGACTGTATGACTTAAGCTCACACTTAAAGTGAACAGTAACATTGTAAGTTGCAGGTAACAATGTTTTCATGATTCAGAGGATTGCTTTGCCTTCATAACCAGATGCTCAGTTTTTAAAGAGCCAAAGTTCATGAATGGATCCCAGTTATAAGAGTTATCTTGCATTGCCTGGAAAGGCAGACTTGCTGGAATGGAATATCTATCTACCAATGTGCTTTAAAAGAGCAGGCTATTGTTGGTTGTGAATCACACAAACTGAGCTCTGCTTGAAAGAAATCCCTTGAAGGTTGAAGCCCAGTTCAATCAGACTACATCTCTAAGATGACCCGTCCACGAGGCATGTTACTGCTTCTCTTGAAATACTGTTAATTTGTATATTCATCTTTGTGATCTGGAAGTAAAAAATATTTTGGTGTTCTCCCTCTCCCCCACCCCTTGCCCTCTCAAACCCCAATCCACTTGTGTGTTGAAGATCTGGGTGCATAATTATATGTTTCTAGAGAAGTCTAGCTTAAATGTCTACAAGTGAATGTTACAGTTAGAATTCCATTAAACAATGAGATGCATTTAGGAAGCCAGAGAGAGAAAGCACATTCAATAACCTAGAGGCTGGGTGCAACTTCGTGTTGCTTCAAAGTAGTTCCTATTTTAAATCCTGGTATTGCTTGAGGCCAAAAACTGACTTTATTACATTTCAAAATGAAAAAAAAAAAATCAAACAACAAACCAAACAACAATGCATGCACCTGCTTTTGTAATAGACTTTTTTAAAAAAAAATAAAAATTACTGACACTTATAGAAGGAATACTTTGTGTAGATAATATATGTCCTCAGTTTAACAGCAATAACATGATAATTCATTCTCTGAAAAAGAAAGCATGGAGGTTCAACTTATGTTGGTTCACTGAAACAATATTACATTAAAAGTGGCTACAACTCTACACTATATTGTGGAACATCATGAGTTTTCATTCTGGCCCTGTTTCTGATCTGCTCTGTCATTTTAGGACAAATCCCTCAAAAGACATAGGTATTAAAATACAAACCATAAAGAATGTGAAATATCTAAGGGCCTGGTCTGAAAGAAATTCACTCAAGTACATAAAGCTACATTCATGTGAGATTGAAACTTTTAATTGCAAGACCTTTAAAACTTTTCCAAACTTAAGCCAATTTATTTACAGTAATGTCATGATGAAAGTAATCTGAAAGATTTGGAGCATTGTTAGGTCTAGACACTGCTGCCCCATGAAAGATTGTAAAGCTGAGCCAAAAGAGGACAAGAGCATTTAATTTCCAGAAAACTTATCCTTTAGGATAAAATGGTTTACAGGTGCAGAGAATAAAAATAGGTTTTCTGTCTTTTCTATGCTACACAACCTGAGCAGTGGCAGAAATGATGAATCTTCTCTATTTGCCAATAAAATGGGAACAATTGAGATTTTATGTACCAGTGAAACTCTGGTTAAAGACAGCTAAATATTTCCATTTCCCTTATTAGTAACTTCAATCACGGTTTCATATGTTTTTGGGGTTTTTTTTCAGTGTGAAAATAATTTAAAAAACTTTGAGAAACCAGAATCAAACTTTTCTAAGAGGTAGAATGTGACACATATGTACTTTCACATGGGCACACATGCTATATCCGTAGACATTGTTACATTGAGACAGCAACGTGGTATATAGTGCTGCAGCATTCCAACAATACAGATGTGTCTTCTCACACTTCAGTGCAAACTATTTATATCTAGCCAAAGTGCAAGGATTTCAGTGCAAAGATTTATCAGTTAAATTTAATACTTTTATTACATTTCATTAACAATCCTGGTTGTGCATGAAGTTTCTCTAATGAGGAGCAAAAATTCTCATTCTGAGACTCATTTTTTTCAAGGAAAGGTACATAAGAAAGCAAAAAAATATGAGGACTCTTGTGAAATGTGATCTGCAAGGATCAAATATGATAGCTAGATTTTATGACATATACATATTTAAATGTACCCATCTTTTAAACAGAAATCACATGGTTAGAATATTAATCCTTTCAGTAAAATTAGTTGCAATGCATTTAAATACATCCAGGATACTTTTACAATATGTAAACAAAATCCACATAATTTAGACTAATTTTTGTGCCATTTTGCATGTCTAGAACAATTGCAGTATCAGACAGCCATAATTTAGCTTATACATTTGATAAAGCCACTGTGGGAAGGTAGGCAAAGCATAAAATAATAGAAGTAAAGTCATGACATGTTCTCAGCTGGCACAGGGTCTAGGCTCAGTTTCTATGTAGAATGGCCATTCCACAATATTGCGCAATCTCCCAGGCTCAAAGATACCAGCATGGGTTTTGATCATGTAGGAGATGCAAAGGTTCTAAAATGAAGAATGCTATTATTTTTTAAAATTTAACCTGACAGTTTATTTTATCTAGAGGTTTTTATTTTCTTTAGGTTTTGTTGTTTTGTTGGGGTTTTTTTGTTTGTTTGCTTTCTTGGTAATATTTAATGTTAATTTCCAGCAAGAACACAGTTAAATTGACAGGACTTCATTTGTAATCCACAGAACAATAGATGACCTGAGTAAAACTGTGTGCTATCCTCCAGATGTTGTGTGCACTGAAACACCTGGAAGAGCCACAGGAGAGAAGAAAGAATGACCGCTGCATTTGCTAAAGTAGCAGGTGTTCAGCCGGCAGAACACATTGCCCTACCTTCAACACCTATCACTTCCATGCTTTATGAATTTATTAAAGCCTCAACTTAGCCCATCATATAGCTACTGACATGTTCTGTTTCCCATGGAAAAAAAATCCCCAGTGATTCTTCCTTTCTTCAAGGTAAAATACTGTGAAACCATATATACAGCTTTTAGTGCTTGATTTAGTGTTATCTGACTTCAGGTGTGGACCTAACTGCTTTGCTCAGTTCACACTTTGTCTTGCCTCAACACTATGCTTCTGTCAAGCT
Source organism: Xenops minutus (assembly GCA_035221455.1). NCBI lineage: Eukaryota > Metazoa > Chordata > Aves > Passeriformes > Furnariidae > Xenops > Xenops minutus. Next base: position 86,845,690 of record JAWWEE010000074.1, on the reverse strand, counting down.
CCAGTATTATGTGAGGACATGAGAAGAGTAACACAGCCTTATTACACCAAGAAATGTTTGCAAAGAGGCACGTTATATATCACATTAGGAAAGGGGCTTGAATTAGACATACATATGGTACTATTATAGAACTTAACAGAAACAACTTAGACCTTTTGGTGAGATTTAATTAAATTGAATGAATGTAAAAACAACCAAAAGAGACTGGACTTCATGATCCAGTGGCATTCCCCTATGTTTTATATATGCAACATCCTTATGTTCAACTATTGCTTCTGCCATATTAGAAGGGTTTCCTGTAAACAGGAAGTTTTTCAAGGCACTGAAACATATTATGTGCATACTTTAGAGAGGCTAAATATAAAAAGTCTCAAAAATAAAGATAAAATTTTGCTTAAATTTTCCCCTTTGGTAATTTCAATTAAGTCCTCAATATACAAGGTCTATGCAAAGCCGAAGTAAATTCCTTGGCTTCTGTGAAGTCCCTCAGGTCTTACAGAGTTTTCTCAAAGAACCTTAAAATCTTATGGTTCATTTGTTAAATATTTTTAGTTACATGGTCCCACAATTCCACCTTGAAATTGCTTTATTTAGTGTTCTCTGGTTTTGCAATTTTTTAAAAAAGTTGAGTGTCAGTATGTATACTTTTTCATAACTTTTCACATATTTTTTTCCCTTTTCCCTAGAAAACACTCACATAATTCTGAGTTTTGCTGGATCCTCCAGCTCTCAAGAAACAAGCCTGTCTCTTGGTTCCCCAAATGTTCCAGCTTTGGTTATTTGTGTCCATTGTACAAAAGAATTATAGAAAGAGGCTTTGTCCATAGGAAAAATATTCAGGTCAATCATAGCTAAGTAATAGCAAATCATTATGTATCTTTTCCACTGACATCTGTTGTCATTCCCTGTGTTTACCAATGGATGTGAGAAGGAAAACGAGCCTTCAGAAATTTAGTGGTACGTAATTGCCAGCCAAGTATTCTGTTCTCAGTGTAATTACCACTCCAGTTTTTGCCCTATCCAGACATGTTCAAAGACTATTGTCTATTCAGGTAGTCTCATTGAAATTAGTACTTTTCAACATAAGGTTGTTAGAATTCAGTCTTCATTTAGTGGATTTATCCTGTCCTGTTGTACAATTTGCCACTAGAACAACAAAAAGACCAAAGAGATGCTAACTACTGGGCTCTTCAATATTATAAAGAAGAAAGTATCAATTTAGAAGTCTGTTTGAATCCAAAATATTCTGAATCAGGATAAAACATCTCAAGATTAGTGCAGTTGGTTAGAGCATGGGGCTAATAAGACCGAGGTCTTGGGTTCAATCCCTGTACAGGCCATTCATTTAAGAGCTGGATTTGAAGATCCATATGTCTCCCTTCCAACTCAGAATATTCTGTAACTCTGACTCAAGAAAATTCTGCAAATGGAGAAAAAACTTTAGGGAGGGTTTAATTTCCATTTTATCTTTACTGAAAAAAACCCTCTGCACTCTTTTTTCCCTTTTCCTATAAACTTCCTTTGCCTTGAATTTGATATTAATCAAAAAAAAAAATCTATCTAAATCACAAACAAAGTTGTGTTGATTCTGAATAGAGTTGTGTCTTTTTTTTCTGTACCCTCTAATGTCACCTTGCCTTCATTTCTATTGCCAGTCTTACCTGGAAAGGCAGCAGGAGTCCTGTGGCTAGTCTAAAGCCATACATGTGCCCTTTGATCTTCTCACACATGCAGACTGAGAAGTCTTGGCTACCAAATAGATCTAATCCCTTGTCTTCAGCAGTAGCCCAAATTTGGATCTTCTTCCTGGATAACAGTGTTCAGAGAGCTTGTAGGAGCATCCTTATCCCTGAAACATGTATCCTTCTTTCAGACCTAATAGATATAGGTAAATACATTATTCCCATAGTAAGTAGGCAAGAACAGAAATAAAGACAGATAATCTGATCTCGTATGTTTTGTTTCTGTATCTTTTTAAATATGCTTATTTTTTAAATACTAACCTTTTCACAATTTTTCAGCTTGACTGAGAAACTAATATATGTATGAATATATGTTGGAACAGTTTCTGGCTTCACATAAGAGAAATTCTTTGGAATCCACTGCAGCTTCATACAAAAGGCCAGTAACTGAACAAAAATTGGGATTGAACTAAACTTTCTTCCAGAGAATCGTTGCCCTGCAGTTGTTTTTTTGAGTGTTAATAGATGAAGACAAAAAACCTGCTGCTCACGTCCTGCAGTTCTTGTCCAGGCTAAACCTAACCTGTAGCTAAAAGGAGAACTTCCCTCTGGTGCGTTTTCAGTTAGTTATCTTTGGCAATATACAAATTAAGTTACAAATATGCAAAAAGAAAAGAAATCCTAAAACTAAAAAACAGTTGTGTAAGAAATCTTTACATTTTTGTGTCTTTTTTTCTTTTTTTTTTTTTAATGAGGTATATATTTTAGGAGCATAAAACAACATAAAGACACATATATTGAGAAATGTTGGCATGTGATTAACACTGCTGAGGTTTTATATGACTTTAGAAGAATTTCTAACATTTCCCTGAAAAAATGCCACATTGTTTTCACTTGCAGAGCAGTTTGTAGAAATATCCCCAGCAGAGGGAGTGGCTCATCTGTTTGAGATGAAGCCTGAAAGATTAGCAAAAGCAAATTTTTACTTTTGTTTTACAAATGAAAAATAGTAGTAAGTATAGTAATTTGCATAAATGTCTATTAAAAAAATGCATTTTTACTCTCTCTTATCAGCATGAAAGAAAAGCATGGTGGTGTGTTTGCAAGAAGAAAATAAAGGGACATGAAAAGTCCAGTTGCTGTAGTGAGCTCCAGAAAAAACCTTATATTTCCTCGCTTTGTGCTTTACTTGTTCATTGGATTTAATTACATACAACGCAGATATAAAATGCTTGAATATCAGAATTTTAAGCTCAGTTATCCTGATAGTATGTCATTATTTAGACCTAGTTTTCAAACAAATGCATAAGGACATAAATTAAAAATCACTGGAAAATGAAACCTCTAAGCTCAGGCTTTCTGCATATAAATCAGTATTGACAAATGAGTTTCAGTGGATTTATTTTGATTTATAACAGATGAGTATTTAAGCTAGGAATTTTAAATAAGATGCATAATTTAAATGAAAAAAGTTTGAAATAAAAAGTGAGATTTTTTTTGTTTTGTTTTTAATTTCACAAGTATTAAAACTTCAGTTAAAAAGTCAATAGCACAACGCAGGAAAATTCAGTTATCTGAAAGGCCAGGGTGTGACTATAACAGTTGTTTTATTTAGGCCAAAGAGCATTTCCCAGTAGTTTTCAATTCCCAGCTCCATGGTCACCATTTTCCCCTCCGTTTTAATATAATGAAAGTAACTTAGTATTTCTTCTGCTGCTAGAAAACCCACTTAGTAAATCAGCACTTCAGTCTTTAATATTAGCCCTCTGCTGCACCCTGATGATACCATTTAGGTCTAATGGTTGTGAGTTAATGAGACTGTTCACTACACACGGAGTTACCCCACAGCGGATGCCAGGAATTTTGCCAGTATAAAATGCACTTTGGTGGGCAATTCAGGGGTCTCCTTCCTCAGGGAAGAAAAGGAGCATATAGATTCATTAGAGGTGGAGAAAGTTTATTGTGCTCACTTTACACAGAGTCTAGTTGCAGCTGACGTATGTTGAGCATCCTAAAGCCACTTTAGGAAAGGGATATATCTCAGGGATCAGGTCCCCAGTTTCAAGGGCCCCAAAAACCCATCAATCAGTCAGCAACATAGCTCTCATGGCAACCAGCTGCTTTTCCAAACATTCAGATGAGGGCATCTGGAAAAATAGTTAAGTAAATTCTTCCATAAGTCATCCCCATGCTCACTACATCCAACGCTGCTCAGTTAATCTATGCAATGCATTAGGCTTACTGCATATGTTCAGGGTGACATTATATCGCATGTGCTATTAGCCTGAGCTGGGAGTTTGATTGATCTGTGTGGGACTATAAGGGCTCCCTGAGACAATTGCCTCAAATAGAGGTCAGCAGAACTGCCACCTTGGGCTTCCAGAGGGCAGGTTTCAGCCTGTTTGGGAGGTTGGTTAACAGAATCCCTTGGGAGACAGTTCTGAAGGACAAAGAAGTCCAGGAAGGCTGGATGTTCTTCCATAAGGTAATCTTAAAGGTGAAGAAGTAGGCCATCCCCATGTGCTGAAAGATGAGGAAGACCAGCCTGGCTAAACAGAGATTTTTCTCTAGAAATAAGGGAAAAGAGAGTTTATCTCATCTGGGAGAAGGGCCAGGCAACTCAGGAAGAATGCAAGGGTGTTTTGAGGTCACGCAGGGTTAAAAATAGAAGGGCCAAAGCCTACCTAGAACTTAATTTGGCTTCTGACATTAAAGGCAATGAAAACTTTCCATAAATAAAAAATAAATGAGAATCTCCATCCTTTATTGGATGTGCAGGGAAATACAGAGATAAATGATGAGGAAACAGCTGAGGTACTTAATGCTCTCTTTGCCTCAGTCTTTAACAGCAAGACCACTTGTCCTCTGGGTACCCAGCCTGCTGAGCTGGAAGAGAGGGACAAGGAGCAGAATGAAGCCCCCATAATTTAAGAGGAAATATTTAGTGGCTCTGGGTCATTTTGAGCTCCTGACTTCAAGAAAGACTTTGAGATACTGAAGCATGTCCAGAGAAGGGCGACAGAGATGGTGAAGGGTTTGAAGCACAAGTCTTTTGAGGAATGGCTCAGAGAGCTGGGGTTGTTTAACCTGGAGAAAATGAGGGTCAAAAGTAACCATATAATTCTCTACAGCTACCTGGAAAGAGGATGTAACCCAGAGAGGATCCGTATCTTTTCCCACATAACAAGCAGTAGGATAAAGGAATTTGTTTCAAGCTGTGCTGGGGGGTGAGATTGGATATTAGGAAAAATTTCTTCACTGGCGATTTGGTTAAGCACAGGCTGCCCAAGGAATTGGTTGAGTCACCATCCCTGGAGGGATTGAAGATGTGGCACTTAGAGACATGGTTAGTGGTGGACTTGGCAGTGTTGTATTAATGGTTGGACTTGATGATCTTAGAAGTCTTTTCCAACCCAAATGATTCTATGATTCTATGAAAAAAATTCTAAAATCACTTGTTCCATTTAGTCATTAAAGTTTAACTCATCACAACAAGGTTTCAAACCACAGCTCATGCACTGATAAGGCATATAAGGCAGAGAGAGAGTTAATAAATACAGAGAGTATTTATACAGCCATAATGGAAACTGATTGGGGTCTCCAAAAGGGGATATTTCCTCAGTTTGCTCTATTAGAAATATTGCATTTTCCTAGAAGTCTTCTAATGGGTCCATCCTTGAAGTTTATAATTTAAGTAATTCCATCCCACTGTGAGGAACGTTTTGTGGGTGTGGCTTGACACAATTTCTTAAAATTGAATTTTCAATTTTTTTAAAACACCTTTTCCTAAAGCAGCGTGATTAGGATTAGAATACCTTTACCCACAATGGACAAACATCATCTAGACATTTAAGAGTTTTCAAAAAGACTTTGATCCATTTAACTAATTAAAATTAATCCTGTTGGGGAAACCACTTATGTGATAATGTAAGTTGCTTGTTCTTAGTATCCCTGTGGGATTACCATGGTTACAATAGGACCTTTATGTACATCAGGAAGCATGTAAAGTGCACTGTGGTTGGAAAGGAAAACATTGGCATAGAAACAGCACAGATTTTAGGAGTCAGCGCCTGGGTTATTGCTGAGGAAAATGAGATCAAAAAAGAGGAAAGTCTCAGTAATAACATTTGTGTTTCTGCAGACCTGGGGCCACTCCTCATTACTAGCTTTCTGGCTGTCAGTAGTGGCTGTATACAACACTTTCTCAAAGACTTTCTAGCCCACCACTGTTTTTGTACATCTCTGGACATACACAGATATAGAGAAACCTGAGCCATGTTCACCTTTTCTATGCTCCTCTCCCCCTCCTCATCAAGGCAGTAAGGACAGGTTGCAAGAACCTCTGTGCTCCAAAGAGCACTGTAGATTAAAAATCTCTGGAGAAGGAATCTAGAATGATAATAGTTTGTGAAATAGAAGGGGGAAACAAACAAATAAACAAACAAAACCCTAAAATAATCAAACAAAAACACAAAACCAACAAACAAAAACCCCGGAAAACACAACAAAACAAAGAATACAAATCCATCTCTGCCACATTATATACTCAGTGTTCTCACCCAGTACTCCAGTGCATAAGACAGGAATGTGAGCTTTACACACTCTAGCATACATATATAAAGATAAAAACAATACATAAAAGAAATCTGTCTGCACCTTTTCAAGACATTAGTTCAATACGTAGTAATTCAAGACATTAAGAAAAGTTGCACCAACAAGCCACCAACAATCTTGGTGTATGTGTTTTTCATTCTAAAACCTGAGCTGGGTCTTCTACTCCTGTCCTCTAGAGATACACATTTTCCTTTCAAACCACTTAAGATTTATGTTTCTTCTCCTAGCTTCATGGGGCTATTCTCATTCTCCTGACCATAATATAAGAGGGTTTGAAATATCTTTGTTTTATATTTACTACTTTGAGTTATAGAAGACAGAAGAAAGATGGACTTAGTCTCTTCATTAAATAATTTATGCACAAAAGCCAGACTTTTCAAATATGATAAAAAGTAAGAGCATAGCATTTTCAAGTGACTAAATTTCATGGGAGTTTCCATAGTGTTTCAGGTTTTGACACAAAAAGACAATAATTTGCCTACCTTAGCAGTAATTTTGTGCTACCGTGAGCACTGAAATTTATAGTTTGCTCTGAGAGCACTGAAAAAATTACAGGACTGAGCAGGTGTCACTGATACCACAGACAACCATCTTTTAAGGCAAGTGCTTACTGAAAAAAAAAAAAAAGCATCAGCGATTTTCTTCTTGAATCTGGAAATCAGAAGAGCTGTTTTATACTACAGAGTAGTGGTAGATCCTTGTGTCTGTGGCCACAAATACTCAAACTGGCCCTACCAGTCTGGAAAAGAAGACATTTCAGCAGCAAACAGGCAAGTGTGAGGTTTTTTTATCATTCACCTCAACATCTATCACCATTCTATGAAACACACATTATTTCTTGCCAATATAGTTGCATTCTTAAGGGGTAATTAGGGAAAAGGCAAATGTTTTCAGAGACTTTCAAAATCCCCATCAGACATACACGCTTGGTAAGAATGTCACTGCAATTGTTCTGCACTGGCAATAGGGTTGAAAGCCCTAAGCAAGGTAACTTTAAGGAATGATAATATTGATGTTGTTGAGTGATATTTGACATTTATGCTTATCATTAATTTTGGTCAGAGAGGAATACAATATTTAGGAAGATGGTTTGCAAAGTTCCCAGTGCTTGAATGCACCTAGAAAATTTGACAACCATTTAGTGCAGTGCTGGAGAGTGAACACTATGGATGAGGAGTGCAGCAGTAGTCAGCATGACCTAATATATTTAGCAGATTTCACAAGGACTCCAATAGGTGGATTCCCTCCTCTCTAGAGCTTCTCCTGCAGGTATCCAAATTTGCAAGCACCATTTTTGTTATTTTCCCCAAACTCACTCAACTTCTCTACCAGCACCACCCATCTATTCAGAAGTACTTCCAAAAGCTCTTTTGAACCCAAATGGAAGTATGGCATCCTGAAGAAGAAGTAAGCAGTCTTTCAGGGAGAAGCCCTTTGAAGGACACTGAGCCTAAGACCCTTAAAAGTGTCACTGTTTCTGAGTGTGGTAGATATTCACACCATCCATTCTCTTGTTCTCATTTGGGAGCTCTTGAACTATGTTGTTAAGGAACTGAGAACCAAAATGCAGGAAAAGTTGTCAGCTTGCTTCTCACAGCTTGCTTCTGCAGTATTATGGCTTAGGCCAGGACCTACATCTGATACATAGATACATTTCTAGTTGATTTTATCTTCAGACCAACTGAGTATTTGAACTCAAAACCAGACTTTTGCTGAACAAGCACATGTAAGCAGAAGAGCTAAAATTTCCTGCTAATGTACAAAAGGAGCTGTTTTCATTGCCTTTAAACATTCTGGCATTCAAATATGAACCTATGTAATGAAGAACAGATACATGGAACTTTCTTCCATAGTGAGTTCTTCAAGTTTTGGGATGATGTTCCCAAGCAGAACCACATAAAATTAAATTTCACAGTCAAAAGGAGGGCAGACTGAACTTTATTACCAATTATAATACCTTTGATAACTTCATAGTAGTCACAGATAAAATCAGGTTAGGGAAAACAAGTTCATGTCTTTTGAACTGGAAAGCAAATAACAATTACTTAGTAAACAATTAAAAATTATTAATTATACCACTGGATGTAGGCCTTGCAGGGCCTAAAGTGTATGTGCTGCTTGCACTTGTATATGCTCATTAATCACAGTCTGTTACTGTAATTTTAATGAATGTTTATCTTATTTTCTTTGTGTAATCCAATTACTTTTGTTTTTTTTAAGCATCGTTAGGGATCTCTTTTTTTCCAGCATGGTGCCAATCAGTCCTCTTCAGATGTGAACAATTCAATTCATTATCATTAGGTTTCTCTTTTTAATCCCACTTCTGGGTGAACCATTGAAAGAAAATCCAGGAACAGAAGTCCTTGCACAGCAGGGGGAATGAAATGTGTTCTGAACACCTGAGCAATTATGTGCAACAGTTCTCTAGAATGGTACTATAATGTCTTTCTAAACTTGTACCACATTAACAATTAGATCATCTGTCATTTCTGCTTTAGTATTAAATTAATTGCAAATTGACTTTAAGATTGAGAAAAAAAATAAACTGCTGAAGTGAATCTAAGCATTTTGTGTTTGTTTATGTTTTAATTGGCGCATTGCACCTGTCCAAATTATTTCCATAATGCAGATGCCATTGCTACAGTCCCAACTGATTACAACAGCCCCTCATAGTAAAAATCAACCCATCAGATTACCAGATTTAGAGAACAAGATATTTCTAAAACATGCAGATATTTTCATGAGACATACATATAATTATGCACTGAGAGTAGAAGACCAGCAAAAAAACAACAGCACATTACTTTTAGCAAGAAATCCAGACTTGTGACTCCTTCATCATGATGGCAAGTGTTTAAAAGCATAAATAAAATTATGAAATCATTTTAGTAAATCAGAGACAAGAGGTGTCACAATTCCCCAGAACTGTCAAACAGGAGACAATTGAGAAACCTAAGAATATGACCAAGGATTCTTTATTAGCAGAGATAAAGGAAGAAAAGAAAAGACAAGCAGCACCACTAGCTTTGTAGGCTCAGATACTGGAAACAGAACAGGGCAAATCATACATCTGAACTAAAAAAAAGGCAGGGAATAATGCAGGACTCCCTTTGCCTCTGCCAAGTCTTCCTTTTGACCCCTCATCACTTGGCGTTTTGCTCCCTATCTTGGGAACCAGAGGTAAGCTGTCTGTACCTATGGGTAGCAGGTTAGCAAAGGTACTTCTTTCATGAACTCTGAAAAACCATAGGTAGTCTGGAGTCCTTGCTGGAAGACCAGAAGCAGTGATTGCATCATGAGATGACAGAAGACACTGAAGTTTTCCTATGTCTAGATGAAGAGGACAGGAGGGGAGGGGAGGTTCCTAACCTGATGGGCTGGTTTACAAGCCACGTTTTGGATTCATGTTTCTTGGTCCATCTGATCAACTTTCCTGTTGTGAAGTGTAGTGGTGTCAGTCCTTACCAGTTAGTTATCTGTACTTCTTAACTCCATTGCTCCATTGTCACAGAGCCAAGGCCCTTTCCATTTCTCTTGTCACTGTTTCCACCTGCACGTAAAACTTGTGAGTATGTGCTAGCCATTTCTATGGTAAATGTGCCCTGCTTGACCTTTTCACCACTTCCTTCTTGTGTAGGGAATGAAGAAGAAAACAGAAAATCTGATTAAGGTAACAATTTCTTGTTTGCATCACATAACTCATTCATTTAAAAATCTATTTTTTAAAGCAAAGCATGGACCATGGTTGTTTTTTAATCATGGGCTGTCATTCATTCCATTTGCAGACTACAAACTCTTTTGTATTTTACTGAGTAGAAGAGTAATGCAGTGAGAGATTCCTTCATGCATCCTCTCTGGATGCATGACAGGCAAGACAAAGACCAGAAAGCAGATAGGAAAAAAAAGAAACTGGTGCCCTTAACTGGTTAAGAAAAAAGCCTTTATGAAATATACCTGTTTCATCGGCAAAGATAGGTAGGTGTTTTTGCAAATCTACTGATTACTGGAAATGTTTTAGGAAGGCGGATTTTTTAGGATTGTGGAGGTTTGAGTTGGCACCCTGCCAAGCCCAACTGCTGGCCACACGGATTCCGCCCCCCCCCTCCCCCAGCAAGAAGGG
>JAWWEE010000074.1:86777332-86822153 GCA_035221455.1 Xenops minutus | reverse complement strand
CCATTTCCCTGTCCCCTGCACCATTGTGAGAAGGATGGGGCATAGACAGACTGAGGGGTGGGGGTGGAAAGGTGTTTCTTACTTGTTTTTATTTCTTATTTTTAGTTTTTATTTTGTTAGTAATAAATTTAAGCATTATTCTAAGTTCTACTTTGCCCATGGTATTAATCAAAGCTCCTCTTTCAGTTATCTCTAGCCGCAAATTCCGAGTTGGATTTTTTTTTTTTTTTCTTTTCGCTTCCCTCTGGAAGGCTAAAAGAGGGGCGGGGAAAGGCCTTGAAGGAGTTTTGCTGGACATCAGGCGTTTATTCAGGGTCAAACCTCCATACACGATTATTTCCCTCCATTAGGATCTATGTTAGAAGCATGAATAAGTTCTCCACTGATATATAACGGAAGCTTAAATCTACAACATACTCTGTGGAGGCTCAAATTGCCACCCTTATACAAACTGCATTGTGCAAGAAATGTGAATTCATGCATTTGATTAATTTCAAACAATTGATATCCATTTAAACAAGAGCTTAATCAACTCTTCTAGTATATGAAACTGATCACATAGAGGTGTGAAAACATCCTTTGTCTTTTTTTACTGCTTGCACTCTGTAAAGCAACTTAAGCATTTGCAAATTCTTGACTAGAAGTCTTTGAAATTAATTTATTATGATCTTGGCTCAAAGAATCTGAAAAAAACTATCAAGAATTACAAGTATCTCTGCATGAATTACATGTATTTTTCAAGTGTATTTATTTTTTTAAATCTAAATTTTAGAAATATTTGTGTTTCGCTTTTCTCACAGCAAAATCTTACTCTCACACATGGATATGAATGTTTGAGTTCCCTCCAGCAAGTTTTCTATCTCTGGCCACAGTCATCCAAATATGACTGAAGAGTGGATTTGTTGGAGAGAATAACTCCTACAAACCTTGTCAAAATAGACATTGTTAAACATTTATTATCGTCCCCACTGAAGAAAAGGCTCATGTGGAGAGAATCCACACTGAAGGGAATCTGGTGAAAACTCCCACTGCGGGAAAACTTCAATCACATTTTCAATCAGACTGAACCTTCTTAAATGCCAACTTCATCAATCTTTGGTATGAATCCATAAAAAACGAGTGTCCATGCTTTTTATGCACAGAGAACAACTTCCATACGTTTTTTTTTCCTCTCCAGGCTGTTACTATACTTCCCTTTGTTCTTCTAGCTTTTTTTATTGCATATAAAAGAAAAGGGTGAGAGGAGATGAGAACCACTGGGAAAAGCAAATTATGAAACAAAAAAATCCATGTCCTCCAAATATATTTTAGAATCTGAACTGCAAAACTTTCACCGGTAAATGTAGAATTTTTCAACAATTTGAAACTTGTGATTCTTTTATTTATTATCAAAAAACATCCAGACAATTCCAATAATAATTTTCTCATTTGTTTCAATGTTGTCCTGGTAATGTTACTTTTACATAGCCTGTAACTCCAAGCAGCCTACTCCATACTAATGAAGCAGTCTAATTTCTTAATGCTAAAGACTATTTTTTACAGAGTTATTACCATTTTGTTAAAACTGAGTCTTTACTGATTACTGAAATATATGATGTTTTAAATCACTTCACTTTAAATGTGCCATCTGTTTAATATATTTTTTTTTAAATTAAAGACAAAATACAATATATATTGCACTACTGCTCCAGTACCTTTTTTTCAATCTAGTCTAAATGAAGAGCGGATGTAAACAGCAAGATTGGGTTGGCTGGAGTCAGAACCCTCCCAACAAATCAATTAATGCTCCTTTACTCCCCTTAATGCTTTTAAATTAGATTAGTAGAATGCTGACCCTCCGTTAATAAAGCCTAGTTTCACCCTGTGGTGTGCATCTAGATACTAATATCAAAGAAACAAGCCTGACAAAGGGAGGATAAAACTTACCAGTAGGGCCTGGTTCCCTGCTATTAGGATAATTGCTCAGGCTCTAGAGTTGTTAAATTATGTTAAATATGCAGACTTTTTTTTTCCTTTGACTGACAGTGTATGGAAAGAACTCACTGGCACAAACTTTTGTGTGTTCTCTGACTGTTCCGTTTTAAAGAGCTAAAAGTTGGAACTAAATAACAAACAATATGTTTTCAATGTGAAGTGGTAGGAAAAAAAATACTATAAGCAGCCAGTTCTCTATTGTAATTATTTCTGAACTGTCATATTTCAAAAGGCACAAGAAACCTCAGAAGTTGAAATAACATAAAGAAGACCCAACAAACAGCTGAAAATAAACAGCTGCATCATACAGACGTGATTACCATGTTTACAGTATGTACAGCATAAAGTATAATGGATTTAATTTCTCAAAACAACGTGCTGAGATTTGAAAAAAGACAATATAGAAGTAAAGTGCCAAGTCTAGGAATTCAAGAATTGCAGAATTGCTAAGACTATTTTGTCATTTCCATAACCATGTAAATGCAATAGCAATTTCTTTAGCTGCTTTGTGATTGCATATTATAAAAGCTTTTTCCTAGAAACATTGTTTTAGCACAAACTCAGACTTTGTTCACTGCACTGAACTTGTGGTCATGTTGTACTGGAGTCTCTGCCACTGTCTTTCTATGGAGCTTTTTTTCTTGATATAAACATCCTCTCTAGCATTGACTTCTTTATGATGATCAGAAGGTTTTGGTGAAAAATTCATCCTCTTCTCACCTATCTGCAGAAGGGACTAGGAAGAGTGTAAAAATTCTAGCCACAAGTGTCTTCTAGTGTTTTCAAAAATATCGTAAATGAGCTATGTGGTATCTTTCATTTGTGACTTAGAGTGAAGGGTCATTATGAGCTGTGCAGTTCAGGATTATGTCTGCAGAAAGATTCAGTCTTTAATTCAATGTTCTTTTCCCAATAGGCAATCTAGTTCATATGGACAAATGAGCCTTTCAAGTGAAAAATCAAGACATGGAAAAAATAATATTGGTGAAAATGAATCTATGCATATTCAACTTAAATTAGATTGGTGAGTTTTTTACATCATTGAAAAGACAGTTCAAAATGGTGGCTTTAAACAGATGTTTCCATCCACTTTCACACACCTTTAAAAATAACTAGCTGGTAGACAGCCTCAAGCTATTTGTCATTCTAAAGATGCTGATGAAAGGGACCACAAAGCAGTGGAGCTCCCCAGAATTCCTCTAACTGCTCTCAGAGAGTTCCCAGCTATTAACACTAGTACTGGCTGCCTGCTGAGATAAAGATATAGGACCATTAACCCCATATACTCCCAGCCTGGATTCATGTCACCAGACTCTGAATGTTTCATGACAGGGCCTCAGTTAGGAATCTCATCAACCATGTTTCCCCTACAGTCAATAGATAGATATGATCACCATTCTGAAAATTAATCACATCTTAAGTGGATTCGAACACTGCTGGAAGATTCAGTCCAGTCCCTTCTCCCTGAGCCAGGGGAGCCAAGGATACCAGACTGTGTTCATTACTGAAGACAGGACTCTGCCTTGTTCTGCCACCGCTGGAATACATCAGGCTGCAGACTGGCGCAGTATACTGCTGTCTTTTTCTTTGCTCAGTTCAACACGAGTTTTCCCCCTCTCTTAAGCTTCATAGTTTCTCCCAACTGGAAGTTTCTCTCCATAACCAAAGTATAACGTCTTCTTCACAAGGCTGCCCTTTATTGCTGTTTTTGTCCAGTGTTATTTTCCACTTAGCATTTTCAGCCACACACAGATCCCTTCAGATCAGCACTGACTGTTCCCTGCTGGGTGCTGCTGTCAGCTCCCCAGGGAGTCACCTTGCTTGAACCTTCTGCACTGTTCTTCAGAGGCTTCAGGCTACCTCCACTGACTAGGTTTGAGGACTTCCAGGGAAGTTTAATCACTGAGTATGAAATGCTGGGCTCTTGTATTCATTATTTGGTCCCCTTTCTTTCTGTGCAGCAGTTAGAGGAACATGCTGTCCATTTCTGAATTCATGACCGCATAAATTAAGACTGTTGCATTATACTACCTGTAGCACATCCATATTAGCACACCATGACTAGAAGTCTATTAACTCCAAGTACCAGTAACCATGACCTGCTAAGTTGACTTGACAATGATGGTTGATGCTGTTCACAAAAAAGAGTCCGATGAGGGAACTATTTGAGTGAAACACGTCAGACAGGATATCAATAAGCATACTGCATTTCTTCCTTAAGCAATACATGAATGATGCTGCAAGGAAATGTTAATACTCGAATGATTTTAAATAGCCACAAATAAACTGTCTCTGAAACAAGCAATGTGGGGATTTTTTGGGATTTTTTTTAATAGTTTCTAGTAGTCAGAGTAAGCTTGGAAAAACAAAGCAGAAAAAAAAAAAATGGTTTATTTCTAGATGAAACCAAACACTACATGAGAGAAAGACAAAAGGACTAAGAAGAGGAAGCTTACAAGCTCTTCCTTACTCAGAGCTAAGAGTAAAGTAATCTTCGCTTGTAAAATGGCATCACACTGTATCAGTAATTAGGATCTTCCAAAAGAAAAATGGCAAACATTCAGGTGTTCTATGGAAAAAATAAAGAGTTTCTAATACGTGTTCTGATACAATATTTTAGCCCTATTTTAAAAATTTTGGAAAACTAACCCTACACAAAAGATTTATGTAAGCCACTTCCTTAGCTACCAAGACCAAAACTGAAGATGAATTTTAACATTGTCCTCATGTCCTTGAATCCTGATCTTCCCTTTAGGGTTATGTTATGTTACAGAGTGAAATGTGGTTAGCAGAGTCACTAATGCACTTGACTTCCTTATTCCCCTCTGGAACATATTTTACTTCAACAGATGTTTTCAAAATAATTAAATGGTGGTGAGCATGCATTATTGACAATGTCTGATGCCACACTAATGCACTCCACATTGAAACATTTGTCATCATTGGGGCTGTGTGTTCAGGAATGTTGTGCTCTTTATGAATAACTTCTGTAAATTACCTAGATTGGAGATAGGAAAAAATAGGGAAATTCTGATATCTGCTAAATATTAATAAACCATGAATGCAACCTCCCTTCTGTAGCCATGGTAACTGAAGTTTGACTGTTATCATTAGTACATTGTTCTTCAAAGTAGAATGTAATGCACCTGGAAGATCCTGTCTTCAGTTACTGTGAATGAAAGTATTCAGACCTTGAATTGTAAAAGAAAAAGTAAGTTTTTTTGTGAAAAATTATGCAATGGTTGCTAAAATTTTCTGTAAAGTGCTAAATATTGATGGGAAATCTACAGTTGATATGAGATATGAATTAAATGATATTAGGTCTTATACACATACATTTACAATGAAGAGGGGTTTTCTTTTTCTTTTTTTTTTTTTACTTTCATATAAAAGAAAGAAAAAAGAAAGGGAAAGGAAAATTAAAATTGTCTAGCCTCTGCCATTACATTATTAGTGTCTAAAAATTGAGAAAATATCATTATCATACCATAACAAATTTATATTAAGGCTCCACGCTAAAAGAAAGCAAAGTTAGACTTTTTCTCTTATTAGGATTTAATGATATTATTATAATTAAGCTTCTCATTAAATTTTTCATGCTTTCTATTGAGTTGCTGTCCCCTGCAGATTTGGAATGAAATGATCGTATAATTACAGCAGTCCATTTTTAAATGAGGGTATTTGGAATGTAGGTTTGCACCTAGGGTTTTCTGAAATTATAAATCATGAGTAGAATTACAAGAGTAATTCTTTTTTTTGAACCTCATAATTAGAAAGACATGCAGAAAGGATGTTATACTTAAAATTCATGGGTAAAAGTGTCTGATGCCCAAACAGAAGCATGAGAGTGAATACACATTTGTAGATATGTACATGAACATTAAGCAAAACTAGTACTGATACTTCCTGCTTTTAATATTGCAAAAGCAAAACACTCAAAATTAGCAAGTCATCCCTGTCATGTCTCTTAAGCAAAACTCTGAAGCTATAGTATAGTTGGGAATCTTTAATTTTTCTTGTGGCCCTTGCAGTTTTGATTTTGCTGAAGTCAATATGTGAGACCAGAACAATATTTTAAAAGTAAGATTCTAAAGAAAGAAAGTAAGAATATTTGTCAATAATTATTATGTAAGCCTAATAGTCAACATATAATGCATTTTTCTGTTGGGCGTATATATCGAAGTACTGTATCTCTATATGTACAGACTTTGAATTTGTCAGAAACAGAAGAAATTAAAAATTAAACATGGACAAAATAAATGAACTTTATATTTTTATTCAGATGACAGTGAGAACAAGAAAAAAAAAATCTTCCTGCAAAACTCCACAAAGCAAAACACAAACATCAGTTCTCAAGACCTAAAATAATACTTTTTCATGACACTCTTGAAGAAAATAGTCAGTGTTTAAAGAATGTGTTCAAAGCATCATCATAGTAACAACTAACAGAGTAAATTTATGTTTCTTAATTAAAAAGTAAGCTATATTAAATTCACAGAGTCCATATTAGACTTTAATTGGTACCTAGTTCATATAGAAACCTATGGGAAAATGATAATCAATAAAAGATGATGCAGAACAGGTATTCAAAATGATAGGAGTAAAAGTCACCACTTTATTTTCCAACCACTTCTGAAAATATTACAAGTATTAATGCTGGAAGAAAATTCAAAGATGATTTTTTCCCTAAGAGACAGATTAAGTCAGCTCAAGTTCATTGCTAAAATGAAAAATAGTGAAAACCATGAGGGAGTAGGGAATATGAAGGAACTTAGAACAACCATTAGGACAAAACACCACTGCAGTGTCTGAAAAGAAATGAAAATAACATTATTGCAGAATTTGAGAAAAGGAAACCCTTTAAACAAAACAGTGGACTAATTATTAGGTCTTTGAAGAGAAACTGGAAGCAGATATTCAACTTAAGAACAATAAAAAAAATATTGAATGTGAAGCAGTGAAAAACATTTTAAAGAAAACCAAAGCAGAATAGGACAATCATTTTAAGAGGTAAGAGATAATAATCCCACAGTAAAATATAAAAAAAAAAAATTCATAGAGAAACTAATGAAAATTTCTAACAACACTTAATTGTAGCTTAGTTAAAACTGACATGCAAAGCCTTCATTACAGTGTGCTCTTTCTGTACTTTTCTGTGTTCAGGAAAATGCAACACCACTTTCAGTCAAAATACAAGGTGTACGACATGTGAATATTGCTGACAACAGTGTGATATTCATTGGGGGTGAAAAAAACCAAAACAATTAGTTTCATTCTGTGGTCATATCTTTCCTCCAGGAAGCAAAACTTTTCTTCCTAAACTCAAAAAACTCAAAAATACATTTTGAAATCCTTTTGAGATTTCACACAGCATCTGAAAAGACAGGTAGAAACCAGACAGAATGTCTGTCTGAAGAATTCCAAAGATCTTAATATCATAGCTAAAAAACACACACACTGCCATAGTCATTGTTTGTTCAGAGAATGTATGTTTGAAAGAGATAGCAGATTGTGAACAGAGACTGGGGACAGTGTGGAAAATACAGATCAGAGCAATACTATTGTTACAGATTCTCAGTGACCAATGGCCAAGGCCACATGAAGAGCATCTACACTGATAGATGAACATTTTCATCAATATCCAACTCTTGCTAAAACTATTAATAAAAGCAAAAACTCCCTCCACCTTTCAGCAATGCCCTGAATGAGCACACTGGCATCAAGCTTCATAAGAAATATTGTCAGAAACAGCCTATATCCGTTCATGAGATTGTGTACATCTACTTGGAGTTCTGCGGAAGGTGACTCTTAAAAATGGCCTTCATCCCTTACAACATTGCCTTCTCCACGCTTTTGCAGATTTCAGTGTATCTGTGGAGGAGTAACGGTTGTGGCAGAAGCAAGCATTGTATTGGGCCTCACATCTTCTCGATGAGCAAGAATTTGTGTTTGGTTTTGTTTCATTTCAACAAGTGATAGGACCAGAGTGTCAGAGATGTGTGATCTGTTAGTGTACAGCAACAAACTTAAACACTTCTCAAGTTTAAAGTTTAGAATACTTATGTCATCAGTTGTATGTCAAATGTTTTTAAAAGTCATGCCGAATTTTAGAAAGGCAGAGATTAGGAAACAAACAAACAAAAAAAAGCTTGCAAAGTATTTGCCCCCTGTCCTTTTTTCATCAAAAAATACTGTCTTCAGACAGAAGACTCCAGGTCAATTTTCTGTGTCAAGCTATCCTTCTTAGTTGGAGGAAAAGGTTATTTCTGTCATTCAGTTCTAAATGTGACAAAATACACAAAGTCCCAAAAGACAAAAAGGAGAGTAGAGATCAGGAATATGTGTTTTTGTTGACATTCTCAGAATACAGGGAAGCTGAGCAGTCAGAGACAGATGCCTTTCACCAAGCAGGTCAGCAATACTGCTGATCTGCTGTACCCTGGCTCACTTCACTGGGCTGGGTCATTGTGTATTCAGGTTCAGGCAGAACCAGTTCAGGCAGCATCAGTGAGATGGTGTCCTTTGACATAGCAGGTCTCTAGATTAGGTGACAAGATGAGAATCATATGGAGAAGCCATCAAAAATATTGAAAGGAAAGAAAAGGTGAGCAGAAGCGTCTTAACATTTTTTTTAGGCCAGTTCAGTGTTGGAGGTGAGGCTTTAACAATATATTGAGTCTCATAAATGAAAAGCAGGTGACATAATGAAGCAGAAACACACTGGGTTTCCCTTTTTCTTTGGTTTTTACCTTCTTCTAAAAATTCTTGAACAGCAATAAAAACCAACACAAGCAAGCAGAAATAGATGACAAAAGATCGATACAATAACAAACTACTTTTCATTTGCACTTTTTGGTCTCACATTCCTGCGTTTATGCCAGAAAATCTCAATACAACAGTAAACTTACACACATAATGGGCCTTCTGATATTATTTTTTTTTCCACTGACTGTTCTAATGTATTTCATATTGTCATGTGTTTCATGTGGTTTTACTTAGAACTGAGACAGGATTTCTAAGCACCTGTTACTATAAAAGAGATAGAAGGAAGAAATTCAAGCATGTATTAGGTGGTCCACTCTTCAAGTAGGCAAATAAAGATGAATTGACACAAGAACTTGGAATTGTCACAATTCCAAGTCTATGAGAGATTGGTAAAGACATACTGAGGTGGAGATGGTCAGGTGTCAAATCCTATATAACTACTTCTGTTGCAGTAAAGCAAAACAGGAATGGATTCCAGGGAGAGATACACTTCTTCTTGAGACTATATACTGACTGTTTGTGATTTTATTTGCTGCTTCTCTGTGGTACAAGAAAAGGATGTATGTATTTGCATATTTGTATTTTTTTATTTTGATTTTATTTTTAGTTTTTCATTGCAAGGTTGATCTAAAATAGTCATAACTCCACTTGCAGATGAAACAGGAGGTCTTCTTATAGAGAAAATGATTTTTCAAGAAAAAGGCTAAAAGATGAGCCAGTAAATAAAAATTCTGTGTTTGGCCTCAAATTCTATGCTCTTATATCTTAATCATATCCAGCATATCACAGGGGTTTTTTCCTGCTGGTTTGCAAAGCAGGGTTATAATTAATTTATGACTTCTAATTAGTAGAGACAAGCAAGCACTGAAAACCCCACATAATGAAAAGGCTCCCCTTTAAAAAACTCAAAGTTATCCAAGTTTGTCAGTAACATACTGATCTAGCACAAGTTAATTAAAAATCACAGCCCACTAGAAAGTTGGGGATAAAAATAAAACAGTCAGAAACTGTAGAAATAAAACATTAGATAACTAGTTCTCTAAATTTTGCCTGAGCTTAGAGAAGTACAGATATTTATAATGTATTGCAAAGAATCTGGAAAAAGTTTTGGTCTCATCCCCTTTCCTGGTGACCTCAGTGAAATTCCTTTCTGTTGACAGCTGCAGCACATAGCTGGGCTGGACCAACCATGAATTCTGAAGTGGTTTCCAAAAAGGGGCTGGACGCCAGGAGCACATTCACCTGCTAAAAGCAGTAGGACTGTTGATGTGTTACAGACCTGCCACCAAACCTGCACTATGTAACACCTTCACCTTTGTGAGTGCACTTGCCACTGATACTAGCTGTGGGTGGCAGTGGGGGAAGTTCAAGCTGTGTGTGAAAGATCTGTTCATCTTCAAGTGAAGACATCCCAACATTGATGCTTATGGCTAAAATGCTAATCACCTGTCATATGGTTGAAAGAAAACTTTCTCAACATATTGAATCAATAGAGGTGGTATAGGAAGAAGTCACGTTGGTCCCAAGCAGGTAAAATAAAATGACTGCTCTGAATATGAACAATGTGGAAAGGAAACAAGGGACAGAATAAAAAGTAAGGGATATTGAAGTAAGGGATATTGAAGTAACTGACAATGGACAATGTTGTGTCATCCTATTCAGCTTATTAAGACTCAAAGTATCCTAAATTCTTTGGGCTGTTATTGTGAGGTATAAATATGAATAGAAATATGACATCATTCTTCAGTTTGTCTTTCTTTATTTGTTTGAAAGTTTGTGATGCCTTCATGTGACATGTTCAGGTGTTGTTGTTCTTTTTTTTTCCTCCATGAGAAAAAATCTTTTAATGTTTGCATTTTTATGAATGGGTGTTTAGATTCTGACACTATCAAGAGGGTCTAGGAGATGGGATTTTTAACAAACATTTGTGAAAATCTTAAAAGAATTGACAACCTTTACACACAAAACACAACTTTAATTCTCACATAGTTTGTTACTATTTCACTTTCCTTTGACATTTTTAATGGTTTCTAATGTTCTCAGTCTCACCAGTAGAAAGGCAATATTTGTGTTTTAACTCTCCTAACTAATCCAAGAAAATAGCAGATTTAAGACAGTTCTTTGCATACATCCAAACTTTTGGCCCAGTTTGGAAAACTACCGATGCATTTCAAAAGAAAAAGAAAAAGGAGAAAAAGAATGTAGAGAAAAAAAGGAAGTTAGAATTATGAGGATCATACTAAGAAACAAAAGCATGTAGGGTAGGGGGCAAAGAAAAAAAACCAAACAAACAAATCAACAACAACAAGAAAATACCAACACAAAAAAAACCCACAAAACATAAAAACGACGAACCAAAACAAAACAGTTTATTTTTGATTTAACACAATGATGTGATTAGTGCTTATATTTCCACATAGAATAGAGGCATCTTATAATTGCTTGCTGCTCACGTTAGGCGTTTTCACTGATGTCACAAAGTTGTCAGCATAGTCAAAATTCTTCATCACAGAAGGACCAATCAAACTTCAGATCTTGGAGTATGACATCATTCAAATAATTGGAAGAATATGTGCAGCAGGAAAAAAAAAAAAGGTAGCTATTTGCAACACATAATTTCTTTAACTGGAAACTTGATGAAAGGATGACAGCAAATGATAAAAAAAAAGTTTGTTACTGTTGAACTTGGTTGGTCTTTGTAATTCATTGATCTTTCAAAGTCTTAATATTTGGAAAGGTATTTAACACAAATTTTCTAAATTTCATACTTTTTGCTTTACTGCTTTTGTTTGAAATTTAGTAGTACCTTCATATCATGTCTGTATCTGATATAGTGCTTTGGAAGAAAGTTAAGGTGGGACACTGACAATAATTCTGAGCAACCTTTCTCAAGAAAAGAAAAATATTTTGCATGTTTACTTGACCTTCTTCTGGCTCCTGAAGGAATAAGAATGCTAGTGCTACTAAAGCATAAAAGGTTCAGACTTTCTTTTCAGATTAGCATACTCTGTCTTTCAAGTTAGCATAAGGCTGCAATAAAGCTCTTTATTAAGCTCTTCTGAGTTTCATATGCAGGCAATAAAATGTTTTATTCACGTTTGGTTGACAGGTAGGAGTCTAAAACGGGATTCAGCTAAACCAACCAAAAAGATTGCATGGATATACTCACTCATTTTCAACGAAGTCGACTCTTAAACAACTATATCAAAACTGAAAAACATCTCCACAGCTAATTTAAGCAGAAGTAAAGTATTAGTGTTGTCTTTGTATTAGTCACCCAGCTGTATGTAAAGTCACATTTTTAGATTAATATTAGAGGCTCCTATTTATACAGTCTGCACTGGTAAACAAAGGTGTCAAAAGGATCTCATCTCTGATAGCAAACTAGATGACCTTCATAGTGACAGATTCTTTATTCTCTTTTGGAAAACTAATCTGATGTAGCCTTCTCAATCATCTACCCTAGCAGAAATCAGTGCAGCTATACCGAGATAAAGATTTTTTTTAGTTCCCTAAGAACCGATAATTTTATTAGCACTCATGGTGGTTTACCATGTTTCCTGTAATTATCATCTTAAAATTGAAGTACTTTGACTGTTCATTTTTGAAAATCAGTTGAACACATTTTTTGCTTCTTTTCCTAAAATATAGATGGTAAATCATTCATGTAAACTTTAATTCTTCATCTAACTGGTTTACTAAGCCAACCACACTATTTTTAATCTTATGAAAATGTTTAAAATAAGTCCTGTTTAAGCATTCTATTAAAAATAAAGTAGAATTTCATCCTACTCTTTCAATTCTTAGCCTAAGAGATTGTTCACCCACCACAACACAAAGCTTTTTTATTATAATCACTCCTACAATCTCTATGATGTTAAAACCAAAGCACAGACCTCAGTTTCTAAAACATTAAACAATTATGGAAAATATCTAGCTAATTCATGTGATATTGTCTATAGAAATATATAGGGTCTTTACCATTAGTCTCAGGAGAAAAGGAGACCAGATCCACACTAATAAGGCAAGTGATTTTCGATTATAGTTGACGCTACAAAATGTGTTTCCTAATTCAACTGTGCTAGCAGTGTTTTTTGTAGCTGCTCAACAACACTGCATAGCACTCCTAAAGTTGTGTTATCTCTTTGTCATACATGGGAAAATCACAGGTGCAACAGAAAAATAAATGCATTTCCTCTTCTCCCTCCAGTTCTAAGAAGAAATGACAAGACCATGAGAATTGTGAGAAGGAATGCATGACATGCCTCCTAGATGACTGCAGAAAAGAATTCCAAACTGAACATCTCTGGATCTGCTCTGGTTGCTGCCCTAGTAAAGAGGAATTGATTCAATGAATTTGGCTAGCTGTCTCTGCCATTTTAGCAGCAGACTTTCCTACAGTTTAATTATCTACAATAACCTCCCATAGTATCACTGAGAAATAAATTGCCATAATTCCTGAAAAAAAACAACTACTTTTCCTGTAAAGTGGTGGAAAGACTCTGCACTGAACATTTAAGAGCCCATCAGCTGGAGCGATCCCTTTCCCTCTAGCAGCGTGGCTGCCGGGGCGGGCTCCCCAAGAGGCATTCTACCTGAGTGCACTTTGCCAGATTGATGAGCCTCCTTCCGACAGTTGACTTTTTATGTAGAGAATTTGTCTGGCATGCGCAAGCTGCTTACATCAATATATTATTAAAAGGGGCGGAGGGAAGAGGCTGCGGACACTGACTTGTAGCTGTGCTGCAGCTTTTCTAGCTATTTTTCTCTATAAATGTACATATCTTTTAATCTTGCATTTCTTTTTTCCGCCCCCGGAGAAGCCATTTAGCCGTGCAGCGGCGTCTTTCCACTTCCCAAACACACATTTGTTCTTCAACAGCTGCCTCGCCCCTTGTTCTAAGCAGCCTTTCCCCACCCCCCGCCCCCGCCCCAAATTCTCAATGGTCCTTAGTACAAACATGCATAGAAAGGTTACTCAGTGGGTTTGCATAGTAAACACAAATGGATATTGTTCTTGACATCTTGTGAACTTGTCTCTCTCCCTTGTATCTTGAGAGAACATAGGACCTTCTGGGCCTGTGCGAGCCTTGCTGCATTTTTAATGATAGTCCCTGAAATGCAGGGAAGCAAGATGTTGTCACCTCGGCATATTTTATCCCTGATCAAACATTAGTTGGCAGCTGTTCTAAACTTGTAACGCTGTCTCGTCTATGCCGGCTGCTGGTTTGGTGGCAGAGTGCAAAATCTCACCCAGCTTCTTTTTCACATCCCTCTGTTGCTCCCTTACCCATGCCTTGGAGCCGTGCTTTCCTCCCTAACATCACGAAATCATGTCCAGCAAATTCCAATGCACAGGGGTGAGAGTTAGCAAGGAGACAATTCACATTATGAAGTCATACTTAACAAAATCAGGATAAACATGCCAAGACATTAAAACATTTTAAAACACTGAATGTAATTTTGTATGCCCAGATAACAACCAACATGAAGACAGGTTCGGTGTGTCACATATTCTGTTTGTTTCTTGTTGTCCATTTTTTGTTTTGGTTTGGATTTTTTCCCCTTCACTGATTGTTTTGATCTAAATGCTGTTATTCTAGCTCTTTTTTATTGTTGTTGGTTTGGTTTTGTTGGTTTTTTTTTTGTTGTTTTGTTGTTGTTGTTCTTTTGGGGGGGGGGGGGGTTAAGAGAAGAGTAGTTGTTTCAGAGGGTATTCATGCTAAGAAACTACCAATGCAAAGGATTCTGGAAGGTTTTTACAATCTTCCATTAAAAAGTAATTGCTTAAACCATCAACCCCACTGCAGACTGACAAAATTATTTTGATGCTTTTGAAAAAGGGCAATTTCTGTTTTGCAAGTGATTTTTCATGATCTAAGGGTCTTCACTATTAAGCTGGAGCCACATAATTTGAAAGTGTTGCTTGTTAATATTTCAGCGTCATTCAGCAATTCTGCATTCACAGAGAGAAGATGAATGCCTTTTTAAATGATACTTTTCAATTCAGTGTAAGAAGTAGGATTTATGGAAGCAGTCTTTAATCCTCTCGTTACTATTCTAGCTTAGAAAAGGGAGTATAAAAACTTGAAAATTCCATTTAATATATCTGACATTGACAAAGAATTATATAACACAGCTTCTCCATTTGAAGCCCCTTTACTACATAATTATGTATTTTTTTCTTTGATCCCAAACAATCAACATTTGTTCTGCTGTTAGAGACCTTGATTCAGTATCACCTCTGGAAATGCCTAAGTGACTTTTGAGTGTTACACCTACATCTTCTACAACTAGTTACCACTGGCCACTGATTACAATTAGTAAATGTCTGTTTTAACAAATTAACTGCAACTGTTTGTGTACATGGCCAAAGGATATAAGTCTATTTTTTTATTCAAGAACATTCAAGACAGATAAGATTGCTGAAGATACTTTAAAGGTCTTGATGCAATTGTAATCTTCTTTCTAAAAATATCAAGATGACGTAGAAAAATAATTTTCCTGCATAGGCCAATGAAATGTTATGCAAGTTTAGAAACCCAGGGAGGATATGCTGAGATTATTAGTTGCTAGCTATTTGTCAAAATTTAAATAATTTTGAGTATTATGTTCTTTTCTCCTTACTGCTTTGGACGGGGGGAGGTGGCAGGGTGGAGGGAAGACTTTGCAATACTTGAAAAGGCAAAGAAGGGCAACAAGGCTAATCCAGGATTAAAGAAAATAAGCTCTGAGGACAGTCAGAGATATCTTTAAAACATATGGCCCAGAGGGAAGATATTTAAAGTGGGAATCTCTTGGAAGTGTACACTGACAACTCAGGTTATTTTTTTCTGGATTTGTACATAGTCAAGACATATATAAATGCAAATAGGAAAAAGGTAGTTAAGGAGATCACAAAAATCTAGTAAGCCTGGGATCACAAACACTGCACTGTAAAATAAACTGAAGGTGCTCAAAAGAGGTCTTTGCTAAAGAAAGCCAGGCCAGAGTTCTAAAAGCCCGACAGCAAACACTCCCTCCAACTCATTCCTAAAATACTGTTAAATTATCATAATTTTATTTACAAGATGATGGCAAAATCTTCTTGTGAGACACTGTTGACAAAAAACAATTTTCACTTTGAAAGGAAGGACGTTATAGTGCAATTGCAAATAACATTTAACTTGACTGGATAGGCAAATGCATTACGAAAATATTTTTCCCCAACCACATTTTTGTTTTCTAACAAGCACTCACTGTTTTGTCCATAATCTGTTTCATCTTTCCTCTCTTTCACTAAAACAATAATGCCAGCTACAAGGAGACCTTGCATGAATGCATTTTTCCCAAGCTTTCAAAGTAGATATTGCCAGAGAAATGTCAAAGGAAGTGCCATTTCCAAGTTTACAGCTGCAAAAGACCCTTTCAGGAAAAGGGAATAAGAATCAGAGGAGTCTGCGGGCAGATCTCCTTTCACATACTATATGATTGCTTGCAGTGGAGCAGCAAGAAGAGAAAAAAGAAGCCTTCTCTATATAGTGTCAGGGAATAAAGGGAATCTAAGATGAGCTAACAGACTATTTTGTCACAGAATTTCTGAATAAAGTGAAGTCATGTGAACTTTAACAGTCAACAGATGGATTAGAGACCCAATTATCTGTGGTACTGTATATGAACTCCAGCAAAGTTGCTCTGAAAGAGGCAGACTGTGCCCTAGAAGATCTGCCTCAAACCTGGCAAAATGGGCCACTGGTCTTTATTTGAGCCCTGGGACACAAATGGCATAGTACTTGTTTCACTAGTGGTAATGCTGGTGATAATAAAATGAGCTTTTGAAAAGCTGATCAAAAGACTGTTTCCCTTTGACTGACTGATCCCAGACTGATTACAGCACAAACATTTCATAGAGAAGGTTTGAATTAGATGAGGTTGCAACACAATTTAGTCAGGTCTCATGCCTGCTGATCCATTTGACTCCTCAGAATGCTGAGTGGCTGTCTGATGGGGGTCTGCAGCCTAAATCCCAGGGTCTTAAACTCCTGCATGGTTTGGTAAGTGATTTCATGTCAGGATATACTCAAAAATTTCCAGAACTGTCAAACAGTGGGACCCTCAACACTCTTTGTCTCCATCACTGCTACCTTTCCAAACTACGTGAAACACTTTGTAAATAAATTTCATGTTTGGGAAGGTAGCTCTCCATATGAACAGTGATGAAAATCCATGGATACATAAGAACCCGGTTTATGTAAACCTGCCTAGAATAAATTTTAGCAGGAGGGGAGGGGGAGAGGGGGCCGGGGAAGCAAACCCCATTTATTTCAAAGCTACTGAAATGTTCTGCTTTAATATTTTGACACAATTAAGCAGATGAGGACAATTAATGACCATCTGTATTTAAAAAAGATTTGCAATTCATATTTAAATAGAAAAGTCAGCACTAAAATAAACCATACATTTTGTATTCATTTTTTGTTATAATTTAAGTGACTTAATGAAAACTATCAGATATTTAGACAAGTAATTGTTAAGTTCATATGGGCATGGCACTCTACATCCTTGGCTAGCTAATATCCCATGGATGAACAAGCCACACTTCCGGTAGGGTAGGCAGAGTGGCTGGACAGTTTTGCTACCAGGCTTTGGTCATGCTGAGGGCCTTGCACGCTCTGTACTTGAGAGCAATGCTACTGATAGATTGCCAGAGCAGGGGACAAGGCTTGGCAACTTGAGAACTCCCTTCCTTGATTGTGTCCTATCTGCCAATAAATACTGTGGTCCTTCTAAAAAATATACAGGCCTTTTTTCTCACAAAAGGCAAGAGAGATCTCAGCTTTTTTTGTTGTCTCTTTTTCAGGGAAATTCAAATCCAGACCACAAATGTGAACCATCACTCAGGAATCAGAATTATTATCTTCCTCTCTTTCCATACCTTCAAATCAAAGCTGTCTACTTTGCTGGAAACTGGTGATTCAGTATGGGGCAGCTGCATCAGATATAACACCTTGCAATAAAAGCAGAGCAGACTAGAAACACCACTGTTTCTGGCTTCAAATACAGTGAGTCTGAAGAAAATCAAGAGATGCAGAATAAGGGGGGGGCTTGGTTAGAAAGCCACAGTGTAAATTTTACAATCACTGCAGGAAAATAAATTTGGCATTCAGCATATCTGAGAAAAGCCTGGCCCATCCCTGATTTGTAGCTGAGACTGAAGAGGAGACAGGGGACACTATCTCTTTAGAATGACATGATGGCTGACTCTGATAATTTGATGGCTACTCCCAGGTCTAGGAATCATGGCAGCTGATCCAGATACATCATAAAATGTGCAATACATAACACAACAAATCAAGATAAAAGCTTTCTCCAGTGGACAAAATATACTCAGGCTATCACTACATTGGTGTCAGGTTAAAGTGTGTGTCAAACATGAAACATTGTTCAATGTAGCACATCGCAGCTGAGCAAAGTCTTCATTGGAGCCTTCCTTTTCCTTCCTTTTTAAAGCTGGTGCTATGGTACAAAAGCTCAGATACTTCTTCCTTCCTTTTTAAAGCTGGTACTATGGTACAAAAGCTCAGATACTTTTTCCACACTGACCAGAAAACACCTGCAAATTCCAGACACAAATCTAACAGCTTGCTGCTTTACTCCATTAGGTTGCTCGTATATGCCCAATCTTGTGCCTATTTTT
Organism: Xenops minutus; assembly: GCA_035221455.1. NCBI lineage: Eukaryota > Metazoa > Chordata > Aves > Passeriformes > Furnariidae > Xenops > Xenops minutus. The sequence goes on along the minus strand of JAWWEE010000074.1, from coordinate 86,803,738 downwards.
TTTTTTTTTTTTGGGGGGGGGGGGGTGTGAGGGGTTCTTTGTTTGTTTGTTTTTTATTGATAAAGCTTGAATTCTTCTCTCCAAATTAATACATTTTAGGCAGAGGAGTACCATGTCTGATTGTGTTATCTACTCTCTCAACTTCTCCTGCAAAGCAGAAAACTTTGGCAATGAGATCTATGGAAAGGAGAATGCAAACTGGCTATTTCACTATATGAAGTCCTAGTCATGAACCCCTGATAGGCTTCACCCCCAGCTACAGTTTAAAGGTCTAGGCAACAGAAGTGACTGTCACATCCCATAAGCAGACTGGTCTTTTCAATATGATCATTTTCCTCTGATAGTATTTACCCAACACATGCCCATAGGCATCTTTGGGGTGCTCAGCTGTCAGAACACAAGTACCAGATCAGATCAGATAAACCAAAAATTAAACCTCTTAAACCAGTCTCAGCTGAAACTTTCATCCAGTTTCATTGCAGGTGACGATCCATCCTGATCCTTATCAGGGCAGTGATTTTTATCCCTGACCCATCTCTCTCCTTGCAGCACCGCACCCTATGATACAGCTCATTGAATTCCTAAAAGACACCTAAATACAACACTAGATACCAGTGAGTAGACACTTGTCCTGGTTCCGCTGAAGATTTTTGCAGTTTGAGTCTCAGCATTTCCTGCTGTTGCTGTTATTGCTGAGTGGGAGTGACTTTCCTCCCAGTCTGTCAGCTTCTCTGAACCCACTTTCTTACAAAGTTCTCCCCACGTAGGAATGCAGTGCAACTGCCAGTGAACTGAGCACTGTTAGGCAGCAGGACACACCCAGTGACAGGCATCACGTTGCTCACCTGCCTTGTGCATGCCTTACCTCACACATTAAAATAGCCTCTGATAATAATGGGGTCCCTGTCAATGAGTGATACATCTTATTCTGTGTTAATTTACATCAGCATTACATGTTTATAAAACGTACACTTCCCCTTGGGTCTTCTAGAAGAATTTCTTTTTAACTTTTCTCTCAATTCATGAGATTAATTAAATTTAATGGGATTAATTTACTCCATCTATCACTCCTTTTACTTCATTGTGGGGGCCTTAATCTACACATTGTAAAATAAGATAGAAAAAATAATTTACTGTAATCTTAATTCAGTTGCTGATTTGACAAGTTATGCAGTAGGACAAATTTTATGTTTTTCTATTCAAAAAGCCATAAGAATGCTAATTCCTATTCTTGCTTTTTTTCTCTCTCTCTATTTTTTTTTTCTTTTTGGTAAGGGTTAGGGAGGAGAGGATCTTATGCATAATTTAATTGCTTTGTCTTTCTCCCTCAGGTCAGTATATTATATTATATTGAAAAGTAATTATGCAGCGAAAGTAAAATGTCAGACTGCAGATGTCTGGTAACAAGTAGTACAGATGTGAATGATTCTATTATGTGCCATCTTGCAGACATCTTTATACCTTTCCTCTGAAGCTTCACCCTATGTGCTTATACATTAGAGTATTTATGCACCCTGGAGGAGATTTGCTTTTTTTCCCCCCCTTTGCAGCATCTAGATCCCAAGCTGGGTTGCCTTGTTGGCAATGATTGATTACCCAATATCTAATTAAACCTGATCCAATCACTTATTATGCAGAGTGGAACAAACAAACTGAAGTCGACTGTCAGACCCGTGATTGATGATACTGCCAATCCAGCTTTTGTTGCGTCTAATGTCCTGACGCTTGTTACAACCAGCCAAAGCTGCGCTGGACAAAGCGTTCTGTCACTCTTCACACAAATTCACTCCCCTCCCCCTCCCTTACTTCTCTCTTTCTTTCTCTCTCTCTCTCTTTTCTTTTTTTTTTTTTTTTCTTTTTTTTTACGAAAAAATTATTGAGAACAGCAGAGGTTCTGTTTGGGTTAGTGTGTACAATGAGATCAAAGTCCCCTGGAGATCCAGAGTCCTTAAGTGGCAGGGAGTGAAAGAAAAAGAGTATGTGTGGGGAGGAGGTTGGTGGCAGGAGGTGCACTTGGTATGGTAATGAACCTACCTTGGGGAGAGTGACAGATATGACATTAAAGCAAACCTAGCAGGGTAATAATTTCTTTTCTATTGTCTGCCAAGCAGGATTCTCTTCGCAGCTCTCATTTATAAATTTTTCAGTTTTAATGTTTTAATTATTTAAAATGCAAATAGGTTCCTGAAGAAAGAAGCAGAAAATACAAATTCCCTAAACAAATTCAACTTCTGAAGTTGCATTCACACATTGTAAAACCTTTCTCTTGTGCCTTGCATTAGCTTAGGTTAGCTAAGTTTTGGAGTCGATTTTTTTTTTTTTAGAGAGCCAAGAATTAGTTATACTTTTTGTAGTTTTTCACGTTCATACTTTAATATGAACAGTAGTTAGTTTAAGCCAATTTTCTTTGCTTGTTTTTAGAACAAATGGAGAAAAATGTTAAATTCCCTTGAGAGTCAAAGAACGAGTCAGAAAAATGCAAAGAGTTTTTTTTATGCTGGCATTTCCTGGCATTGCCTGCATTTCAAAGGTTTGAATTGTGTTTAGATATTAGGTAAATTCACACAAGTTAACTATTTTTACCCACTCACAAGATGAAAGTATCTATTAAAGGGGTCCCTCCTCGTATAAATTGTTTATACTCAATGTGAGCAAGTCTCCACATACATATGTATACGTGCATGTTTCCTCTGTGTTAAATGGAAGAACTGGTAAATATATTCTATCACATGCTCATGATCTATCTACAATTCTAAGATCCCTGGTTTCCATAAAGCTTCAAACAACTGATATTCAGAACAAAACTAAAATAGAAAAATTAAAAAAACAAACACAAAACAAAAAAAAAGAAAAGCAAACAAAAACCCACAAACAAACAAACAAACAAACAAAAACAACAAAAAACAAACTCAAGAAGATCTTAAATTATCTTAGCCTTAAGCTAGAATTTCCTTGCAAGAGTTGTTCTTTCTGGAATAAAAGGAATAACAATATTTAGTTCTTCTCTTTTGTAGAAAAGTATTACAGTTCTAAAGTTTGCTTGTTTCTTTTCCCTACCAAGTCACACACACAAGTTCTGCACATTTGGCCAAAAGCTGTGAAGGTGCCTAGGTCAACATATTTCTGTTCAGTACTTCTTCATGTCTAGAAAGAACCCATGTAGATTATTTATGGGCATGTTTTAAATATTTCACTCCTCTGTCCTAGCCCTTAGATCTGAATGCTGCAGCACCTGGGTGGATATGTGAGCTCATGAAACAGCCCTAGTATCACTAATGGAAACTCCTAAATCATACCAAAAACATGTCTCTGTAATAAATTAGGAAGAAGTCAGGTTATAACAATAGTTCACAGATTGGTTCACAGCATGGTTGAGGTAGAAAAGGACCCCCATAGATCATCTGGTTCAACCTCCTTGCTCTAGCACAGCCACATAAAGCCAGTTGCCCAAGAACATGTCTTTTTTTAACAGATCACGTGATGGAGACTTCATGGCCTTCCCGGGCAACCTGTGCCAGTGCTTGGCCATTCTCACAGTAAAAAGATGCTTCCTTAAGTTCACACAGAACCTGTTCTGTTTCACTTTGGACCCATTTTCTCTTGCTCTCTGACTGGACACCACTGAAAAGAGCCTGTCTCAATCCTCTTTGCACTCTCCCTTCATGTATTTATATACATTAATGGGGTTCCCCCTTCTCTTTTCTAGGCTAAACAGTCCCAACTGTCTCAACTTCTCCCATCATATGACAGGATTCCAGTCCCTTAATCATCTTAGTGGCCTCTTGTTGAACTCACTCCAGTATGTCCACATCTTTCTAGTACTGAGAAGCTCAGAACAGCACTCTGGTGTAGCCTCAGAAAATGCTGAGTAGAGGCTCCCCTACTACAGTGTCAGTTCTGTCACCGACACTAGATGATGGGCAATAACCATACATCATAGGTATACAGTGCTGGCCAAACTAGTCCAAAATCCCTTAGACAAATACACTCACTGAATGTGCCTATATTTCTGTGGGAGGAAAATCTGATAAAATGTGTTAACATTCAAACAACTTAATCTTGAAAGGATGTAATAAGCACAAGCACTTGCAGGATTTTAAAAATAAGTAAAACAGACAGGAAGGTAGAACATAGTCCTTATTTGGTAGCAGAGAAAGACAGTAATGGAAATAAAGACTGAAAAAGATCAACATAAGAAAAAAGTGTTTTGGAGGGTGCAAAGCTACAGAGAAAAAAAATCATATGAATGTCCAGTACCATATGCCCTTTATGTCAGTGCTCACAGAAGTCACAACAGTATCAGGTCCTCCGTCTTGCTAGGAGTCTTTCTTCAGGACTAAGCACTGATATATTTTGGGGGAAAGGGAAGAAAAGAGATTTGAGAAGCGTACAACTTGCATGTAGCGCATTGGTCTCTTAATTTCATACTCACACAACTTTAAGGGTAAGGAAAAGATCTGTTTTTCTATCATATGCCACAATTTCAACCCACACAGAAATATTCTTCAAACAAACAGCACCAAATTAAAAAAGGGATGTGTAGCTGTGTAAAGACATTAAAAGAATTTCCCCAAATGTTTAGGTATTTCCATGAAAACCTCTTGCACAAAACATCCAGTTAATACAGAAGTGGTGTCTATCTAATTCACACTAACATATGAAATCAGCAAATCTGAGAAAGATGGTTCAATTGCCTCAGCACAAAGAGCAGGAGAAACAAGTCCCTAACATTCAGACTTAGTCTTTTGCTGAGCTAGAGTTAACACAATCTTCAGGTAGTGCTGATACGTAGCTTACTTAGTTCTAATGTTATGGCTCAACTCTAGCTACCCATCCCCTTCAGTAATAAACTAATTAAAATTATATTGGTTTCCATGGAAGCTGCAGAATTACACTGAGGTAAATGGGAGAAGAATCAAGATTTAAATACTTTAATCATGCTGACATACATGGAGTCAAGGAAAAAGGAAAAAAAAAAAAGGAAAAGAAAAATCAAAGAAACAAAATAGGTTTCTCACAGCATTAAATATAAATGTTTTACACCAGGGCAATAGGAGGCTAACATTACCAAAGGAAGCTAAATTTAGCCTGTGAAAGGTTATCTTGGGTGAGCACTTATGGTGCATTTCTCTAAATTTTCACTTCAATTAATCTCTAGAAATCCAGTATCTGATCCTAGTGACAGTAGCCTCTGGCTTCTTCAGAGCGACTGCCGAGGAAAAATTATCTGACACATATCAAACAAGCAAGAAATGACACTGGACAACATTAATCAAAACTTTCTCATTTCCTGAAGAATTAAGCATTAAATAATTAATTCCAGCACTACAGGCAGCTGTAAAAGAGGCCTTGTGCCTCCCCGCTGGTAAGAATTTGTCCTTGTCTAAAAGACTAGATTGATATATTTATTATTTATCAGATTAATCATGGCCAAGAACATTATAGATTGGCAGCCAAGCCCAGCCACTTATATTGTAGTGGCCTGTCACTGGAGCTTGGGAAGAACCTTATACATCAGCAACAGTCAAAAGGGGAAGGGATAGAAGAGTTTTCCCTCAAGTATTATTTAGAAAAACAAACAAAAAATAAAAACAAACAAAAAGGGGGGGAAAAGCTCAAATATTTGTGGAGTTTTGTTTGTTTATTAGTTAGTATCTTTTTTTTTTAAAAAAAAAAAAAAATAAAAGAAAAAGGGAACTGGACAAAGAAGATGTCATTGATTCAGCACCTCAGTGGAGGTTGAAGGCTCCTGGGGTCATTTTTATTTCTGTTTGCTAAGGACTGAAGGAGGCCCTTAGGATGTGGGTCAGAATATCAACTATTCTACATGAAGCCACAATCATTAGTTTTAAAACAGTTTCAGTGACAGACAGATATAAATCAATTTAACCGGCATGAACAAGAAAAACCACTTCCAACCCTTCATTTTCCTTGTGTTTATCCAAGTACCATAGCTGTGAGACTGATTTATGGTTTAGGTATTCTTTCATTTTTGCTAGCTGGTCATGGTACCAGGTAGCAGAGTAACTAGAAAATTACAGTCTAGGGAATCAGCATACCAAGTTCCTGTAGATTAAGAAGGGTTAGGCAAAATAAACTTCATATAATGTCATATAATTTTACCATATAATCTTGGACTTTTGTTTTGGTTTTTTTTTTTCTCTTACAGTTTTCTGCCCTATTGCTTCCATTCTGCCACTCAAGAGAAAAGTATCTTATATAGAACTTTTCATTTTGAATACAGAATTTCTCACTTCAATAAGCATGCACACAGAGTCAAAGGAAATCACAACTGTGGAAGTCACAATTTAAGGATTGTTCCAAATTATAACTTTTTCTCTAGATCCTCTTCTTTTCTTGCTTCTGTGGTGGAGGAAGGATGAGTCAAATTTCTCTTGCCCTATAAGAAGTTTATCACCATGTGTGTCTCACCCACTTTGCTCCTTTAATGTTACTTACATAATATCTGGCAAGAAAAAAACAGGAGACCTGTTATATACTTGATGAGTGGGAAGTAATGACATGTTCTTTAAGGGCAACTTTGTTTCTGCATAGGACAGGAATGCCCTCTTAGTTTGTATGAGAGGAATTTTCAGGATGGCTGAACATATTGAACATCTTATTTTAATAAGTAAGGGAAAAGAGAGTGACAGCAAAATAAGGACCTGAAAATGTAGAAATACCCAAGAGCAATAGTGGTCTTTTGACCTGGGACAGATAAGGAAATGTTCGATAAACATTCTGTTAAGCTTATAAGAATGGCTTATAAGAATGTGTCACACTGAGTCACCCATTCAGTCCAAATAAAATCAAACTGTACATAGGTGGCTAAGACTATAAAGCCACCATCTTTTGGAGGAAAAAACAAAGGATTCCCAAGCTCTAGATAGCATGCAACTAAGAGCTTTGAGTGGACTTGAGATATGGAGGTCAAGCGTTTTCTAAAATGAACCTTGAATATAGCTAATCTAGATGCACTTGTCTACTAGGACTTTTTTCTGTCTTTTTCTTCATTTCATGTGTGAAAAAAATTAGTAGTTGTCTTGTGTCAATCAATTTCGCGTTTGACTATGCACTGTAAAATGAAGTATTCCTGCTTTGAACCAGCTACTTTCCTGTTTGATGGCCTCCATATCTTCAACAGAAGCCAGTGAACATTCCTCTCCTTACCTACTCTATGTGGCTTGTGAGGATAAAATCATTAAGCATACTCTGTGTTCTGTTGTCAATAGCAGTTTCTTTATTTCTCATCACTATGTATAATTTTGTGTTTTGGAGCACAATCAAGGCAGATGCATCAAGCACTGACTATTTCCTCTCATATTTCTTAAAGATTCTATCTCAGTGTAGGATAAAAGATCTTTTCCTTATCAGACACTTGTGGAGAATGCTTAAAGAAATATGCAAAGTAGAAGATAAAAAAGAAAATGTTTATTTATACAAATACTCAAAACTTTCCAAACCCTCTCAGAGGGGCAGATATTTGGTATCCCATAGTTAACAGACACGATATGGCCAACTAGGATATTCTACTTGTGACATGATGAGACAAATAACAGTTTTTGTGTAGAAGAAGAAAAGAAAATAAATTGAATTGAGAAGAAGGCTTTAAAAAAGCTCAAGAACTTAAACACTTGAAAAATTAAAAAGTTAAATGCAAAAAAGAAAAAAAAATCAGTAGAAATAATTATTCTGGAAACAGTCTAGCAATTGTTGCAGAGCCAACTGACATTTTTTATTATTTTAAGTGGAAAACAAGGGAAAAAATGTACTCTTCCTTGTACAACACAACTAATTCAAAGATAATCTTGGACACTAACTTAAAGATATGTTGAATACTTTTAAAATCAGATCATTTACTGGGACACATTTTAAGGATGCAGAAAAGCATGCGAGAGAGTAACCCTAAAAAACGCAGTCCTTGTTTTCCACAGAGACCATATGTGTCTGATTAAATTAGCTGAGTAAACTTTCACAAATATATATAATCCCCACTGACAGCACTATGGACAGCATCCTTCTTAATGGGAGACAACAAGCTGTTCATGAAGGAAAGAGAAAAAGAGGAGGCTGGTCCCTGGTGGTTACCAGCCCTCTGTTTACAACCCACCTTGCCTCTTGATGCACAGGAACAAATCCATGTCTACTCCAGCCAGAGGTGTGACAAAGGAGCTCTAGCATTCAGAGGTTTGTGCAAGGGTCCCCTGATGCCCCTCTGTTGTAAGCTAACAAGCAGCTCTGCTGGAGGATCACCTGGGAGTGATTTACACCCCTGATCACATCTCCCGCTTCTGGTCTTAGCATTTTAAAGTGTGCCTGCATCTTTTGGTCATGTCCAGTCTAAAAGAGGCTCTTCCTCCTGTGACCCAGCTGAAGGGCCAGCTCATCACCATTGCAGCCACAGGAATTTCCACCCCTGCAGACAGAAAACAGAGGTGCCCAGTATTGCAGTTCAGACTCAAGGAACTGAGTCTCAGTTCTTGAGGAACTCAAGAAGCTGCAAAAGCTTCTTTCCAAGACTCTGCCAGGAATACCACACAGCTTAATTTCCTTATGTCCTATGCTATACCTGAGTATTGTGGAAACACATCTGCAAAGAACTCTTTTGCACTGAAGAACTTATATGCAAGTAGAGCAACTCTTACATGGTTTCCTTTTCATGTGATAGAAAGATATCCTCATGGATGAATACAGCCGGCCTTTTCCAAACTTGGAACTTTTGTGGCTATGCCAGCCAGTATAGTTAAATACAGGCAGCATGCTTCTTAAAGACTTTTGTATTGCTGTGACACCTCTCCAATGACACATGCACCTCCTCTCATTTTGAGCCTTCCTTCAGATGTCTAGGTTGTCTTTTCTATAAAGGATAATTAAACTTCCTGCTTCTCTAAATGTATAGAGACAACTTCAAACTTGAAATTAGGAAATTAGTACAGTAATACGAAAAAAAAAAAGTGTAGATTCAATTCTGCTGGACTCAACACACCAAAGACAGTTAGATATTTTCAATGCCAGCACAAAGCTAAATTATGTAATGTTTTTCAGAGAGAAAACATTTGATAGAACATTAGACACAAGCAAAACATCACAGATTAATTGTCCACAGTGTAACATGGAACACAGTCTTAGGGATGAGAAACTATGGGGGTTTTAGTTCAAGAGACGTCTCTTGTCAAAATTCTGAAAATCCTTCTTAAAATAGCAAGCCTTGAAAACTAAATAAAATTTTTAATATACATCTGCTAAAGAATAAAGAAAAAGTCCTAAAACAAAACTCCAGGGAATTATTTGAAAATACTGATCCTAGACAATTAAGCACATGGAAAATCTGAGCTTGACTGAGTTTTAGAATCTACACCAACAATGTGGTCATGAAGGAGGTAGCTCAGGCAGTGGAAATACCAACCTTAGGACCAGCTGTTTCTCAGTTGGCTTTTGCAGTTTGTGGTGAGTATCATGGCATCAGAGCATCTGTCTGGGCCACAGGAAGCAGAAGCAGGTCTAGGGCCAGATAACACTCCTAATATTGCTGGAAAAGCGCAAACAGGACCACGCACTTCAGTCTTACACTTTTTTTTTTCCTCTAGTGGTGACTGATAAACAAAAGAGAGACTCAGAGAACCACATCCCAGTAAATTGGGTGAGGCTGAAAAAGAGTAGCAACCAGACCTGTGGTCAGATTATGTGCTGATGAAAGAGATGTTTTACCTTCTGAAGCAATATTCACTGCAATAGCAATTGAAACCAGAAACAACGAGACAGGGTAACTGATTATTTGCTGATCACTATATGTACCCTTCAGCAACTTTGAAAGGCTGAGGCTGTGAAGAATAGGGAAAAGCTTCCTATTTGCAGTGTTCTGGGTGAGAGGAAACTTCTGAAAGTGTAAGTAAAGAATTTTTAAGAACTTGAGGGAAACATGCAGAGAAAGAAAGCATATGATGTGTACCTAGAACTCAGAGGGGATAGAGGAGTAGGGAAGACTTTTCATAAAGATTAAAGGAAACTGCACAACCATGTAAGTTATGACTCCATTGAAACACTGATAGACTAAACAGGAAGGAGGTGATTTTCCCTGGCAAGATATGGTAGGCAGAGGGAGATCTTTTTTGTAGCTCTTTTGTAGTTTCTTCCACTTTGGTCATCTAATCTATACTCCTGCATGTCATTGCTATTAAATTTTTGTTGTCCTACTTTGAATTCTGACAAAACCGCTTTCTTGCTCTTACAAATCCTTTTGCCTACTTTACTTTGTGCTATGGTCAGGTCCAAAGAAACACCTGGATTATGTAAAAAAAACAGGCATAAATGGGGATATCTGAGTGAATGTGGAGTGGAAGCACTAAGTTATAACACATCTACATCAGCAAGAGCATCATATGCCAGTGAGTGAAGCAAGAGTTAGAACCATTCTATGAACTGCTATAAACACTATATAAACTATAAACATTGCTCTGTAGCATTTACACACAATAACGATTTATTATTTTGTATTACGTGGAACAGATTGAAAATAATAAAGAGAACAACTTGAACCTCCAGAATGTCTCCTACAAGGTAGTTTAATTATTCATATGGGATCTGAAACTAGTAGGCTCAAATGCTTTTAAGACTAAATTGACTCCCTGTCTTTCACACACTGGGTGACAGCTTTCAATACTGGTCAGTTGACTGACAGCCTCTGACCACTACTCAATTTCCAGCTATGACACAAACTGGGGAGATGCATCTGAACTCAGAAGCCACCACAATAAAACAACAAAGCAGCTTCATCCCTGCAAGCAAGATAAGTTGGGGAATTAATAGTTTTTACTAGAGCTTAAAGACAAGATACAAAAGTTAGATGCTCTTGACATCACTTCCCCTAACTTCAAAACATTCAGCTCTGGGAGGAGAGTACTGAGAGTTTGTCTCTGATGCACAGCCTTAACCCAAGAATCTTGCTGTGTTATCTTTACAACTAAAAGTGATATTATTTTGTAGACTCAGTGTTGCCCACCTACAGCTGTATTAGTTTCTGTGAGTATGCTCAGCCAGTTACTGGCCTTTCCACCACGAAGGTCATGTTCTTCACCTTATCTACTTAAGAGGAAGACAATCTTTCTCATGTTTCAGAGTTGGCTTTTGCTGCAGATTAAGTGTTTGTCCTAGTTACAGCAGACCAGTTTATCACTGTGTGGGTGTAACCAAAACTGTATGTTCTACACCCCTTGTGCCATTTCTGATGGACTGTTAATAATGAATCATTTGCAGCAGCTTCCCAGGGCACACCTAACACCTCAGACTATAAGCTGGGTGTTAAAGAACTCTGGAAGGCAGAGGAATATTTCTGTCTTCACACCAATGACTCAGGTGTGATAACTCCCCTCTGGGGAGGCATTAGCACCTTCACACCCAGCCTGAGGGGTCATGTCTGCTAATGGACCACCAAAGATTCCAAAATATCCCACAACTCACAGTGTAAATCACCCACTGTGAAACTCCTTGCCATGGAGGAGGTATTGGGCATTCCCACCTGAACCTGAGCATATATAATCTTGAGGTCTGGGGACTTGCTCTCAACAGGAGCAGGCAAACAGGGGCGTGGCATGTCAGTGAGGGCACGGCACAGCAGTCTGCATGGCAGTTCACTCAGGCGGGGCAAGCTGAGAGGACACAACCAGCTCCCAGCTCTCGTAGGTGAGGATTTTTTCCTGCAATTAAATCCAGTAATGGTTTCCAGAAAAATGAAAGCTGTTGCTGCTGTTAACACAAGGAGTGTATCTACAAAGACACTACCCTCCAAGAAGGATGAAGCCACCTAGGCCCCTGGCTGTGCAGAGTGTTTGAGCCTGGCATTGGTACCGGAAGATGGTATGGGAGGCACCCGTGTATGACATGAGGAGGTAAATGACTTGCTGTGCTTAGTGGGAGAGCTTAAGGAAGAGGTAGAGAGACTAAGGTGCATTAGGGAGAGTGAAAAGGAAATTGACTGGTGGAGTCAAACCCTTTCAACTCCTAAGGGAGTCCAACAGGAAAGAGCAAAGCGCTGCCCCTCCTGCCATAAGGCAGATAGAGCAGATCAAATTGATGGGGGGGAATAGAAACAGGTCCCTGACTGGAGAGGTAGAAGAACCCTCTCTCGAACCCCATCACCTCCCCGGGTGCCCTTAAAGAATAGATATGAGGCCCTGGACCCAGAAAGTCAGTCAGAGGACAGCCAAGAAGATCTGCCTGGAGACCCTGCTGGTTGGACTCCGTCTACAAGACAGATTACAACCACAGCTATAACAAAAAAAAAAAAAAAAAAAAAAGAGTGGTTGTCGTCAGTGACTCCCTTCTGAGGGGAACTGAGGATCCTATATGTCACCCAGACCCATCCCACAGGGAGGTCTGCTGCCTTCCCAGGGCCAGGGTGAAGGATATTAGTAGGAGACTTCCTGAGCTAATTCAGCCCTCGGGCTATTATCCACTGTCAGTAATCCAGGCTGGCAGTGAGGACATTAATGGAGGAAGTGCCAGCATAATTGAAAAATACTTTAAAGCACGTGGTCAGTCAGTTCATGGGACAGTTGATATTTGTCTCAGTTCCTGTGCTATCTGGGATGGATGAGGAGTTAAATAAAAGGAGGAGTAGAAAAGCCCATCTCATAAACAGGTGGCTAAAGGATTGATGTCACTGCCAAAATTTTGGGGTTTTTTATCATGGGGCAAGCTCCATGGCACCTAGTCTCCTCAAACCAGATGGGCTTCATCTTTCTAGGAAGAGCAAGAGCACTGTAGCACATAAGTTGGCGGGGCTGATAGGGAGCGCTTTAAACTAGGTTTGAAGGGGAAGGGATTGAAACCAGGCTCTCCAGAGATTAGCCTAAGGATGGAAAGCCTGAGTTAAGAGGGAAATCAGCAGCCCACTTGAAGTGCATGTACACTAATGCACACAGTATGGGCAACAAACAAGAGGAGTTGGAAGCCATCATCCAGCAGGAAAGCTATGACATAGTTGCCATCACAGAAACGTAGTGGGATGGCCTGCATGACTGGAGTGCTGCTATAGGTGGCTACAAGCTCTTCAGAAAGGACAGGCAGGGTAGGAGAGGTGGAGGGGTGGCTTTATATGTTAGAGAGTCTCTTGACTCTGTTGAACATGAGGTCAGCAATGACAAAGTTGAGTGTCTGTGGACCAGAGTCAGGGGAAGACCAACAAGGCTGACATCCTCATGGGTGTCTGTTATAGACTGCCGTACCAGGATGACGAAGCAGATGAATTATTCTACAAGCAGGTGGTGGATGTCTCAAAATCACCAGCCCTCATTCTTGTGAGTGACTTTAAGCTGCAGAATATCTGCTGGAAGCTCAATACTGCAGAGAAGAGGCAGTCTAGGAATTTCCTAGAGCGTATAGAGGGCAATTTCCTTCATCAGCTGGTAAATGAGCCTACCAGGAGTAAGGCCCCACTAGACCTACTGTTTACAAACAGAGAGGGGCTGGTGGGGGATGTAGTGGTTGGAGGCCTCCTGGGGCACAGCGACCATTAAATAATAGAAATTTCAATACTCAGAGATGCAAGGAGAGCCATCAATAAGACTTCTACGCTGGGCTTCTGGAGGGCAGAGCATACCCTGGGAAAAAACCTTTGAAAACAAGGGGGTCCAGGAGGGATGGATGTGCTTCAAGCAGGAAGTTTTGAGTGCACAGGAACAGGCTATACCAGTGTGCTGAAAGGCTAGCCAGTGGGAAAATGACTGGCTTGGTTAAACAGGGAGATTCTGAAGGAAATCAGGGATAAAAAGAGAGTTTACCAACTGGGGAAAAAAGGGCTGGCTACTTATGAAGAATTTAGGAAGACAGCTAGATCATGCAGAAAGAAAATCAGGGAAACAAAAGTGCAATTTGAAGTTCATTTGGCCACTTCTGTTAGGAATAACAAAAAGTCCTCCTATAAACACATTAATAACAAAAGGAGGGGCAAAGAAAACCTCCATTCTCTGTTGGACTTGGAGAAGTACTTAACACCTGCTTTGCCTCAGTTTCTACCAGTAAGACAGGTGGCCCTCAGGACAACTGGCCTCTGGAGCTGGTAGACAGAGATAGAAAGCCAAATAACCCTCTTGTATTCAATGAGGAAATAGTGATTTACTGAGCCATCTGGATCCTCACAAGTCTATGGGACTAGACGGGATCCATCTTAGGATAATGAGGGAGCTGGCAGAAGAGCTTGCCAAGTCACTCTCCATCATCTTCCAACAGTTCTGGCTCAGTGGGCAGGTCCCATATGACTGGAAGTTGGCAAATGTGACCCCAATCCACAAAAAGGTCTGCAAGGCTGACCCTGATAACTACAGGCCTGTCAGCCTGACCTCGGTGCCTGGCAGGGCTATGAAGCAGATAGATCATCCTGAGTGCAATCACGTAACACCTATAGGATGAACAAGGGATCAGATCCAGCCAGCATGAGTTTAGGAGAGGCAGGTCTTGTCTGACCAACCTGATCGCCTTTTATGATCAGGTGACCCACCTGGTGGATGAGGGGAAGGCTGTGGATGTAGTCTATCTAGACTTCAGCAAAGCCTTTGACACTGTTTTGCATAACATACTCCTAGAAAATCTGGTAGTCCATGGTTTGGACAAGTGTACTCTCTGCTGGGTTAAGAACTGTCTGTATGGCTGGGCCCAGAGCATGCTGGTGAACGGTGCTGCATCCAGCTTGTGGCTGGTCACTAGTGGTGTCCCCCAGGGGTCAGTGTTGGGCCCAGTCCTGTTTAACATCTTAACTGATGAGGGGATTGAGACCATCATCAGCAAATTTGCTGATGACACCAAGCTGGGTAGGAGTGTCAACCTGCTGGAAGGCAGGAGGGCTGTGTAGGGGGATCTGGATAGACTGTAGAGATGGGCTGATTCCAATGGGATGAAGTTCAATAAGGCCAAGTGCCAGGCCCTGCACTTAGGCCACAACAACCCCATGTAAGCGCTATAGGCTGGGGACAGAGTGGCTGGAGAGCAGCCAGACAGAAAGGGACCTGGGGGTTCTGATTGACAGGAAGCTCAACATGAACCAACAGTGTGCCCAGGTGGCCAAGAAGGCCAATGGTATCCTGGCCTGTATCAAAAATAGTGCAGTCAGCAGGACAAGGGAAATGATCCTTCCCCTGTACTCTGCGTTGGTGAGGCCAAACCTTGAGTATTGTGTTCAGTTCTGGGCCCCTCAGTTCATGAAAGATATTGAGGTGCTGGAGCAGGTCTACGGAAGAGCAACAAGGCTGGTGAAGGGACTTGAGCACAAGTCCTATGGGGAGAGGCTGAGGGAGCTGGGGCTGTTTAGCCTAGAGAAGAGAAGGCTTAGAGGTAGCCTCATCGGTCTCTGCAACTACCTGAAGGGAGGTTATAGCCAGGTGGGGTTGGTCTCTTCTCCCAGGTAGCCAGCAATAGAACAAGGGAGCACAGGCTTAAGCTCTGCTAGGGGAAATTTAGGATGGATATTATAAAGAAATTCTTTACAGAGAGAGTAATCAGGCATTGGGATGGGCTGCCCAGAGAGGTAGTAGCTTCACCATCCCTGTAATTTTTTAAACTGAGATTGCACGTGGCACTTAGTGCCATGATCTAGTAAACAGACTACAGTTGGGTCAAGGGTTGGACTCGATGATCTCGGAGGCCTTTTCCAACCAATCGATTCTAGGTTTCTGTGATTCTTTGACTTCTGGTACCACTCGTCGGATTCAGCAGAGGAAGAGAACCTCAACAGGACTGAAACTGCCACACTCGACCAGACGGTGACCATCATTCTCACCAACAGGTTTTCCATTTCTTTTACTTTGCACTCAGGGGGACTATGTGGTGCTCAGGACAGGGGCTAAAGAACTCCATTCTGTTCATACCCTGCAACAGCTGGGTGAAACGCTTCCCCTTTCCCTTCCCCCTCGGCAGCGTGGCCCCCGAGATGTCCCAGGAAAGAGACACACAGAGACCGCAGGAGGGGAAAGCAGAGAGAGAGTTTATTCACGTGGTCAGTGGTATTTAAAGGGCTTTAAGGGATTTTGGTCACAACCAATAAAAATCGAGGGTTAGCAACAAATGGGGAAAAGGTTAACAAAGGACTAATAAGGGAGGGTTTCACATAGTCTTATCAAGGCAAATTCTTGCATACTAATTTAGGGAGATAAGAGTTTTCTCAAGGGGTCTTGGGAAGAAGAAAGGTGACTCAAGGAAAAAAAAGGCAAAGAATACATTTTACAATACAGTAAAAGCCTCTGTTTTTAAGGCATTATGGCTGGTTTCTTTATTTTCTTCACAGGCCCACTGCCACAGTACCCAGGGTTATACATCTGGGTTTTGTGGATTAAAATCAATTTTTTTCTCTGTATCAATGTATTTATTGTAATCTTTTTAGTAAATTGTAACTCTGACTTATAATCTCTCTTGAGTCACATTCATTCTTCCCACCAGTTTGCCTTTAAACCAGTACAGTACTCTCTTCACATTCAGGGTTCATACACTCCTGCAGACACCTGTGAGAAGATTCCATGCAGATCATGATGGAGAGATCCAATCTGCATTCTGCTCCCCCTACCTTGGGTGTACCACAAGCCTCCAAAGCTTGAGCCTATCAGCAAAGAAAAACAGAGCAAGACAATACTTCTAACAGGGAGCATTCAGACTTGTTGAGGAAAAGTGAAACAGTTAAAATGAAGGTTTAGAAAAATAAGTCTGTGCACTGTCTTTTGGAGAATTGACTTCTCCCTCCTGTCTTTTTATTGACTTCTGCATCTGCAATGGTCCCACACAGTCCCTGGGGAAGTCTCTTGCCATACACCACCTTTGAGCCTTTGGGCTGGAAGTTTAGTCTTCACTGCAGCCAGGACTTCTTTTCCTTTTAAAAGCCTCCCTGTTGGTTTTCATGCTGAAAGCACCCTGTCTGCTGTCTGTCTCTGGACATGAGTACAAGATATATTGACTTTGGCAGCAAAGACATATTAAAAGGTTTTCTTTTACAGGCAGTTGTTTTTATGCACTAGTTCACTGCCCATTTGGCAGTGCCCAGACAACAGTTTTGGAGGCCACACTGTAAATCAGCTCTCTGAAATAAATATTCTGAGTTACAAATAACCTTTTTAAGGTTTGGGTTTGGATTTTGTTTTTTTTTTTTATTTTGTTTTTTAAACTCACATCAGTTTGGTGCCAAAAGAAATGGAACAGAGCCACCATATACAGCAAGGCCATGGGGCAGCAACTAAGGACAGGCATCTTGTGAAGCTGGCATGCTGAGTAATGAAAACAAGTATCCTGTGAGGCCACCCTCTCACCAGTCTGCATTCGCAAAGTATCCCTGACAAAGCAGACTGTTCCGTGTCACAAAAGAGCAGCGTTTCCTCCTGCAAAGTCTTGGTCAGAGTTGAAGTACACCAGATAAAAAAACAAGCAGCCAGCTACCTTTCTGCCCCACCACACCACTTTGAAAGAACAAGTGCTTTTAAAACAAACTGGAAGTACTTAAATTACAGAGGTTTTCTCTCTGTCATAAATTCAGTAATGTGTATTCCAGCAGGAAGACGGACTTTTTAAAAATATCAGAAACACAAGACAAATATTTGTGCCTGCTGCACAAATAACGTGGTATGATTTCAACTTCAGAATGTAGCAGTGTCTTTCAAAGTTGATGTCGAGCACTAGCCAGTGGACAATAATGAAATTAAAAGAGTACATAAATAAGAGGTTTGGTAGCCGAAGGGTTGGTTTCTGTTTCCTAAAAAACAACCAAAACAGTGAAACTGGGGCAGACAGTGATGTTGGAGGGGAAACAAAGAGAACTTTTGAAGATGCTTTTCCCTTTTTTACATCTTAATGACATCTGATACCATTCTTCACCTACCTGTTTAACTCATGGAAAAAGCTGTCTATTAACTCTGTAAGTCAAAGGAAAACCAGCAAGACTTAGCAACAATCTGGAGATTTTTGATCATATTAATCTTTAATACAGGAATCATATTGTTAATGTTACTGTGCTCATCAGCTAGTCATGTACAGATGGTAGGATAGTTTACCTACTTTGGTCTTATTATTATTTTGCCTCTTTTCTCCCTCTGGCACTTGTCTTCATATTTCTAAGAACTTTCTACCTCCCACAAGACTTCTGCATTCTTCCACTTGCTCATGAAATATATGATTGCCATTTTCTAAATCAAACTGAGTCGGGGGATTATCCTGACCTGAAACACCAATAGCAGCTCTCACAGTCACAGTCCATTGAACATTATTAATTTATGATCACATTTTGCTGTGCCTTAGCCACTTTAGTTCTTTCTGTGAGTTAACTTACCAGAGCAAGCCTGTATGCTGCACAAAATACTAGAAAGTAGGATAACATACTGCTGAGGCACTCAGTATGTCAGGTAATGGGAAAGTATGCCACATCTGAAGGATGGCAAAGTTTTCTGCTTTCTGTTTTGACTCTTGAATTTGTGCTAAATAGAGGTAGCACGGGAACACAGATAATTTAGTTTAGCATTTAGATGTTCAAATGCTATCATTTCTCTTTGAAATAATTTTGGTTTTATCATGTTCCAACACAATCAGAGTCCGGTCTTCAAATAAAGGGATATCAACACAAAAGATATTTGTAAACCTACCTCTTCTGCTTATTGTACCTGAAGAAGAAAGCAACACCCAGACACTTTGAGTAACCAAATCAGTGATTTTCCAATGCATTTCAAAGTGAAAGCCTACACAGCTATATGGTATGTTCAGCATTGCTTTTCACATTTTCAAACTCGTTAAATAAGAAGCAACATAAGGAAAGGGCTACTTGATCATTTGTTAAACAAATATCAAAGATATGCATACTAATGCCAGAAGGAGTGCTTTCGGGTGTTCTATTTACAGAATTGTAATTACATTTGCTGTTTGAATTGGCCCTCCAAAGAATTAAAAATAAGCAGCCATGGCTTTTTATTGCTATCCAGTGTTCCCTGGTGGCTTCTCTCTGAGTGTTCTGACTGGCAATTGTTCCAGGCTCACTTGTGCCAGTAATGCATTTGTTAATTAGGCTAAGAGTACTACAAAACCCACAACACAAGCCTCTTGTCAGCATATGCTGATCTAACCTCTTGAAAAGACAGTTATTTAAATAGATGCCTTTTGAGCTTTTCCTAGGTTGTTTTTTTTTTTCTCTAGCATGTAAATACTCCTTTAAACATTAGCTATGCTGGTTTAATTTTTTATGGGATCAAATATTTGTTTAATTCTTGTTTTCCGTGTTCAGTTTTCCATTTCAATGTGCTTTACTCCCCTAATTTCCAACATAAAAAAGAGGAAAGTCTTGAAACAAAAAAACTTTTTTTACACCAGTCAAAATAGCTTTCTGCACCTCTAGTTATATCTAATGTCAGACTGGACTTCTGCAAAGATTGGAAAGAATATGTAGATTTTGCACTTTTCTGCACCAGCACTAAGAATATGAGAACAGCACCAATGACATGACTGAGGCTAAGAGGACAATCCACAGTGGAGGAGGACCACCTAAAATAAATCCGAATATCCAGCAGATCTGATTCTGTGCTTCAGCCATTCAGGGGGAAGAAAGAGAGGAACTTAATTAGGCTGTAAATAACTTCATTACTGGTTGAGAATGATCTGGCAACAAAAACTCACTATGCAGTTCATCAGTCTTTTTAAATAATTTTCACCTGTCCAAAGGTTGCGACCAACTCTGTAATCTACAAAATTGTTTTCACACCATTCTCCATAGCCCTTTATGTCTAAAATCTGTAAGTTATGGGGACACTGCTTCTCAAGACAACCTCAGGCCAAGAGGAAAGCTGCAGAAACTCGACACATCACCTATTAGAATGGACAGAAATATAATATACATTTTAAAGCAAAACACATTAAAGGAATGCCTTTCATTTTCATATTAGATGACAAAATACTGAAATTGTATTCAAAAGAAAGGCAATTCGAACCCATTGTGATTCTTTCCTATATTCTATGCAAATTTCTTAATATGAAAGCTTTTTTTTTTTTTATGCATTATAGGAGACAGCATTTTATCAAAAGATTTGCTTAAATATTTTCTATCTATCTCAGACCATAGTGTGGACTGCTACACACACAGAGAAACATTATTCATCTCAATTCAGTGTGCAACACAACATTGAAAAAAAATGAGTTGATCTTCGCAACACAAATAGCATGATTCACTTAGAAGCCAAGCAACAGTGGAAGGTTCTCTGTTTTGGTTATCTGCCCAAACATGTACTCAGGACTGGGGCTGAAGCTTGATTTTCTGGGGCTTGTCTTCTTTTACATTGAAAACATTTGGGTTTTTTTCCCCTCTGAGGGAAAAATAACTAAAAGGAAATATCTAAAATAATTTAAAAAAGAGTTTTGTCTGGGACACAAGAAAATGAACAGAAAGGTACTCTACGTCTTCTTTTATATATGTGTATACATGTCTAATTTAACTCAAGCATTTCTACACTTCACAGTACTATAGCAACTGCAGTGTAGCCACACTAAAACACGCAGGGGATGAAGAGGAATATGGGAAGGAAGTTCCATATGTGAGCAGGCTTCACAAGATCTGTCCTTTGATAAATTCACAAAATGACAAAATTAGTGGGGACTGAGATTCTGAACTACAATGGAGCCTAATATATTGAACATCAAAGTGCCAGCCAACTCATTAACTTGTGCTGAGAAACATGAAGCAGGAGTACAAAAAATATTTGCCTTTGCTGAAAATATTTGATAAACATTTCACTTCAGAAAGAAGTGTTATAAATGCCTATATAATTTACTTGTATGGATAATTGCCTTTATGAGAAAGCCAGCATTATGACAGCATCACTAACACCGCAAATTCTTGGTTTTGACACTTCTTCCTTAAGTATGGACTGAGTTTTCAGACTGATTTTTCCGCCTGCTGTCAAACAAGAAGGTCTAGTGAAGAAAACAATGGGAAAAGCAGCCCATAAGAGATACTTTTAACTTATAAAATTGGAATTAAGGCTATCACAAGTAATATTCTAGCTCAATCGTGGCCAAATCTGTAATACACTTGGGGAGTTCCTCAAACATCCTGTGATAGGGAGGAAAGGTGCTAGATTTTGGAAGTGTGGAAAATGAAATGACTCTGTGCGGGCAGGAAGAAGAGAAGAAAAATAATAGAAGTTTAAAATTACTTAGTATTGTAAATTTTAGGTAAAGATAGCCTGTATGCAGGTGTTTTATATTTGCTTATAGCCTTGAACTATGCATCCCTCATTTGGGTCAACTATTGGCAAAAGTTGGAGTTTTCCTCATAGCCTGCAGCTATACTGCTGTAGAGCCCAGCCTCAGCTACCCTGAGTTGAAGATTGTTAATTGTTAATTGACAGCCCAAACCTAGGCAGGATGGAATGCTGACATAGACCAGGAAAGGCAAAGATGGTGGTTGTTTCCTAGATTGCCGCAAACCAGGGCAAGTGGCCCTGACACTTTCACAGTATTTTTAAATTAACACACCAAACGCTAAAAATCAAGTCTCTCCTACAGCTCTACTGTGGCATTTCTAAATAAATAGATGCATCTGTTCCAGCGACCTCAAGCACCTACTACCACCCAATGAATCCTGGTATACCTGTTGTCTCTAGTTTATATGGGTATGTGTATGTATATATGACTGAGTATGGTACAATTTCCCTGTCCTGCCCCCACCATGGCTCAGGAAGGTTCTGTTGTCTTCAGCTGCACAGCCCTTGGCAGGTGTCATCAAACAAACAAACAAACAAACAAACATACAAACCTGAACAAACTCTGGTCACTGGACTTCAGAATTTAGGAAGTTAAAGAAAATAAAATCCGATAAGTAATAAAACTTCTTCATTTTTGACTTTCTATGTAGAGACCTGACAGTTTATCTCACTGCTGAAACAAAAGAGAATAACCAGTCCTCCAGCATCAAGAGACCAGTGAGGTTGTACTTTGTACCTGTATTTAGGGCTGAGTTCTGAACACAATCACATAGGTTCAAAAACCTCCAAAAGCTGAGTACAATAAAAGAAACTGACAGTTCTTAGCACCTGAAGTGATTTCAGATTCTCAGGAGTCATACTTAATTTCTGACTATGAGGTGTCAGCAATATATGAGAAACCCTCAGCCAGCTGAAATCATACGTCAGAAGTACAAAACCAGAGAAACAATAGAATGGGTAACACAATATTTTTCTGCTACTGTGCCCATCTCTATAGCTCTCTATAACTTCTGTCTCAGATGCTCTTGAATAATCCTTTTTGCATTCCTATGTCTTTAAAATAGCACCTATATTTCACTGGATCTTGCATAAAGGCAGAGATTTTCAAACTGTGAGCTGGGACTCAACAAGTCTTGGTAGCTTTTCACAGTATAGTAGCATACTTCCTTCCCTCTTCCTGCTTGTGTCTCTTTGCTCTGTCTGAGGGGTACTGAGTGGTGTACCCCAATAAATTTCTAGAAGAACTAGTGAATGACACAAGATACAGGCAGTTGTGCAGTATATTGTATAGTTACCTCAGTGTATGTGAATACTATGCTATTGACACTAGACAAAGCTCAGATTCTACCTAGAGAAGGGCAGAATCAATAATCAGAAGATTTTTAGAGATGTCTGTGAAATATTTTTATCATCCAAAGATCAAAGTGAGTCTGCTATGGTCATTACATCAGTTCATCAGTTTCATCCTTATTTCCCAGAAAATTTACCTCTACTTGGTGATAATTTTTCTATTGGTTTCTGTTTTCTCCATGGAGTATTATTTTTATTTCCAGAAAGAGAAACAAGATATAGCATGAGCATCTATGGAAGCAAGAAATGTTTTTATTTTTTCCCCACTGCATAATTTTTTCTATATGTAAGAACATATTGACCTAGCCAGGAAGAAGAAGTGCAAAATCATTAACTAGAGCTTCAAATAAGCTAAAGGAAAACATAGCACAAATGAACACTTAAAAATCATAATTTTGTAGATTCACAAGACATCTATCATGCTCTTCTGACAATATTTTCAACATGTGTCTATGTATTTACCACATTTTACAGCATCAGTTATGTCTATCCTGCCTGAATCCTGTAGAAATTCTTTTGCTAACCTAATAAATGAAGTGGAAAAGTTTACTAATAACAGGTAGTGCTCAGGATACTCAAAACTATCGTTTTGAAGTGTTAACGATACCAAGAGGTGAAGAATTAAAATGGTAGATGAAAACTAGTCTTGATAAATGTAAAACAATGTATAATGAAGAGTATGACTGTACTCATACATACATACATACGGTTGAGGTTTCAGTTAGACACTTCAATGCAGAAAAGTAATCTTGGAGTCTTTGTGGGTTGTTCTCTGGAATTATCAACTGAAAGTTTCAACCAAAAAGAGAAGTAGAACATGAGGAATTTTTTGGAAAATATTTGAGAACAAAACAGCAACAACATTATGCATTAAACCATAAGGAACTCATATTTTTGACGTTGACCATAATGTTGGCCGCTCAATTTGAAAAATTATATAGCAGAAGAAGGAACAGTACAGATGAAGATGAGAGATTCATAATCCCATATGAAATGGGATTGAATATTCTTGAATTCCACACTACTAAAAAAAAAAAAAAAAAAACAAACACAAAAAAACAAACCCCACAAAAAACAGAAAACAAATCCAGAAAAAAACCCCAAACAACAACAACAACAACAACAACAAAACAAAACAAAAAAAAAACACACAAACCCAAAACCCCTAAAGACAAAAAAATCTCAAGCAAATAAACAAAAAAAACTCAAATGAAACAAAACTTAAACAGACATTCAGGACAGACAGAAGGTGTCTTAATGAAAATTACTCAGAGATGCCTATAACATGAGTGGGGAACAATTGTTGGCAATTTTTTTCTAAACAGAACTAGGAGTTTCCCAATACAAGTATCAGAGGCTTAAAAGAAAGAAAAAATAAAACAACCCCAAACACATTCATTTCAAAAAACTGCATAGTTCTTTTGCATAGAATAACAAACAGAATAATGCACAGAATTCACCATTGCTGAATGTTACAGATGTCAAAGGCAGGTATGGTTTCAAAAAAAAGGACACATCACTGTAACAAATTCTGTCTTGGGAAGCCCCTGGCTCACTGATCCACACAAGGAAAGTGGCTATCGTGAAAGAACAAGCTGTTCTTGCTTTGTTTTCTTATTCACTTCCTCAGTATCTGCTACTTTTACTGCCGCGGAAGGAACAATGAAAGTGGCATTTGACGCCTTTGTTGGTTTTGCAGCTGTCAGTGTTAATCCTTTAATCTTTTTTCACTTTATGAGCCTAATTCAAGGCTGAATGAAGCCTAGTTTCTTTCGAAGTCAGTGGGAATAGTACTCACCTTTTCCCCTTTAAGTTGCATAAAGCCATTCTCTTCCTCAGATACAAGTTTGCACCACCTGCAGTGAGGGAAGCAACTCAGATTCCTAAATACTTCTATGCTTCTTACATTACGTGCAGCCTACTGATAATGCTTCTGTCAAGGAGAATCTTCAGTCTTCGTGATCATATTGGAAACAGAGCCAAGAACCCTAAAACCTTAAGGTTCCTCTTCACAGATGCATTTTCCAGCTTCATCACTCAAGAGGATACCCAAGACAGCCTTATTTCTACAGGGACTGCACCAGGATGTTTGAGATAATATGAATTATGAGCCCTTTGTAGTTGGAAGTAGCAATTATAAGTCTGGAGTTCTAGTTGGAACAGACTGAAAAGCACTCCAGATTTTCAGGATTTGGATCAGCCTATTGAGAAAATAGAATGGGTTCCTAATGAATCAGGATGTTACTTGCTTTTATGGTTATACTGATAACCAGTTCAGTTAAAATGCAGCCAAAGATGCTGTTACTATGAGAGAGATGTGATCCCATCTGGACAGGGTTTTTTTAATTTGAACTTCCAAAGTTCTCTCTGCTTTCAATTTAAAGTAACAGTCAGGCTTTGTGAAATTATTAAATGCATGCTTTGTATTTTGGGTTAAACTGCTCTTTTGCAAAAGTTACACATACTACATATTTTAAGAACATTTAGGAAGTTGCAGTTAGGTTTGTACCAAGCTGAACAACATTCCTGCAAGAGAGTGATCCTAAGAACAATTTGACTAACCTGCAAATTCTATTACATGTCTCAATCACACCTTCTCTAACTAAAACTATGACTGCTTTCAACACTTCTTTCCTCACAGCTTCCCTCTCATTCCAGAAAATCACAGAAATTAGAGCATACATATCTTTCTCAAGCAAAGGCACAAGAAAGCAGTTTACTGCAAATAACCTGTTCTCTATCAGGGGCATCTCTTTGTTGACATACAGTGCTAGTTGACAAATCTAGAAGTAAGAGGAACAAAACATTTTGCTATTTTTCAAACAATTGTCAATCTCTTTTAGGAAATTCTCTTCAGACCAAAGTATTTGCTTTTAACATTTTTCACCTGAACTTGCATTTGTGCTTCTTGCTTAGAGGCATGAGTGCCATCTATAGAACAGTCACAAGCAGATATTTACAGGAATGTTGAGAAAGAAGTGAGAGTTTTGTCCCTGTTGTCCCAGGAGACAGTTTTGTCACTTTAACAAAAGTTCCTTTTGCTATTCTGTTTATGTGCACAACAAATTCAGTAACTTTCCACAAGTGGAGGTTTAACATAAGTAAACAAGTGTCATTACAATTTTAAGCAGAGAAAGAATCACTGACAGAGATAATGATATTGATATTTGTTCAAAGACTGTGCTGTTGTTTTAATTTAAAATAAACTGTATATGCCTGGTGCACCAGCAGAGGCACAAATACTTAGCATAATGAGAAATACATTTTTTTTTTCTTCTGTGCATTAAATCATGTACAAAAAAAAGAATGAAAACCAAACAAATAACTCCCACCCCACTCTGCTAATTCTCTTCTTCTAAATAAGAGTGTTTTATGATAGGTTATTTATACAATGAATTTCCTTTGATCTTCCTGTCTAGTCTTTAATAAGATATAGAGGTATTGAGTATTTTAGTTCCATCTCTATCATAAAAGCTTTCTTCTCTAATCCATTTCTTTCCTTGTTTCCTTTATGTCTGATGGCAACCACTTTCTCATGATGAAAAGGATTTTAATTGAGGCACTAGGAGTAAATTTGTAATCCTTTCTGTGAAGCCTTTCTTCCTGTTATGTATCTTTAAGTTGCAAATATATCCAGCTTGTGATTTAAAATATAATTGTGTTTTGTATGGAAAATACAGACATGGAAAGCAGAGGGCACCCTATCACGTGCTAACTCTCCTATCACAAGAAAAGAAATAAATAAAAAATAAATTTAAAAAAAAAATAAGAGGGAGAGGAGAGGAGAGGAGAGGAGAGGAGAGGAGAGGAGAGGAGAGGAGAGGAGAGGAGAGGAGAGGAGAGGAGA
>JAWWEE010000074.1:86693526-86771797 GCA_035221455.1 Xenops minutus | reverse complement strand
TGGAATACTTCCTTAGTTATGACATTGTTACCAAGGAAGGCCTAAACCAAAACCAAGAAAACTAAACCACCACAAGTTCACATCTGAGAAACACCATCCTTCGCATGTCTGCCTCGATGTCTTTGGCCTTACCTAGATAAGTAATTTTGCCATATTCTTCTCCAGGAAATATTCCTATTTGACCATGGAGAAAATTTACTTCTGCAAACTGCTGAGATTTGCCTCTCTTGGATCCTTTCTAACCACACTTCAAAATGGCCATCATGCATGAAAACATTCCTGTATATTTTTAATATTGTCCCTTTAGGTTTTGGCTTTAATCCACTGCTTTTAATATTTCTACAGAGATAGATATTATGTAAAGGGCATGTCTGAATCCAACTTCCTTTAAAGAATCACATTACTAGCTTACTGCAAAGACTCATATTCCTTAGGATTTGTTGTTTACTTAAAATCAAACATAACACTTACAGAGAGAACCTGTTGGGCTACTGGTCTAAGTGCTTTTCAGCTTGTAGCAACCAAACTTTATATATGTTTGCACTCTGGTGAGACATACTAATGTTATAAAGTTATGTTATTAAAGGGGGCTGTAAAGACATGGTCCTTAGGAACATTTCCTGGGATGCAGGATGCTGCTTGACCATCTAGATACGCCAAACCACTGAGATTGAAGCTATGTAGAGGTAAAAAAAACCTGAAAATTTTACTTTGTAACAAAGTCTCTTTCAATTCTACCATCAAAAAGGGCAAGCTGTATCCCATTTTCTCCTTATGTGCTCCCTGTGACAAATTTTATTATGACCAGTCACAAATTAATGGAGCAAAATTAACAAGTCCTAGCACACCTCACCAATTTCCAGTTTCAGAAGTGTTGAATGACCTCTACAGGATGTCACAATCCTTGGTTCATTGTAGCACCATAGGGGAATTACCTTTCCCAGTGCTTGTGCTACCTGCCACGGAAAACACTGACTGCCGTAACTGTGGGTTTGTGACTCTGCAGGTTCCACACAACTGTGAAGTACTCAAGGGCACCACAGAAGGGCGTCTCTTCCTGAAAAAGTAGCAGAATGTGTGTAATATGGTCAGTTTGGGTTTAGCGCAGCTATATCAACTGTTTCAACAAGATACTGTCTCCCTGCTCCATTTTTTTTTTGCTATTCTTTAGAAAATAGCACTATCTGTAATGACAAGTAACAAAAGGAAAAGTAAGCAGCTGATTATTCACAGTAGGCAGGAACAGGTTAGTTAGGACCTGTGATACCTTTTATTTGACTGATTGCTATAGCTGGAAAGTTTCAACAAGTTTTCAGACTCATGTCTTGTTGCCTTGAAGACAAACCTGAAGGTTCTGCACAGTTTGATCAACTTTTCCTAATGGTACCAACTAGTTCAATATACATTGCTTCTGTTTACAAACTTTGTTTGCCTGTGTTCTTAAATCATTACAGCTCCAGTAAAATGCTGGAGCTTACAATTTGATTAATAAAGTATGGAAAGTGTTAAAAAACTCTATAACAAAATAATAAGTTAGCATTCTGGTGTGGCATTCTTGGTTTGTCTGAAGTGCCAGCTAGGGTATCTGAATGGCAACATCCTTATTTTGCCATCTTTCTCTCTTTTAATATTGTGGAACAGGAAGAAATTTTGTTTAAAATAAAGGAAATCAGACTTTTGAAGATTACAAATGAAAAAGTTTATGTTTAAAACTAAACCCAAAAAATACCATCTGGTTCTGTAATGCCCAAATTAAAAGGAAAACTGGCCAGTAGCACCTCACTTGCTAGTATGTGTTGTCTTCTGAAGAGTGCCAAATACAAAGAATCATGGATTCTTAATACAACATTAACTTTTCTAAACACATATGATAAATATGCATGATCTCCACTGATTAATCCAGAAATGTATCAGCCACAATTCAGATGTCAATTGGTGTGCTATCTGAAAAATATCAGTTTCACTGAAAAATATGTATATTTCATATGAATTTCTATAAAATTGAATAATCTAATTTCAAGCTTTATTATCAGCTTTGAAGTCCATGAAAGACTTCAATGAAAAAAAGATAATGCTCCTATTATTTTTGTCTGAACACAACTATACTTTCTGGTGTACTCAGGGCTTATCCTAAAAATTAATGACCTGCAAAGAATATTCAATTAAACCATTTTTTGTTTGCATATCTTAACTATCTAACAAAAGTATATCCGTTGGGAGGATGTAATGAATTGAACATAGGTGAAAAGTTCTTTTCAGTTAAGCATATAAAAAATTTAATAGAATTCATAGTTTGCAAAATTGCCACAGTTATGGTAAAAACATCATTGTCAGAGAAACCAAAATATTTAATTTTATATGAAATGTTATAACAGACATAAGTTTCTTTTTTTCTCTAGAACTAAATAGAACCTAAATTCCATTGTAATTTTTAAAATCTATATTTAATTCATAGCAAAATAGTGGGATATGTTTCATATAGAAAGGTGGACTACACTTTACACAAACAAAGGTGATAGGACAAACATTTAATTTGCTCAAGAAACTGTACTGACTGAAGAACTAGACAGGCAACTTCAAAGCTGAAAATTATTTTGCAGTGTGAACATACCACAGTGAAGGTTAACAGTCAAGTTTTTAGCAGTTCCTTTCAAAGCAGCAGAGACACAACTTCATGCACTAAAAACAACGCATTGTCTTCTCATCTGCAAGATATGATTTTACAGTGCTATAGATTCTTACATAAGGAAAGGGTTTTGGTTTTTCTCTGAAGTTGCACAATGTCTGCAACTTCTCAGGTGCAATTTATATGACTTAAGGGCAAAAAGGCCTTATTCTGCTAGTGAATGAGAACAATTCCATTAGCTCAAATATGGATTGTATCAGTGTGCTCACCATCAGTGAATTTTGTACCGGCTGAGATGAAAGCAAGGTATGTCATGCTTCCTTGTCTTAAGGTACATTTCTGTTTTACTGGAGTTCTACTAATGCACTGGGATGAATATTTGTTGATGAATATGTATGTGCTAGAATGGCAGTAACAAAGCAAAACATTTTTGTCTCCATCGGTATGCAGAAATATTTTACCATTTAAAACTATTAAGAAAATTTTCTTCACTCTGTCACTATTTGAAACCAAATTGTAACTATACTCAGAGTATTTCTAGTACTTTAATCTTTGGTCCACTGCCTGTGATCTGAGACTGAGATCTTGTACAGATGTGCTCTGTGCTTTCATTTGTGCTCTCTGAGTGGCCCAGACACAGCACAGATGTAAGGAATAGAGTTTCTTATGAAGCCAGAAGCACTGCTCCTTTCCCTTCCACAAATCCCTGTGCAGAGCACAAATGCAAATTAATATTTGCTTTTCGATATTCTCTCCTTCAATCATCCCAGCCCACTGCTTCTGCACAACAAAGTGTCATGAGAAGCTCATGTTAGAAAGTCTTTACCAGATAATGCAATAACTGACCATTTTTGGAAGCATATTCTGTCCCAGTTTTGAAAAAAATGTATTATGATTGCATTAACTTTATGAGTTACTACTGATTTTTAACTTCTCTTGTTTTAATAAATGCTAATTTGACCACAAAGTTAAAAAAAATCGCATGTGTAGATAGATTTTAGAGCTCTTCATAAGTCGTAAATCAGGTCTTGGAACAAAACTTTCAAAAGGACTCTGTCTTAAAAGACTGCAGTAGAGAGAGAGGAACTGTTCCAGCATGACTGGGTGTACATAGTATGGAAAACTGGAGCCAGAACTGTTATAAGTGGTTACAGCTAATTTAACACTTGGTGTTCAAAAATTGCAAGAAAAGAGAGTAGATTTAATTAGCTTAACACAACTAGTCTCACCCTTCCCTCATCTTAGACCTACACCTTCATTAAAAAATTAAATAGGTTTGTGTTCCTTAGAGAGGTTTTATTTTGCTGCATTCCTCCAAAACCAAAAATATCAGTGGAATGAACATTCATAATTCCTCGACTGCTCTAATTCTCACATTCTAGTTTTCAGCTTGCTTTTATATGTATATGTGAATGATCTGCCCAAATATTCTACTGAATACATACTAATAAACTGCATTAGTATTTGCATACCATATGCTCACTAAGGGTCTAATTACTCTTTGTTCCACAAAGAAGTATTTTTTTAAAAATTAACGTATGTCAGCCAATTATTTTTCCTGACTTATTTACTTTTTCATTTTGCTTCATTTTTAATTCATACAATACCTGTTTGTGGCCTTGTTTCATTTTCCAAAAATGATAATAACTGAGGTTCTAATACCTCAAGCACTCAGGTAAATCCTTTAGTTTATCCACCTGAGCAGTGATCAAAGATTTTTATGTACAAAGTAAAGAAAGTTACACATGAGCATAATTTTTTCCAGTTTTGATGCTGAGATATACGCATATACTATACATACTGCGCAAACAACACCCTACAAAAATTGGAGGTTAACCAGAAAAGCCTCCACCACTCCACCATAGCAATCTCAAATTTCATTGACAGAGGTACATCACTCATCTTCCTTTCACATTCCACACGATCTTCTAGGACATGTTCTCATGTAGTCAGAAGGGTCCGTACTAAATGCATGAATGCACGTTTCATATACTTCAAATATTGATTGGAGGATGAAACTTGATATACATAAAGCTGCTCACCAGGATATGACAGAGAACCTGACTAGTAGAATACCAAGTAGTGAACTTCATCAGGGCCTCAGGACATGCGAGATTCACTCCTCTGGTTCAATAAGCACACTGACAGATCATTTCAGCTGATGTCATTCTTCTAAAAGACATGGTCCTGGGACTCACAGGACACCCAAAAAGAAGTCGAGGACAAGTAAAGTTAACACAGTTTTTTTTTCTTTTTTTTTAATTGCACAGAACAATATTATTTCATATGAAATTTCTTCTGGATCAAATATAAAAAGAATTCATAAAGAGTACAGCTCTCACACTGAAAGTCACAATAAGCAGAGTAGGGTCTGTATAGCCAAGACAGCTCTTTGGATTGCAGGATCTTCATACCAAGGGTATGTGTGCAATTTGTGCAGAGGCAACCTGGGAACTCAGGAACATGTTTCTCAAAACAGCTTGTATTTCAGCATAGGCTGCCCAAGCTCACCCAGGATCCTGCATACATGCCAGGTAGTTTGGCTTCAGTTATTTGAGCTTCAAACCGCTATTTGGATTCCCAGGTACCTGTCTTTAGTAACCTCTTCTCCAATCATGCAGGTGTATTGCTGACAAATCCAGAAAAAATAACCAAGTGGGTTGGAAGAACCTCAGTCAGGTACCTACAGGTCAACTCCCTATCAGGTCCCTCTCCATGGTAGTATCTACAATGACTATCTCTTCTGTTTTTAAGGAACCCCATGTAAGGCGAAACAGCAATATTTTGCTGGAGTGGATAAGGATTGCTGCTTGCAAAATACATAACATTCCTTCTTTTTTTTTTAATCACCTAGACATTAAGAATTGCATCTAAAGGGAAGTGCAATGAAGACCTAGAATAGTCAGCCTGGGGATACAGGGAGATGTCTCAGAAAAGATTAGCTGTATTGTAGCTGTGGCAATGATATTGATAGGGTCGGTTTCCTTGGTGCAGAGACTGGAATAGCAGAGTACCTCAAGATCCATCTTTTATACAGGTCTATGTATAACCATAACCTCCAACGAATCTTTTCCAGTCTTTCCTGTCATGACGGAAAACAGAGATGATGCTCTAGAACATTCTTGCTGAAGTAAAAACCCATTTTCATTTGTACCATCCACCTGAAGAAGAGTTTGTCCTCTTCTGTTTACAGCACAGTTTTGCATATCTCACCTTATTATTGTTTTTTTCCCCCTCATCTTCTCTTCTTCAGCTTAAATAACCCTGATTGCTACAGCCATCCCTTTTTAGCTTGTTTTCTCACCTCATTATTTTTGTCTCTGTCCTTTCCACTTACTGTAACTGACCTTCATCTTTCTTCAGTGTAGTGTCCAAGGATGATCACAAGGCTCAGGACCTTATATTTAAAAAAAAAAAAAAATTAAAATAATCACTTCATGTATCTTGCAGTTCTGATTTTGTTTGCTTTCTCTTAATATGGTCCTTGCAGCCCAATGGTACTGTTCCCTTATGCTATGTTTTGAGTGTCTATCATAGCATTTCCCACGGAAAAGCCAGATCCTCTGTGTGAAGTGCTTGCACAGCTGGTAACGCCTACCTGGGTGCAAAACATTCCTATCTGAAAAATAAAAGGGATTCCATATCAGATTTTCCAATTTATTCCGCTTATTAGAAATTTTGTGCTTATCTTTAAATATTCACAGCCTCTCAACTAAATATTTTTTTATGCAAGGAACTTATTCCCTTGATGAAAACAAAGCTGTTATTTAAAATATTGAATAAAATTAATCCATCATAAGCCTCTGGAGAAAATAATTCTGTGACTGAAGCATCAATAGCTATTCTACTGTATTTTTTTAAAAGCTATTTTAAAAGTTTTTTTAGTGAAAGATTTAAGTATATATTTCTTTTCCTTATATTGGGATGCAATTGATTTTATGTAGTATATTTAATGCAAACTTCCTCTGAAATCACTTGGAAGAACTCTATACAAAGCAGAAGCTGTATTGCACTGAGCAGAATAAAAAAGGGTGCAAAGATAGTGTTTAACAATAACTGAGAATATTGACAAACCTGGGCAATAGGAAAAGTGTACAAAACACAAAATATTTAAATTTTTACACTTTATTTAATTCTTGAGTTGTAAAAAGAAGGGAAGCTTGCCAGGCAGAGTAGTTTAAGTTGTTCCAAAAGGTAATCACTGTATAAAAAAGTGGTTTGGTCATATTGTAATAAGGAATAAGCTAAAGGAAAGCACTGAAATGTGCAGAAAACAGAGAATTTGAAGATAAGAGGTTTGAATTTCTCCTTTGTACCAGGTGGAACACAGGGTATGCAAAGAAACTAATTGCAGGACTCTGTTTACGAAGGCTATTCAGGACTATCAAAGCTAAGAAAAGCTGTATGAAATACAGTTACCAAAGGGTGCTCACCAGGGAAGAAATATCAGAGGGTAGGGATTTTAGCTGTTTAGCTTCTGGTGATTCCAGGGAAATGGTGTTGGGATCAGCCAAATGCTAGGGACTGAGCACTCATGTGGTGCTACTCCTGCTGGGCTAATGAGAAGAGACATTCTGGTTCCCAGCCCCAAGGCAGGCTAGAAGGGAATTTCAAGCAAGTCCTGTTACACATTAAGAAGCCCTAACATTTCTGGGCTCACTGAAGCACTTATAATGGATTGTCCCACTTGAGCTTGGGACTGCTTTACATAACACTGCTGAAACAGCCCACCCTGGAAAAATTCCGTAGGAGAAGCCCATGCAACAGGAGAATTCCTTCATACCTGCACAGTGAAAAAGTACAATAGCAATATTAAGCACACTAAGAAAGGTTTGGGAGGTCTGGCAGAAGCAGGAGAAAGCAGAAACAAAGTACAAAAAAATCTGGTTTGTTAACATATGACTGAACTTCCTTCAGCAGCACAACAAATTATGAATAAGTAGGATAAATTTACTGGAATAATCATAGAATCAGAGACATAATTCTGGAGTCTAGAGGCACATTATGCATAAGGCAGTCTGAGGCATCTCCATATTTAAGTTTTAGGAGGACTGACACTTTGTGGAATGGATTATGAAACCTGACACAATAAGCTGAAGTGCAGTATTGCATTCTGCCTTTATTAGAGTGGGACAGACAGGCAAGAATGGCAAGTTGCAGAGACATAGTGGCACCAAGGTTAAACAGCTGGAGTGCACAGTAAGTGAAGGGTGTGCTGTGTTGCATGCTAGAGTTGCGTTTTAATTCTCTCCGCATGCTGTTTATGGACCCTGAGCAGGAAACTCTGGACTATTAATCATACTCCATGAGCCCTGCACCAGTACAGGTGTTGCAGAGCCTTTTCTAGGTGAAGTCACACCTGACTGACTGTGTCTGGGGTCTGATAAAAACTGAGCAGGCATTACCCTAGTCTGTCTAGCCACCTGCAGTGATTTCTAGCTAGAATTTGAGGTGCTAACTTTTTTTCTGATTTCACCTTTGCTTTCCACAATTTTACTTTTTCTTCTTTTGGACACTGGGATCTTCCCTTTACTTCATTTGATCAAAACAAACATACAGATTACCAAATTGAAAGTTTCATCTATACAGATTTCTTCATTTAACTGTATTTTCTTGTGTTCTGGGGAAGTGTGAGCTGAGGCACATTAAGTCTCTCCTACAAATTCCATGCTGCAGCCTTACAGTTCATCATGAGGCACAAATTAGATGCCTGAACTGCAACTTCCATAAAGCACTGGGGCAGATGAAATAGAGGTATAACTACTGCTACCTGCCACAAATAATAATATTTGATCTGACCTGATGAATGAACAAAAGTCAAAATGGAGTTTTTTCCATTTTAGTGGAAACTGAGTTTTCTAATGGAAGGATCTGGATATTGAAGACAGAAGCAATTTTGGGGAAGACAAAATTTTTCCCACCCTGAGCTTATTAGAAATTGTACTTATCTCTTTCTCATGTAAAACTAAAGTGAGCTTTCCTGATCATCTCTGCTGCTGTTATTAAACAATACTGGGCAACATTTCAATCATTTTTATAGCATTCTGCAATGCTTTTTATCTTTTGTGTACAGTGTGTACATCTAGTCCCTACTTCCATGAATTGTATTAGCATCTTTCGATTATTGGATTGAAGTTAAAATGAGCTTGCTGTTCTGAGATAATTTTTAAAATGTGACTAAAGATCTTTAATTTTTCATTTTCAGTCAACTTCTGAAATCTGATATGTCATACCTTATTATCTGAACTTCTTATTGAGTTACAGATATTGAATTTCTGTCATTGAAAATACTCTTCTTTGAAAGGTCCTCCTGAACTGCTGCACCTGTTGAAATAAATACATGAGATTATAATTTTCCTGTGTGTGTTATAACTTCATGCATTGCTAACCCATGCATGGGTTGTTTCGCACTCTTTTTGTTGGAATTGTACTTAAAATACTTACTTGATGAAGATCTGCTTTATGACCAATCTGATTTTGTTTTCTTTCAGGGGAAAAAAAAAAAAAAAAGAAAAAAAAAATATTTTTTTCTTCTGACCCCATGCTTCTCTTATTATACATTCTTTCATAACTTCTTTTTTCTTATCCTTGAAAAAATTCTAAACCTTTCTGTATTTCCTTCAATTGCATGGCATTTCTATTTCAATCTACAGAACAGACTATAATTCTTCATTCTTTTGGCATCAGCAAAACAGAAGCCAAAGTAGAGCAGCAAGGGAAAAGCTAGAATAAATGAATAAAGTGTTTTGTGGGTATATAATTTTCATTACCATTTCGCAAAATATATCCCAGATATGGAGAGTGCTTTGAGCCTGAATCAAGCTGTAATCTGTCACACTGCACGTTAAAGTTCTAGTAAAATGATACAAAATTTGATAACGAGCATAAGAAACCTTGAAACTGGAAAAAATATTAATACTGTAAAAAATTAAAAGTTAATGAAAGAAATAAAACCTTTGAGCCCCAGAGAGTTTATTTGGAGTAGAAGGAGGGAGGAGAGAAAGGAGGAAAACAAAAGATAAATAAAAGATTGCAAGGAAGAAGGAAAATGGTGCTCTGCTTTCACTGGGAATACTTAAATGACTCACAAGATGAGCAGAGTATTAGGATATGAAAACCTAAAGGGCATTATAATCCCAAAGGGGAGGACTAGTTTCAAAAGAAGGTTTATTAAAACTTAGCTTGCTTTGCATAATGTCAGAAAAAGAAAAACAGTGAAACTCTAACCTTTTTTTCTTTTCAACTTTCAGTCCTTTTCCACTGTTTTTTTTTTTCTCTATGATCCCTTTCCCTACCCTGTAGCTTTACTCCTGCTTTCTGTTTATAACCTTTAGAATACTTTCATGAGCATATGCTATAATTCTCTTCCCTTTTCTTTATCTCCTTGTTCCTACAAGCTGGCTTGAATAAAGAAGTCATTATCAGCAAGCCCACAATGGGTCCAGACATCCACATTCAAGATGTTGTATAGATGATATATTGATCAGTCCTCAATGAGTAATAGCGTTCTAATGAAAAGAGCTTACAGAAGTTAATGTATCTGCTCATGCAAACCACAAATGAAGCATTCTGTGGCACAAAGGGTCTGGCCCTGTGAATTATAATTACTCCCTACAACAATAAAAGTCAGGAGTGGTTTTATTTATTTACCGCAATCAATGATAGTCTGTGGGCTACACATTGAAAATTCGTTTTACAAACCAGCACCCAAACTGTTTGCCTTTTCTGTGTTCATTAGGAATTAACCCTTCAGCTGCCACTGCCAATCCTGAGATAGCTATCCCCACAGAAATGAAAAGACCGCGGTTTGTTCCAGTGTTGCTCAGGTTAAGAAAAGCAACTACAAGCATTCTGAGAGGAGTCACCATATGTGACTGCTCCCAATAGAGACAGCATATATTAAAGCAGGATGAGTGTATAAAAACAAAGACTTTCTGTCCTACATGAACTACTTGGGAGTCCGTGTTTTGAAAACTATACCACAATGCTGTGTCATGCAACTTTCACAGTCTGAGGAGAGTCTTTTTTATGCTTTAGAACCTTCTCTTCTGTCCTCAAAGCAATGAACAGTAAAATAAATTCAATCTATGCTAACATATACAGTATATAGCCAAAGAAAACAAAATAAGCACCATTTCACTCTTTAATTAAATCGTAGGAAAAAGAAAATTAAAATTGTGTTGACACCTATGCTAAAGCAGAATAAACCTGTCACTGTACTTCAGCAGAAGAGCAAAGATTAAGTAAAAAAAGAAGCCCTAAACACTAAATTAAAATTAAAATATAATTATGTTACTTTTGTGAATTATGTTTTGCACATTAAATACTGATCTGTCAGCTTTTCAAAAAACATTCAAAGCGAGACACTAGGAAACTCAGAGAGAAAGCCAATGATCAAAGATGATCAAAGGTGAGAAATAGTTTCTTTTCAAAGAAGGACTAAAATAAAGACTGATCAGTCTGAAAAAGAAATCCTAATGTGGAGTGAGAGAATAGTGGAGGTTCGTAAGACCCATGTATGCTCACAGAATATAAAAAACAGAATATCTGTGCACCCTTTCTCTCTATGTAACACCTCGGGGAAACCAAATGTGACTAGAAGATTGAAAACAAACAAACAAAAAAAAGATACTTTTCACACAAAGAATGACACTGCTCATTCACTTAGTACGCTACAGATCTCAGAAGTTTGTGTGATTTCAAGGTGATTGATCAAATGTCATGGAAGAAAACTCTCTCAAGATGTCTTTCTCAACGAATCCTAAACCATAAATCACCATAAAATGAAAATATTTCTACAGGAAGTATCATCAACTATAATTTTACCTTTTCATCCTGGCTTCTAAGACTGGTCACCACCAGGTGAGGTTAACCACAGCCTGGGACAGCAAACCAGGTGCACCAGTTATGTTAAAATCAACAACTGACCCATAAAATAAGGCATTATTTTGCACAACCAATTAATTTGCAAAAAAGTAAATTAAAAGGGGCTCTTTTTCAATGTTTTCACTGTATCACAGATCAATATGTCACTGCAATGCTGTCGGATGTAAAGCCTCATTTCCTGGCAGAGTGCTTTAATATTACATATGCTCACACGCATCCTTCTGATAATTTGGCCCTTATGTTTTTTTATGTTTCTTAATGTTAAACTGCACAGACTTGTATTTTGGTTGGCTTGCAGCACCTATCATACTGAAGAAACAAAGAGTTTCCTTCATGAGGCACCAGAATGCTATGCAGCTAGCTTTTAATTGGTATGGAAGGCCTTTGAAGAGGAGAAATGAAGGCTCCAGAATTTCTGTTGAAAAAAACAAATTACCTTTCAGGGCTAAAATCTGCACTGATAGGAAAAGCAAACTACCATTTCTTGAATCTTGAATAATCTGGGTTTTGAATTAATTATGTCTTTCCAAAGCTTAACCATAAATAGGAGTCATCTTTTTTTTTTTTTTTTTTCATTTTGTTGTCTGTTCCCTGCTGTGTGCATACATGTGACCTTCTTAAGTCCTGGTAAATCTCTCTGAATAAGAATAGGATTAATATAGAAGAATTAAACTTTTAAGATCAGAAAGAAAAGACATTTAACTTTACCAACAAGAAATTGTTACTAACAAGCATTCTTTGAGTGAAAGAAAGGCTGCCTGGGTACCAAGGACTGTTTAACTCAAAATATGAAGTTTTTTCTTTAAACAAGTAATCTTTAAAACGAAACATTTTATTTTTACATTTATTTTCACTTTAATGCTATCTTTTCCCTTCCTCAATTGCGACCTTTTTATAAAGAATAACATTATAAATGGTTGTTCTGTGTTATTTCCATTCATCATCTAGGCCCTATATGAAAAGTGATATATGAGAAATTGTAATTAAAGAACCCATGACAGTCTTTGGCTTGAACTCTTTTTTATTATTTGGGACCATACAATATATAGTCTGAAATAGTTTCAGTAGTATTAGAGTGAAAATTCATATTCTTTTTCTTTGATACTCACCATTTAAAAAAAAAAAAATAAGGAGACTAGTTAATTCACTAATGGCATTTTCATATTTTTAATTACTATTATTTTTATAGCAAGATCATTTAACTGACATTAAACACCATTTTGCATGTTCAGTAAGGAAGTATATATTCTATATATAATGCTAGGTAGATGAAATGGAGTGCAACATGTGAATGAAATATAAACAGTAGATGCAAGCTGACGTACCTTAGGTTTCTAGATATTTTCAGGATAACTAACAAAAAGATTGACTTTCCCCAACCTCCACAAGAATTCTATAGCTGAGCTGCAAACTGACCTCCAACAGGGAGGAGGCACAATTTTTTTTCTCAGTTCTTTCCCCACATCTGGAGACATTTCATTGGCTCCATTAATATTACTGTGAATTTCTAACACCATAATACAATAAAAAACTTCAATGATTGCAAATAGAAAACATTCCCACTTCTTTTTTAAATATGGTAGTGCAAAGTTTTAATTTTTTAAAACTTTACAGTATAATTCTGAAAAGGATATTTTCAATAAATGTATTTTTCTTTTTGTTTCCCTCTACAACTCCTTATGACAGTAAGTTTTTCTATTGCATCCTGTAATTCAGAAGGTAATGTGCATGTCACAGGGTAAGCAAAAGTTGCTGTACCAAGAACTGAGGAAGCATCACCTGTATTTCAGAAGATATAACATTCACTTCTCAAATATTGCTGTGACAACAGTGCCAGAAGCTGGAAGAATCACATGGTTTTTTCTTCTATACTTTTAAACACAAATTTCCCTTCTGAATTCACTGTCACATAATTAATGTCATCACCGATATCAGCAAGTCAGTTTGAAGGTTTCATTATGTTTGAGAGAGAATCACACTGGAAAGGAATTGTAAAATAGGTGTAAAGTCTAGGCAAGGTCTTCCATAAGAGCCTAGATTTAATTTGGATATGGAAAGGGAGCAAATGAGAGTTGCTGAAAGTCAGCCTACCTTTTAGGCTTCAGATTCTAAGGTCTGTGGCTGAATTGCATTAGACTTGAATTAGGAAATTAAAATAAACTGCAGAAGATACTTCACCCATATCAATAATAGAACAGAAGTAGGGACATCATATAAAAAGGAGGGGACACAAGCTTAAAAAACAGTTGGAAAATAAAATAAGTATATTCAGAAATGACTGAATGTAGGTTTAATAATAACATTATTTCAGAACATAATCATCAGGAATGATTAATGGACAAAAGTCTAGTGAATGGCCACAAAGAAGATTACACAGTTCAATTAGAATATAGAAATAATTTGCTATCCAAGATTTTCCAGATATGATATTGATGGAGGGGAGAAAACAAGTAGAAAATTTTTTTTTCCTATTTTAGGAAATATTTTTGGCTTTCTGCATTCCTTATTCCTTTTCAAGGTCAGAAAGGAAAAGTTAGAACCTTTGTACCGTGTCTGTTCTGCAGCCTACTGTCCTCTAGCATTCCTAAGAACATATCAACAGTCAAAATCATCACAATCTCCTACTGTTGAAGGCAACTACATTTTTATAATCCCAGTTTTAAATTTACCTACATCCATCTTAAAAGCAGTTCAGTCGCCTTTGTCCTTTCTGTGCAATAGCAAGTCTTTTCCACAACCTTACTCTTCTGATCTCTATAGACCTACTTCCTAGCTTAAATGTCCCAGTTACACAAATTTTTTCTGCATTGAGGTTTGTCTTTCAGTTTTTCTACCTCTTGGTATTTATTCCTATAAAGTATTTATAAACAGAAACTCTGTTTCTTATCTTTTAGTTTTGCTGCTGAGCAAACCAGTGTCTTTTACTCTCCCATTGTAAAAGAAATCTTCACATCCCTGACCATACTGAAAATTGTCCTTCCACATATTAATTTGAATTAATCTGTATTTTTCTCACTAAATTATCAAAATTTGCAGAGTAGCCTACAGGAGCTCACAGCAGATGCAGATATCACAGCTCAGATATGGATATCATAGCTCAGATGTAGAGATCTGCCTTCAGGTGACATGAATCCATCCCCTTATTTTTGGCAAGATGAGTCTTTTTGAGGACAGACATGCTGTCTCATCCTATTGGAATGCGGTAATTGATATGACAGCAATATTACACTGAACTTCTGCAGAGAAAAGATGTCCTGTTCAAAAAAGACAGCTGAGAAAAGGCCCATTTAAATGTTCTATAAGGATCTAATACTGAGGTTAATCCACAACTGTTCATCCATGTTTGCCCCCCATTCTGTTTGGTAAAAGATCTTTAGTTCATGGCCTTCAGAAAAGAGGAAATTGAGAAAAATGGAAAGGGTCTTCCAAGATTTTTTCTTTTGGTATGTCAGGGGGTGTTTGTTTGTTTTCAGTAAGAAGGTGTTTAAGGGCACAGGAATAACAACTGAAAGAAACAGTGGCCAAAATGTGAACAATAAGGATCTCCAGGTGAAGAATAAGGAATAAAGATCTATAATGAGGGGCTATAGCAGCTTAATGCTTAACATTGCTATCTCTTCCTCCTCTTCTTTTAAAACACCTGCATCTGATATTCACCAAGGCTTAGCAACTCCTGGACAAGACATTTCAGCAGATTCTAGGGAGTGCTCTTTTAGATTACATACAGTCCCAGAAACAAAAGTTCTGGGAAAGTTGTGGAGTGATAGCTGGAAAAGTGCAGACATTCCTGTGGTCCCCTGTGACCATGAGGGTCTGAGGAGTCATATATCTGATGAGCTCAGTTGGTTAGAGTATGATGTTAATAATATGGTGTGAAAACCCAAGGTCATGGGTTTGATACCAGAGTGGGCCATTCACTTAAGAGTTGGACTTGATCCTTGTGGGTCCCTTCCAACCGAGAATATTCTGTGATCTGCAACCAAGGGCATTGTAAAAGCATTAGTATGAGGATCTGGGTATTATGGTGGAGTGGAATAAAGTCAGTATATTAAATGGGAAATCCCTCGGAACAAGAAGAATTTTGTATGGATGTCTGGAAAGAGATGTCAATTCATGAACTTCTTCCAGTTTTCCTAGATTAAAACTTCTAAAAGTATCAGTGAAGGACTTAGATACAAAATGGAAGGCAGAGAGAAGCAGTTCTGTGATGTATAGTGTGGAAATTGGATGTACACATGGCGAATCAACAGGAAGTGTTGCAGAGAAAGAGATAAGCAAAGAGAAGCAGTGGAATGCTACTGTTCTAGGTTTCTGCCCAAAGATGAGGTGAATTGTGCTTCCTAACACCAAGGAGAAAAAATCTAAAATTTTCAGACCTCCAAGAGTGCTTATGAAGTGCTGGGATAGCAAGAAATTAGGAATTTTTCCTAGAAGAACGTAAGTTTAATGTCAAGGATTTTTAATGTGTATCAAGTTATATCTGTCCCATTCTCCCTCCAAAAATGTCATTGCGATAAGAAGTCACCCAGAATAAGGATGTCTGGAAGATATGAAAAGCCTTCTTTGTCTGCATTGCATTTTGTCATATTTAGTTAAATTCAGTTTCTATTATACTACTTTTCAGGTGTCTTCATTCTGGTAGTTTGATCTTTCTTTGTACTGGCAGTATCTCTTCTCTGTGTGTTTTCAGCAGATTTCATTAACAAATGCCATGAAAGGCATTAATAACAATACTATTTAGCCTGGGTCCATTAACCACTCTTTCTGAGAGTGTGTGAGCATTTGTATTCTTTGTCTGATAGCTCCCCTATAGTGCATTTGCTGTAGGTTCCCATGATGCAGACTCCTTATTCACCTAATAGTTTTTGGGTTTTTTAAATTTTACCAGGTTTTCCTTGCAGCACCAGACCCGGTGATTTACT
Organism: Xenops minutus; assembly: GCA_035221455.1. NCBI lineage: Eukaryota > Metazoa > Chordata > Aves > Passeriformes > Furnariidae > Xenops > Xenops minutus. The sequence goes on along the minus strand of JAWWEE010000074.1, from coordinate 86,755,363 downwards.
TTAGATATGCACCTACTGCATTAACATTGATTATCAAATCAGTCGTCTCATAGAGACAGGCATCGGGTAAATCTGAAATGTATGTTGGGGTTTATTTCATTTTACTTTAACTTCCTGTCTTTAACTATTTTTGTCTTCTAAATATGTTCACAAAACCTGGTACTGGATTCTGATTTAGGATTTCCTAGCTGTTCCTGTGTCACTTGCCACTTCTCAAACATAATCAATTCATTTTCTCCACTCATACTGTTCTAAGAGGTGACTACAAACTGTAGTAAGTTTACTATTTCCTGGTCACATACTATGAGCCACAACATTAGAAATACTGTGAAAAGCATTACTGTCACACTTGCTTGTCCGGAATTTCACTTGGGAATTTTGGCAGGTCACAAGTCTTTTAGATGTGCTGTTTGGGGGTACCCTTGACCTGCAGACTGGTTCAGATCTGGGGGAGTCAGATGGGCCCAGAAGTCTTGGGAGACAAGCTATGGCTTCCAGCTCTTAAGGTTTCAAGGAGCCACATAGATATGGTTCTGAAACACTTGAAATGCTTTCCTTCTCCCCAGTCTCAGCAGATTGATAGGAAGGTGGGAGTCAAGACGCTGTTGCACCTGTAGCCATTCCAGGAATGTTAACAAAATGTTTGGACTTTTTTTTTGTTTGGTTGGGGTTTTTTTTGTTTGGTTGGGGTTTTTTTGTTTTGTTTTTTTTATTTTCCCTTTCACTAAAGTGGTCAACTTTCCCATTTTTTCTACACTAAGTTGGAAATCTAGCCTGAAAATATCTATGTTAATATAAGCACAATAAATTTGTTCTTTGTTACGTAGCAATTAATCAAAGTATGAATGACGAACTTTCCCCCCACCTCAGCCTGACCCATGGAGCTTAAGAGACTACTAAAGGAACGGACCCCATGCATGGAAAGAATAGGAATTCAACAGTTCTCCGCAGCTACGCTTAGAGCATGTTACTATGGTGAGCTTGTCTTACTAGGGGAAACCTGGGCCCTATAGGCTGCTTTCAGTGTACCTCTTAACTCACTTGGATGTCCCCTCATGCTCTCAGTAACACAACTTAAGCACACAAGTATGTGATGTTTCAAGGAAGCAAGCATATCCTTTTGTTTAAGAGAGTCTGTATGTGTAAACAATTCACTGTGAACAAACTACTCAATTCACTGTGAGCAGATCACTTGTCCCTTCCTCTCTCAGAAGTTTTCCTCAGGTTGGTCGTTTCTGCATGAGCTCCTTAAAAAAAAATAAAAAATCTTTAGAACTTAGTGACCTCCGGAACAAAAAGCAAAAAAGCATTGTGGACAGCCACTGAATGTGTAAAATTTGAAATGTGGACAACATCAAATGGGGAAAATTTCCAGAGTATCATAATAGTCAATGAGACTAAAATAACTTATTTGAGCTAGGGATCTGCCTTTTTATATTGTCTTCTAAATAAAAGATTCCACTCCACTAGACGGCTTTTATAACACAGGAGCGTAGGCTGCATCACCAGGGTGATTTGTTCAGGAGACAAATGCAGAACAATTTAAAGTGAGGAAAAGAGGAAAGAAAAATATTCAGAAATGTTAATGTATTTTCTTATCCTACCAGGGAAAAATAATTGACTGAGCATTAAATATAGCTCAGTAGTTTCACTTTTTAAAATGTTGTGCCTTCTTCCTGAACAATAAAATAAGCAATAAAATGCATTGCTAGCTGGGTAAAATATATGCTCAAATATTTGTTTATCTACTCCTTGTGCATAATTTTGTGCATAAATATAATGGCTAGGCAACCAATTCTGAAATAAGTACCATATATTTTTACACACACAAATACATTCAATAGGGATAAATATCACTGTTGGTAGCTACATACCTGCACTTCCTGAACACAGTTCCTTTACTATTTCACACAGACTATATTTCTCTAATTTCCTCTGATAAAATGAACCTAAGAAGTTTTGTTTGCTTGTCTTCTGGGCTCTTATTTTGCTACTAAGTCACTGCTGGTAAATTATAGTATCCAGTTTAAGTAAACTTCAGAAAGTACTAGTGAAATCAGCACCAACTTCTTGCTCACCAATACTTTAAAAAAATGGTTTTGTCAATGTGTATTTCCCCAAGAACAAGATAAGAATGAATTAAAAACAAATAATTCCAATGGACAAAGAAATGTTAAGGGAGAGAAATAAGGCAGGAAACAAGGAATGAAAAAAAGAACCACAACTCTTAGGGACAGAAAGCAAATGTGATGGGAAGTTCCCAGTGTGGAGACAACAACGGTACTTGGTTCTGATGTAATACTTACTTAAAGTACAGCACATATTTGCTCTCCCGTCACCAAGCAAAGCAAGTCCTCTCTTTGTAAGCTCTTCAAAAGGGATTTTTCTTTGGACTTTAACTACTCAGCCTGTAAAACAAGCAAATCAATTTTGTCAAAACATTGTTCAGAAAGGACCACCCCTTTCCATGGAATTAAATATAGCAGACATGCCCCTTTAATCATATTTGTTCCCCAGACTCAAGTTTCTGTGCTATATTATCTTTAAAGCCTGACTCTTCTACCTGAAGAGTACAGGAAGGAAAAGATTGTCATGATGCCTCCTGTCTCTACAGATGATGTTACTTGTAATACAAGTTCAAACCTAAAACCAATTCATCAAAAATGGCTGAAAAATGTTCCAGCAGATAGCATAGAGATAATATGTATGTTCATGTGATACTTTGACTTGTTGTTTTTGAATATGGTCCCTCTCACTTTTCTTGAATATTTGTCCTCTTCTCTGGGCCAGTGATCACCTTTTATATCTCGAGTGTTGAAAATGCTTGGGAATATCAGATCAAATCATCCTACACACAGTGTTTTCAGCTTGCATTTATGTATACAGTGAGAACTGACCTTTATTCCCACTGGCCTGGAAAGGTTCTGTGTGCAACAAGACTTGTAGCTGGTCAGGAATTCAGAATAACAGCAGGAGTGAGCTAAATGAGGTATGAGAGACATTCATCTTCTCTTACATAGGGTAAAACCCATGTAAAATATTGGTAACATCTTACTGCAATATTTGGAAGCCACTTCAGTCCATTTCTTGTTTGAGCTATAAGCAACTGACTCCTGATCATCTGTCACACACCATCTTCTCTCCAGTCATCCTCTGCAAGGGTGGTCTCTTACGATTCTTTTCATATGCACTGTTTCAAGGTCTTTTCTATCCCTTTTACTCATATGATCAAAGTACATATGTTTGTGCTGTACTCCCATCTTGGTAACATAGAAATTGCCTCCTCTTTTGATACAGGAAATATGTAAGGTCTCACCAGCACCACTTTTAAAAGTTCCCCATGCTTTCTTTGTGATCAACATTTCTTTTAATTATTATTTTTACTTTCAGAACGGGCTATGGAAGAACTACATTTTGCAACAAGCTTTTGTACATTCTTAGATTCCATGCTTTTCCAAGGCTTTTGTGAATTGATGAATTAGTAATTTTTGATTTTATTACAATTTCTTTGGAATATCCCTTTTGCTGAATGCACTCAATTTGAATTCATCTACTACTTCTGCAATATGATCATTAAGTTTGGGCATTATCCTGTTTCTGGCAAATGGCACAGCCTTCATAGCTTCTAGATTTGCTCCATCTTGGGATGATCTCATTTCCTCACCTCATTTAAAGCCATGATTCAGTGCATGGCACCAGAAACCGTAGGGAAAAAAATGCTGAGTCGTCAACATACCTGATACTACTTACGGTATCTCTACCTGTTTCTTCCACTTTTTGAGTTCACATGGGACTTGTTTCATAGTACTTTGTGCATATACTTTGAAAAGCCAACAGATAAGTATATACTCTGACATGTGAAAATCTCCTTACTGCCACAAACTGCTGACTACTATGCAGGTAATTATTAGAGCAGGAACTCCTTGAGATGCTTTGGAATTTGGTTATCTGCCAGCATCTTTCAAACCTTACTGAAAAGTATAAAATGTTGTAAATGATCAGCTAAATGGGTGGTTTAACAGGTGGTCCCATTTGTACAATTTTGCATAATGTATAGTTTACCTACATGTCCTCCCCAGGAAAACACCAAACTTCTTCCAGATACTATATCTCCCTTCCTTTTGCAGTGCTGATGACTCTGCTCCATCTCATCCTTTTTCTTTTCTTCATCATCAATACAAGTTGCTCGGATGAGGACCCAAATTATCACAATTTCAGAATTTACTACAAAGGAATACAAAAAAGTGAAAAAATCTGTCATATCAACATTGCTATTAAATTCCACTGTAGCAAATTCTTTCTGTAGGCTTAAGGTCACTGTTATTATGCATTCCTCTAAGAAATTTTAGCATAAACAAATCCTCATTTTAGTGGTTTTTTTCATTTTTATTTTTATTCTTCTGGTGGTGTCAGGTAAACTAGCACAGAAAATTTTTGTTCAAAAGACTGGCATTGGTTAAAGCTATAAGTGCTGAGTTTGTTAATAGAACTGTCTGGCACTGCTAATAAAGAATGTTGATATTTATATTTAATAATCTTATTAATATGTGCAAATAAACAAGTAAATAGACTTTCAGGTGGGTATAGGACTTCCACCTGTTCATTGATGCATTAAATCAGTCTTTAATTGCTCTTGCACACACATTCAAGATTTCTGGGGAGTACAGTAAGAACTGTAAACTTTTTATTGACAGAAAACAAACAACTTATATGAAAACAAAAAAGTTCAATTAAAAGAACTCATTTCTTGAACAATCTTCAGCTTGGGACCAGTGTTCATTAGGCCCATTTTCATGCAGATGGGTAGTTGCCAGGATGGAACTAGCTTAGGTATACTTGGAAACTTGTGTCTACTTGGCTGTATTTCAGATCCCATACTCACCAAATTCATAAAATGGGACAGTCCTATCTCTGCTATAATGCAGGAACAGAAACACCCTAAAGGGCTAGGTTTTATTAATACACAAATTAGAACGAGGTAACTGAAAATACAAGGTTCAAGTTGAGTTAGAGGACAAGAAAATGGCCAAAAACAATATCTGAAGGAGAAATCTTATGCCACTCACCCACAGCTCCCCTTTTCTCAAGTTTAGCAGCTGGCAGTAATTTCCTGAATAGCACAAAGCCCCCACATTCTCTCTTGCAAATGTAACCTGCCTGTGGCCACCCCTGCCTGGAGCACAGCTGTGGGTCTATGTCACACTGCAGTGTGCCCTTCCCTCTGCTTCCCCCGCTCCTCCTGGCCTCCTTATCCCCTCTCTGCAGGCACCCTACATCCTGTATCCCTCTGTCCCCACCCTCAAGGTTAGCATCCCAAAACTTCTCCCTAACTGCACACGGGAATTTGCAGTCACACAGGACATAGTGCCAGCGTAGGAAGATAACAAGCCCTCCTGCCTCTATCACTCTAGGATGCGGCTGAGCATATGGCATTTTTCAGATGATCAGCTTCATCCTGAGGAGAGATGACTGAAAACTGGCACCTGAGTGCCGTGGATGGAAAAACTTTTTGATGTATCTTCCCTGCAGACCTGGTGCCTAAAAGCAGCAGGACAGAAAGTATTTTCCCTTCAAACTGCTAAATTGATCTGGTCAATTGTAGTTACCTGTTCTGTAAGGGACAGGCAACTCCAACCCCATTGCCACACAATATAACAGTCTCCTTGTGACAGAAGGAGAATTTTTCTCTTGTGCCACCCTCTTACATGTTTTACCACAGGAGGGAGTGATTTTTCACATTTTATATAGAAGTTTTGTATTAAAATATATGGGGTTTAGAGTAATTTCTATGGAAACCTATTAATATCCATAGCAGGTTTTTATTCCTATTAAGTTCCATATGATTTATTTTTTCATAAGTGTAGTCTTTTACCTAGAGGTAAAATCTTCACTTGTACTGTGCAAGATGCAAAAAGAGCAAAGATTTCAAAATCGAGGGATAACAGAATTAGTAAGAGCAGCAGAAAAGAGGGCTATATTTAGTATTCATTTTACTGTTATGGGAGCAAGTTTTTCCAAAGCTTGGGTTCTCACGGTTGCAGAGACCAAACCATTTTTTAAAATTAATTTTTAATAATGTGTAATAATCTGAGTGGCACTGGTCTGTGTGTGGAATTAGAATTCCTCTGATAGAAAAAGAAATATTTGTGCAGAGTTTTATGAGCAAAGTTGACCTGAGGCTTCCTGAGGCTGATTGAGAAATTGCAGTCAACGAAGATCCTTAACCCCTTCCCAGCTCTATTTTTCAATCTACTAAAGACTAAAGTCTCTCTGGTTCAATATACAAAGAAAATGACAAAGACCTTAAGAGACAAATAAACTTGTTTATGATTACAAGAAATTCATACTCCTTTGAAATTTAACTTAATGACTAAACTGATTTGTAAGCACAGAATGTTGTGAACCTTCAGGTATGCATTTCATAGCTTTATTTAACAGAGCACTAAATTTCAGACAAAATGTAATGAGGTCAGTTTTCTACTACCCAGAAATTTGCTGTTAATTTCTCTTGCTTTAGTTAAGAGACAAGAGGAAGCAATCAGCAAATCACATTTGATACTAATTGTCCAAGGAGCTGGGCAATTCTGCGCTGATGGCCAGGAGGGGGGAAACCCTGAACTGAATGCGCCTAATCCTGACAATAGCCATGGAGCTAGCTATCCTAATTCTTTCTAGAAAAGCCTGAAACATGGGTGTTAGCAGGGGTTAAGGAGAATATTTATGAGACCTAAAGATAAAGACCCTGCTAATGTTGCCACACATTTCCATTAACCTGCAACAACCTACCAGTGGGCTAGCTCTGTGGGTGTTAATCTCCGTAAACTTTTTCATCCAGTCAAACGTGTTCTGCCAGGGCATTGTACTACCCTCAAAGCTTCCCTTGTTCCAGCCCTGCTAGTGATAATTATATTTATTAATGATTTCCGGTTACTCAAGGATACTGAATCTGCAGTGCAAAGAATTCACCCCTTAAAACAATGTTGAAAAAGACAGTACAACTATCGCTATTGAGGAAAACTCCTAACCTTTAAGTGTTGCCAGATTTAAAATTCAGATTGCTATATTTAAGCCAGCAGGAAATATGATCAGGAAGTCATAACTTAAATCAAGAAACATATTGTACAGCTAGTGAATTATTTTACATACATTGTCATTAGAGAAATTATTTTCAGTGAAGAGTTCTGTAAATTCAGTAAGGTTTTACACACAAAATGATTTTTTTAATCAAAATTTATTGCGAAGTTTGCTCAAAAATTGAAAATGTGGAAACTCATTAGAAAGGTGTAACTAGAAAATAACATCCCTCGAAATATATCACTATATGTTCATTATTTAAGGAAAACAAGTATGATATGTAATTTAATTTTCAGTCATCATCTGGTGTCTTTGACATTAGAGGACTTGAGGCCTTTTTACTGGAAATTTTAAAATGCCATTTCGAAAGAAAATTTGAAATACAACATATTCTGTTAATCTATAGTGGTTAACTCTGTACATGATGATTAAGGAATTAGAAAAATCGGGAAGTGGCAAGGAAGATCATGCTGCTAGGTGCACTCTATGCCTTTTCTTAGAAAGCCTAATGAAATTGTGAGTACTCTGGGGTAAATGAAATTTTTGTTGCTGAACTGCTCTAGTGTCAGGATACTACTGCATATGAGGCTTAAAGTGTCTGCCAGGATTAGGAAAATAAGAGATGTTTTATAACATGTTAGTCACCAGGTTTTAACTGATAGGCTTGAAAGCATTACTCTACATCTGCTGTGTTTGCTGGTGGCAGTTCAAACTCATTGGCAGTAGCCTCTGCTCAGCACCCAAAGTACAAATACAAGATACTGACATATCTATTTGAGAGCAACAGTAGAAGAATCACTTAATAAGTGTAAGCTTATAATGAACTCAACACTGTGCTTAGGTCTTAACTAAATTCACGTGTGGGAAAAGATGTTATAAATATGTGTCAGGATAAGAGAAAGAAAGATTTCCTGTTCATGAAAGAAGACAGAGGGGACATCAAGACTGGCAGGAATGATACATGTGGAAGAAACCTGCACAGTTATCCACCAACACAAAACTGTGTAGCTTGCTTTACTGTTCATGTTTTTTTATTAAAATTTTTCCTATGTTTTGGAAAAAGTGTAGATAATTACTCCATATGTACCGAAGGACCCAAAATGGAAATTACTCTCTCTTCAGTAACAGAGCTAGAAAAAAAAGATAGCAGATAAAAATTAAAAGGTTTCTATTTGGGTGGAATGGTAATTACACATCCCTAAACATGCACCTTTTCAACATTCAAACTTCCTCTCTTGGACCAGAGTTCTACCATTGCATTAGGCTCATCTACATAAATCATGCAATTAAAAGCTAAAAATCCCACCTCCATCCAGCTCCCAGACAGGTTGAAAGTAAATAACAGCCTATAGTGAATGTTTACTCTTAAGAGCACAGGAAAGACATTCTGAAGTCTACCTAAAAATACCTGTGTTCTCAAAAGCAGAAATCAGTATTGCCATTCCAAGCTCCCTTATGTTGTTGATCTCATAGACATACAATTGTCCCTGTGAATTTAAAGGACTACTTGAAAATATTTTCTAACTCACTGGCAGAACCCTTAGCAGGAGAAATAGGCAGCACTGCCACTTCTGGGAGAGAAAGGAGGCCAGTGGCACTCTGTGGAAGGTGAAACTGCTCCATGCTGCACTGAGCAGGGTGTTCTGCAGAAGGCACTGCAATTTGGCAGCAGCTCAAGGGTAGGAAGAAATTGCAATGTTATGTCATCACACTTAGTTTTCCTTCCCTCTTACCCCTCTCCCAAGGACACATCTCTATCCAGCATATTTTTGCACAGGTTTTCCTTTTGGAGCACTGAAGTTCTTAAGACTGGAGAAGGAAAGCTGCTCTTCTCCAGATGGAGCTCCTCTTGCTTCACTCTGTGTCATAGGACAGGACGAGAAAGAGTTCAGGAGGAGCAGATGATTGTGTAAAGAACCGAAGGGAAGCCATACTACCATCCTTACCTATTGTGATTTATGTCCTAGAAATCCTCATTGTGCTAAATTGATAAAAAGGGACAAATGATGGTATCTTCAATACCCTGTCATGTAGTGCAAAGCAGTCTGATTATGCCAAATTAGTTATCAGAGAGTCTCCAACTAACTGTCCTAATCTCTACTGCTTATTATGTGCACAGATGAATTCAAATGTCTTGAGCATTTAGACAACTTTATACAGTCTTCAAAATACCACCTTCCTCACATCAGCTTGCCATTTTTTGGTAAAGGTGAATTTATACTAATAAGAAGGGTGCAGGAGATGTAAGTGGGAGGATGTGGAAGCTGATACCATGGCAGGGTTTGTGAAACAGAGACACCTACTGGTTGAGCTTTGGGGGGAAATATTTTGTCTTGTTTAGCTACTTCACAGTGCTGTGCTCTCTGCCTTTTCTTTGATCTGAATCATTAATCTGTTATGATAGATCTGTCACTAATCCATGGCCTCAGAAAATATGCACACGTGTTAAAATGAGTTTCACCATTAATTATTCAATGATTTACAAAGCAATGCTCAATAAGTGCCACCAGGTGATTTTAAACTTCTGTATGCTTACAGTATTTCTCAAAATCCTTAATGAAAATTAATCATTTATCACAACATGGAACCACTAATGCTTGTGGGAGTGCTACAAGGTTTTAGGAAAGAATTCCATAAAGTGGGAAAGGCAGAAATACTGTATCTGGCCACCAAATCTTACGATTTTCAACTCAGCACCATTACCACTGAAGTTACGGAGACAAAAAATATCTCTTGCTTACTTATTAAGATTGAAAGTATGATATAAGTGAGTAAAGGATCCTAAAGAGCCCTCAATTATTATATTACATGTTTACATAAAGGCTACATTCAATAAAAAAGTGGTTATTTGCTCAAAGAAGTTTGAAGGGGCTGCTATAAACTATGCCATTAAAGAAATGCCACCTCCATTAAACTTGTGATTTTCAGTAAGCCAGTTCTGTGTGTATTTGAGGAACTAATTCTCATCTGTGGTAATAAGGACCATGTAAAATTACTAGAGAGGTCATAAGACAGGTAAGTAGACAGATAGACAGGCAGGTATGCAGGTAGGTAGAATCCTTTCAGCTTTTGGATTACACTTCATTTCAGAGCCTCTTAATCCATGATGTCCTCTTGTGCAAAAAAGTAGCTTATGCTAAGATGCAGCATTACGTCAATGAATTGTGTTCATTTGCCATACTATTATGTCTGCTGGAACATTTCCCAAAGGATAGAAATATAATTTAAATACTTAAGTGGGAAGAAGTTCCCTATGAAACTTTTTTCTGTCTCTAGTAATTCTATTGCTAAAAGTGAGCACCAACTGTGGCTCACCTCTCAAAATGTATGTTGTATCATGACTGATGTCACTCTTTGCAGTTAAGCTAGGGCAGTAGGAGCCAGTTCAGGCCTAATTGTTGAAATGTATGCTTAGTTCAAGTTAAACAATAGATCCATAGGGAAAAAAAATCAGCACAGAGGTGGTGAGCTGTGAAAAGAGTGTTGTTTTGGGCCCAGTCGCCTGAATAGACTTGTTAAAGCCCATGGCTGATGTATGCTAAGCACAGCCAGGCAGTATGTGGAGAGAAAGGGAGGGCAGGCCAGTTGAGCGGGCACATCACTCTCTGAGCCAGGGCACACACACTTTGATGGCTCCTTTGGAGGTATGAGTGAAAGCCAAACCTCTGTTCCCTCCTTTTTTTCATTTCTGCCATGCAAAGATAATCAGGTTTATGTAAAGTATGTGTGCTCTTTTGACAGTCCACGATATCTCATTAATTCAATCACAGCAAACACCATTGTTCCCAAAGTGTTTGAAATGCGGATAGGCATGGAGGCTTTCTTAATCCTGTCAATCAATGTTAACATTTTTCTTGCAGTTGCCATGGCCAGGGCCAGAGTTCATGAAAACACAGAATAAGAGCCAACAAAACAAGAATAAAGACTTATTTGAGATACTCTTTTTAAAGGACATCTACCATGCACAAAACATGGGAAGTAAATGTAGACAAGTTTGGACACTATGGCTCACTGAGAGGAAAAAGGGGGAAAAAGAATTTGAAAATCAAATAGGCCTATAAAAACTTGACCCAAGAGTCTCTGGGAAAAACCCGATGAATTGCTCCCTAGTAGAACAATGTTCTTTCTTTCGTGCGTTCTTCAGGAGTACAATGCTCAATATATTATAACACATGCCACTGATGTCTTTACACTGTTGTAAGCCAGCTCAGACCATCGGAATGCTGATCACCAACAACAAGAGATTGTGCAGCGGTAATTCTTTCTTTCTCCCACTCAGCTACAAACAAGCACTGGGAAAATTATTCATGCATATAGACCAACAAAGCAGAGATGGGAGATTTGCGATGTCATGCAGCGAGATCATGTGACAAACGTTAAAATAAAACCCCCAAGCCTTCACCCTTTGAGACTTTGTAAAATAACCAATTTATCCCTATGAATGTAGCAGCTGAAGTGTCTTATCATGCTGGTGGAAATCACAGCCATTTTAGTTTTGCTGTGTTGGTTAATGAGACTGCAGTACACATGCTAAAGAAAGAAACACAATAATTACATAATTACCCAGTTGCTAAAGCTATGAGACAAAACTCCTCATTGAGACTTTTTTTGCAGCTCTTCTGACTTCTAACAGGCCTTGAGCAAGTTTATATATACTTCTTAACTCAGAGAAAAGTTGTGCCACGAAGCCATTGAATCCAAAGACAAATTTTTACGCAGGTACATACAGGATTTTTGGACATCCGTGTAGGTGTTTCATTTCCACTTTAAAACAAATTTCATTTGAAGTTAAAAAGAAAAATAAAAAGGAGGAAAAAACCAAATAACAAAACAAACAATAAACTCAACAACAATTTGTATTGAGTTTGGAGTTGTACCTAAAACAGCTGTTATCTCAGCTGTGCAAAGGAGAGAAATGTCAGCTCCTTGAAGTTGTCATGGATATCACTTCAAGGTTTGTTCTTCAAGACCTCTGCAGGGAAGAAAGTAAGTCCTTTTGTCATTGGCAATTATGGAGTGGTCTGTTAGTACTGTGGCAGATGTCCACTGATCTAGAAACATGCATCCACACAGATCAATAAAGCCTGACATGATACAGAGCGCATTGTTGGGATGGTACAGCAAAACAGCCTCTCTGCTGAGAACAGCCTCTTAGCGCACTAGCGAGTCTGACACTAGTAAGCAGGTAAGGAGGAAAAGGAAATTTTTACCTTCATGCTTGTGAAATGAAACTGGGATACCATGTGTACATCTAATGACTACGCTCTCTAAAGGATGTTGAAAACTTTTGAGCTGTTTCAATGTGTCCTATCTCATAAGAAGGCCAACCTGCTCCTGACAGTGACTCCAGGTTTGTCATTTTGAGTATTCATCTGCTTGGTATTTGTAATAACTCTTACACTTCAAGAAGTAAAGGAAAAGCATCTGACCCCATTAGACTTCCCAGAAGTACCCTAGGTACTGAAACCAGAGGAGTTAAGCTTATTTCTCTATGTTTGTCATTCCCATAATCTCTTCTTCCTTCTCTTCCCTGTGAGGAACTGTTCTCTCCCTCCTCACACATTCAGTTGATATTCTCCAGGTAAGGCCATTGCAATTGCAGTGCTCTCTAAACTGGGCTGTCAGCACCACAGAGATACAGATGCTAAAGACTGTCACTAAAGAGGGGAAGAAGTGGTAATAGAACAGATAGCAGAAGGCAAAAAGGAAGTCTCAGTTTCTCTTTTCATCCTTATAATGATCAGAAGGAAAACAAGATCTCTGCTGAGTATTTTCCAGGGATGTTTCAGATAAGCCAAAGGTGACATGGTACTCTGTCAAAGCATATCATTTAGAAAACCTTCCTAATGAAATGTCCTAATGAGTTTTTGCACAATATTGGACTTAAATGGATCAGCAGATTTATTTAACCATTCAGAGTAATGTTGTTTTGGGTTGAAGGTTGCTTGGGTTTTTAGTTTATTAGTTTTATCCTGCAACATCTGCAAGATCCAACTAACCCTTTTAGTGTACTCTACTGTGATGGTTGCAGCATGAGAGTGTTTTTATTAGGCACGAGAATGAGAATAAAAATTTAGTAAAACTTGTGACTATGCATCCACTCAAGAAATATACCTACAGTTGACCTAATGAAAACAAGTTTTCAGTTGCAGGGTATTACAGTAGTTTTTTTTCTACTAGTTGCAGCTCTGTGGTGCTTTAGTCATTATCAAATGTCATTGTCAGAATAATCTGGCACTTAATACTTACCAATTCCTGAAATCAACAGCTAAGAAATTAAATGTACAAGAAATGTACTAGTCAAAAATGGATAAGTAAATGTGCTCTGGAGAATAGATGATTATATATTGATGGAATTTTTATGATTTATCTTATACTTAATTCCAGTAGATAGAAATTGTTTCTGAAAATATCTTCAGCTGAAAATAAACCATGAATCAGTCATGCTATTTTCTACATTGCCAGTCTCCTTTTTTCCTCCCCTGCCCTGCATCGGCATTCATTAACTCCATGTGTTCAATTTGATTCCTATTGCTTTCCATAATGCCTTGTGCATAAAAGAGAATGTGACGTTTTGGTCACTCCACTGTTCTTTCCCCACTGCCTCTTGCTGAAACACAACTTCATTTTGAAGTAATCATTCCAGAGGCAAACGTTAGAGAAGAGGACTGGAATAAACATTGTCTGCCTTTGAATGTCTCTTTGATGTTCCAATCTAAGTATTTAAAAGTTTACCTGGAATTATAACTGATAAATCCATCTGGGTCATATCCCAGGAATGACTCGCCTCTGGAGAATTCTGGACCATGAGCCTACATTAGTTTGGCATTGTGGTTGCAGTGATAAAGCTGCACAACTAATTAACTAAAAGGCAAAAATTTAAATATTTAGAATGCTCAATGAGTGACAATGTTACACTTCCCACAGATGAATAATAATCCTTTAAACAGTATTCATGGTATTTCTAGACATTGATAGATGCTAGGTGTATTCACTGTGTATTTCCCAGTTGTCTTATTTCCAATGGGAGCCCAAAAAGTAATACAGTGTTCTGGACATCCCCTAATGAGTGCTGAGTTTTGAGGAATAAGCACTTCCCTGAATCTATTGTCTATTGCCCTGTTGTTAACAGCCAGTGATGCTGTGGACCATCAGTGTTGCCAGGGCATGGGAGCCTCCTGTCCAGCCTGCTCTCTACCAGGCTCTCCAGGCACTTGTCCACAGAACTGTCCTTCAGCATTCAGGCAGCCTGTAGTGTTGCTAGGGTCACTTTCTTCCCCTACACAAGGCCTAATATTTGTCTTTGTTGTATTTCACAAGGTTCTTTTTTACTCCTCCCTCCAGCTTGCCCAAGTGTCTCTCAATGGCAGTCCTGTCCTTGACCACAGCAAGTGGTCCTCACTACTTGGTGTCTTTTTAGTAGGACTGCCATCCATCATCTCCTTCATATCATTAGTAATGATGCTAAAGTGATCAGTCCCTAGTAGAGACCCTGGTAATACTCTATCAGTTACCAGCCTGAAGGCAAAGCCTGACTCACTAACCACTATCTTCTGAGCCTGTATGTTCTACCCTTTCTTTCATTCACCCACTTTTCCACCCATTTGGTTAAGCCTGGGTGATAATTTGAAGATCTTCGTAATACAAAAAAATTACAGACAGACCTCAAAATTGTGGAAACACTAAACCTTTTTCTGATGTGATTTTCTCACCTTTCTTTTTTCAGAGAGTTTGAACACAATAAAAGAATTTTTTTATAAACTTCTATGAATCTGTAACTTTCCCTGGAAAGGTGTCCTTGCACCTGAGTTCAGGTTCATATATGCTCGGATGGGGCGGGGGGGGGGGGGGGGGGGACGAGAAAGGTAGACAGATAAAAACTTTAGAGAGGCTTAATTACACTTTGTTATAATGTATTCATAGCTGCCAGATGAGCACTCTCAGAACTCATTTTAACACCTTATTAGAATATATATTTCAATCCAAATTAACCAAAGGCATTAATCTTCAACACATACACATAAAGCCAGACTGCAATACTTTTAAATTTTTTCCTCTATTATAATTTAACACTGCTTTTAATATAAAATGCAGTAAGACTATTGGTTACACTTTTCCATTTGCAAAACAAAAATATTCCATAATTCAGGAGTATTCTAAATATTTTACCTGTAATTTTTAATTAAAAGACCCAAGCATACCTGAGAATATAACCCTGCCTTCAAAGGAGGATGAAATTGCATCTCTAAAAGGGAACATACTTGAGAAAGTATGGGAACTTTAAAAAAAAAATAGAAAAAGGATGAGCTTTATGGATATTGTTCTGAAAGCCTAATTAGAGCAAGAGACAAAGACACACCAAATACTTTTGGTAATTCCTTTCCTCTTCCTTCAGCTCAAAGTATCTTCTTTTTCCACTCCAGTAGGAGTCTGAAGGACAGGCATGCAGTAATTCCTTCTCCTTCATCACTTCACAAATAGCAAAAATCTTAACTCTAAACTACCGACTATAAATTATCAACTCCTGATGAAGTTTTTTAGAATAAAAATGCACTGTTCCTTCAGCAGATTAGACCATCTCCACTTGTGTTTTCCTTCTCTTTGCTCTCCTGAGAAGGAGAATATTAGATGATAATTTAATCTCACATCATTGTCATAAATGCAAAGCAGCTACAGCAATTTAAGACATTGCCACCCCACATCAGTGACTCTGATCTGAGTCACAGCAAAGTAAGAGAGATTAGCACAGGAAAAATCAGGGCACTGAAGTGAAAGTCTCTAAGTACTTGCTCTGTGAGTTGTGATGTCTTAGTTGGAGACAACAGTGAGTGGAAAGATGTGGCAATTTCTTCAAATGTGACAGCAGCTTTATAAATACACCCAAATTCGTAGATATTGCAGACAGGTTCTGGCAAGTATAGCTGGAGAAACCCAAGGTGCTCCAGGAGTAACTACAGGATAAAAAGATATAAACAGACACAGAGGTCAATTGCAGTTTAAGAGATTATCCTAAGCAATGAGTTTTAATCAGCTATGTGTTTACCAACATTTAAGGAAAAGAGAGGCACCTGGGCATGGACACCCATGATACACTGTTCCTAAGTTCCTCACAACACTTTTACCAAGGCTTTAAGTCTCACATTGTTATTTTCAGAAACAGCTGGCAAAAAAAAAAAAAATCCTGAAATTTATTGTGGTCCTGGTGGGCTTTTTTGGGGTAGAATCACATTCATATAAATACATATTAGTTTTTGGTTCTGCTGTTTGTGTTTTAGGGTTCCTTTCTGTGAGGCTGTGCATTTTTTGCTCCCTGATAGTATTCTCTCCACTCTGTCAGGAGTACTTTGACAAATAAAATGTTCACCTACAAAAACGGAGAGCCAAATACCACTAAACAGAACTAGATAGTTCATCCTGGGGATGTTCTCTGGAAAAAAATGCATATGTATCTTTGAATTTCCTGTGCTTATACTTTTTTACTCATTTTTTTTTTTTTACTGATTTTTTATACTCAGAGGGATTTAAAACCACAAATGTTTTTATGGCACACAGAAGTATCTCTTCTAAAGAGTCTTCAGGGATGGGAGAATAGCTATATTGAGAGATGGCAACTGAGACATGGCTGTTCATAGTTGACTTTCATAAGGTTTAGAAAACAAGCCTGGTAAGACTGTAAATGCAACAAAATGCATAACTCCTAATGGAGTAGTTCTCTCTTCACGTGACATAAAGATGCTCCCCCCAGAGCTGATAACAACTAATGGGAAATTGCACTCTGAGGTGTAATAAATCTATCTATTAAAAGGGTAAAGAGAGCTCAGACTTTGAAAACTAGGAATACTGCAGCATGCTCTGTCAGTCTTATGTTGGACAGGATTTAGTTTACTTTTGTGACACCACATAAAGAAATAATAGGTTATAGAGTTTTCAGAGCCCTAGTATAGGTGGCAGAGTCTTTGTACCTTCTCCACACAACTGGATGAGAAACAGATGCCACATCACTTTCCTACACACCCTCTTCTCTGTCCAAAACTCTCAGAGGAGTAGAGGAACAAGCTTCATGCCCACTGCTCTGTAAAGTACCACAACTGGACACAGATCTGGTTTCCAACAGAAGGTTCTAACCTTTTGCAAGCAGGGAAATTGTAGGCACCTACTTTATTCTAGCTGAAAACTGTTTTTTGGGAAAGTGCAACTCCATATACAGGTAAATTTTCTTCCAGTCTGAGAAAGGTTTCAGTCTTCATCTAGCAACTCTTTCACTAGAGAGCAGACTGAAGATTATACCAACTTCCATTCTTCAGTTATTGCCAGGGAAGATAAACACACACTGGAAGTGTTATGTTAAAGAGCTGCAGGTGGTCACAAAATTCATGAACAAAAATATTATCAAGCTTTGATTCTATCAGGAAACAGCTGACCAGAACCTTTTCTGTACTTTTAGAAAGGAATATGTGGAAGAAAACAAAGGTTTTATACTGGCAAGTATGACCTCTCAATCAAAAAGTGTTTACCTGCTGGATATTACACTTGTTCAGCACATAGAATGTAATGCTTCCACAGCCCTCACTGTCCTTCTTTCTATGTGCAGTACAAGGGGACATGAACATGCTGTACAAAATGTTAAATAACTAAAAATGCCCCAGAAAATTAATGGGAATCAGAAGGAACAGAGTTCTTGATCCACATGAATGTGCCTGGTGAAAGTGTAGATAAATTTGGATTAGCAAGCAAAACTGAGCCCTGTTGTTAAATAGCCCTTGATTCCATTAGACTGTGTCGGATTGTTAAAAATGCTAACATTATGTGTGACTATTCATTTTCATCACCTGCTCTTGATTAATCCAGTCCTAAATGGCATCTGTGGACCCTGCCATCTCATACTACTTAATTAAATTAGCAACACATTTGTCTCCCCCGTTTTCCTATCAAAGGGTTGTACTCGGGAGAAATAAAACCTTTGTTCACCACATCTCTGTATAATTTACACTCCTTTTTCCCTTTTTCCTCCAGCTCCTGGCTCAGATGCTAAATTGTAACTGGTAATAGGGAGCTATTAGGTCTAGTGAAGCATGTCAAAGAAGTCAGTAGGAAACCAGACCTGAAAAGAGGCCTCAGATCTCATAAAACAACAGGGTCAAGCTTCTAGATTCAGGATTACATTGTACCAAAATTAATTCATTTTGCAGTGGGGAAAAAAAAAAAAAATTAAAAAAAATTAAAAAAAGACATATTGCCTTTATATATATTTGGGGCAGAAAGATAGGGGAAAGACTGAAAGAAAAGAGAATGAGAGGGGAAAATGCTGAAACAGGTAGAAAGCTTTTATTTAGGTTATTTTCCCAAGAAGGTAGAGAATCTAATTGTCAATAACAGGTACCCATATATGACTAACAGGGCACAGCATATTGTGTCTCCAGGATAAAGAATAAATACTGAACAATATGTGGTCACAAAATGTATTTGGACAAATCGTCCACCATACAATTAACCACAATCTCCACATATGATCCTATATGTAGTTTCCTTCAAACTTTGTTCCTCATCCCAAAAATGTTAAATGTTAAATTCTTTCACCCCCACAGGTCCCTAGGGCAACTTGTGGTATGTGTTACATGTCAATCAAGCAAAGATATTCTAATTACTAGCAAGTGCTTCTTAGGCTCTTCTCTTCTTTCCAGTTTTACAGAGAGTATGACCAGAGGCGGAGATAGAGAGAACTTCTGTTCTAGGTTGCAAGTGAAGTGCAGAGGACCGGCTGACAGGAGTGTGCCACAGGCTCTGCCTTGCTTCTCATGTAGTCATCTTTTCAGTAAAAGTAATTTTCAATGTTGAGATGGGAACCTTGGGGGTTGCAGATCTTTCTTCAGCCTTTCTTGTCCTTTTGTGAGCAGCCCTCTGCAAGCAAAGGATGGGGAACCTGACACTGATGAGAAGGGGACACTTTCATCTCTCTGTGCCACTGTTCTGTGTTTGGAAATTACTCACCCAAAAAGGGCAGTGACAAATTCACTCATATTTGTGAATCAGCAGCCACAATAGTTGTGAAAATGTAGGGTAGACCATGAAGATAATGATACACTGTGGAATCTGAGACAGAAATAGTAAATCAGATCCTGCAAGATAAGGCACTTTTGCACACTCTATGGAAAGGTATCTTGAGCTCTGCATTTGATATCTCTCCCTCCTAGATGCACACGGATGATTGAGAGTCCTGACAAAGACAGTTCCAGAAAGCATTTGCTTAAGGATGAATCAGTACCACCCACTGTCACAGCTGTCTTCACCTGTGAGACACTGAAGACAGACAGCTTCTTCTATCTGAAAATGTACTGCAGGGAGAGGGCACAAAGTCAGAATACCCAATAACCCTGACTGAGATCTTCAGTTGGGATGCAGGATTTGGGACAGGGATATGAACTTATCTCCTTTGAGTATCCCTTAGTCCTGACTTCTATAGTCTCTTCTTCACATCTTTTTGTAATAGAAATATTTACTGGGCCAGAAGAGGCCCACTGTTTTAGAAACTGGGACTCACATCCTTCCTGAAGCAGGCACTCATTTCTAGACTTTGACATCAGAAGTCCATGAAGCAGGCAAACCGTTTCAAATTGTGCCAGTTCTTTCTTCTCAGTGTGCCTTGAAAGGGCAATACTCCACTGGTCAGAAAGCCATTCCCCTAAATAATCCAAGAGTCCTGCTTCAGGGTTAAATGATGGACCGAGGCCAATGCCATGAGATTCAATAAGCTGAAGGTCCTGCACTTGGGTCTCAACAGTCCCATGCAATGCTCCAGTCTGGGAGCAGAGTGGCTGGAAACCTACCTGGCAGAAAAGGACCTGAGGATGCTGGTTGACAGCTGGCTGAATATGAGCCAGCAGTGTGCCCAGGTGGCCAAGAAGGCCAAAGTCCTCCTGGCGTGTATCAGAAACAGTGTGTTCATCAGGACCAGGGACATGAGTGTTCCCAGACTTCCCACTTCAAGACAGATATTGAGATGCTGGAGAATGTCCAGAGAAGGGCAAGGGAACCAGTGAAGGGTCTAGAGAGTAATACATTTGAGGAGCAGCTTAGAGAGCTGGGGTTGTTTAGCTTGGAGAAAAGGAGACTCAGGGAATACCTTATCACTCTCTACATTAACCTGAAAGGACATTGTAGTGAGGTGGGGATCAGTCTGTTCTCCCAGACAACTACTAACAGAACAAGAGGAAATGGCCTCAAGCTGTCTCAGGAGAGGCTCAGGCTGGACATCAGGAAGCATTTCTTCACTGGAAAGGTGGTCAGGCATTGGAACAAGCTGCACAGGGAAGTGGTGGAGTCACCTCCTCTGGCTGCATTCAAGAACTGATAAGACATGGCATTTGGTGCTATGGTGTAGTTGACATGGTAGTGTTCAGTCAGAGGTTGGATCTGATGATCTTAGAGGTCTTTTTCAACCTTAATGACTCTATGATTCTGTGAAACTCCTGGCAGCACTAAAACCTGAATAGTTCTGCACATGTCAGCCCATGAAAACACCCGTACTGAGTAGAGAGATAAAGTATCTCTATAAATATGTGGAAACTGAGTGTCAAAAGTGTGAGGCAGAAATACCTCAGAAATACATAAGCACCTTTCTCATTAAAACGGGCATGGCTACTTTAGGAGGAGAATTTCAAAAAATCTGAAAAATAATTGTTGATAAGTTCCCTAACCACTATCTACTCTATCTACTGAATAAAACAAAGACCTACTCATTCAAGTAATCTTAGAGTGATCATCTAATTAACTGTATCATAATTTATATGCACAGGCATATGATTTAATTTTTTTCCTGTGTGGCCTTGGCATTTCCTCTTTTCTGGGTGCTTCTATTTTAACAATATTTTTTTTTTTAGTGTGATGATTGCTCTGTGCATAGTTATAAGTATGTAACCATGTCAATAAAAATGTTAAGGAAAAATACAGAACTTTCATCAGAACAAAGATGTGATGCATCTTAAAACATATTTTTTAAAATGTGATTGACTTGCTCTCTTTTGTGAAAGTGAATTTGGTGCTGTTGCAAGTCTATGTTTTCCATTTAAGTCTTCTCATATTGAGGTGACACGCACAATCAATCTTCTTGGTGACACTGTAGCAAAGCAGAAATTATTGATGCTTACTAGCTGCAGGATCATAAATAAGGAAATGGAAATTGATACTTAATTGATAAAGTACTTTCTTTTTCAGTTTGGAAGCTTTCTAATTGCTTCATAGAAAGACAAATAAAGCTTATGAATGCATGGACTCATAGAAATACAAGGTAAAAAAAAAAAAAAAGGTCAGCCAAATTTTCATGTGGTTTTGTTTTTCAGAAAAATCTCAAAAGGCCTTTCATGTGTGATTTCTCTCCTCTGCACATTAATGATAAATTTCAATTATTTGGTTAACCCATTTTTTATTTAAGTCACTCCTTTTGTCAGTTTATCCTTTAGCATGGAAATGTTTGATGCAAAATAAAAGTGCCACATGTTCATCCTGTTTTGAGCCCTACCAAATACTTGGTACAGATTAAAGCTTCCACTCAGGAAATCATTCCTATTGGGACACTTTTATATTAATGTTAAAAACATGTATATGTGTTGAATCTAAACACATGCACAAGTGCTTTGTTTAAATGAGACTTATTGTGGAAATACAAGCCTAATTTGCTCTGATTTGATTTTGAAAATGAAGAATATAAAAATGAGGATAGTATCTTTAAAAATGAGGGTAGTATATTTATAACGAATATTTATAATGAACAATCATTGCCAGGTTGCTATAAAAGCACAAGGGACATCTGACACCTGACACTATCAAAGGAGTCAGTGAACAGATCAGCTATAGCTGATGTGTTGTTTGAGCACACCTGTTCCTCAGCAAGTTGTTAGTACCTCTCAATTGAGAGATGCAGAATAGCATGTGAATGGTGCTAGTCTTTTTCAAAGTAATTTTTATCAACATATTGCTGCCTGATGTATCAATGCATCTTATCTCCTATCCTTAATTGTCAACATTTATTCAAACCTAGCTTGCTAGGAAACAAACAAAAGTTTAGACTAAACTGTTTCCAGGTAATGCAGCAATTCAAAGTTGTGTGTGTGCATCTCCTACAGAACTCAGTATCCTGAGAAGTAAAATCTGAAACAATATGCAAAAGATCATTACTTCATTACACATGTAAAAGACTTCACTTCTTTGAAGCCATCCCTCTGTTCCAAGTGGATAGATAATAGGAAACTAGTCGTCATTTTTGCTGCTCCCTTGTGGATATGCTATGGCAGAAGTTAATTCTGTTTTTATATCTTCCACTGAAAGAACATGTCTTCATTAGATCAACAGAAGAATTTTTTATTATTAAGTTTATCAATTCAAATCTAGCATTATAGGTTGATGATAAAGTACAGACTGGAATATGAAATTTTATGAGTTCAGGAATAACCTTCATTAGAAAGATTTAATAGACACATAAACCATCAGGATGCTGTATCATGCAGATCTTATCTGTTATATAATAAATCAAACAGCTTTCCATTAATTTATATCTTCTACATAAGTGCCTTTTGTGGTGTTTCATTTCATATATTCTTGGATTGATTTAAAAATTAAGAGACAGTGATAGATTTTTAGCTTGTATCTATCAGACAGATTAAAAATATTATAAAATCAACATTAATTAAAATGGATCATTACATACTTCCATTCAGAAAAATAGCAAGGATTTGAACACAGGTAAACAATAGCAAAACTCTAATGCAAAACACTCTAATCATGACTCAGTTATAAAATTAAGGAGGCTGTAAATCAGAGACAAAGAAAAGCTGTAGAAGAGTAAAAGTTGATAAGAGTTTTCATGAGAAATCATTATTTCTCAGAAAAAAAAATAGCAGAATATACTGTGCACTATTGATCTTAAAATACAACATGCTGTGATATGATATTTTGTGTCTGTATGTATTTTCCAGCTTTGGAATTTCGTACTTGGGAAGCATTCTGTGTTTTCAATAAAAAGTCATGTTATCTTCTGTTCTTTTAGACCTTGTAAACTCTGCTCTTCCAGATTTTCTTAGGGTACAGCTTGTTGATTGCTGCTTTGCTTTGTGGCACATTTTAATTGCAGTTATGCAGTATTCAAATGTTCACGATGGCCATGAACAGGCCTAAGTAAGGACTCAGAAAATAGTTTCTTTCTTAATAGTCTTCATAGGCTGAGTCCCACAGGTATCACTGCCTTTTCTACTCTTCAGCATCCCCTGAAGTTCACTTGTGAGATGCTGTGTATTTTCCACGCCTTAAGTGAGCTTAATTCTCCTTCCCTCAGTGGATGTAAGCTCAACCTCACACTCAAAAATCACAATAGCCAAACTACAGGAACCATAGTCTCCCATGTCTCTTGATCATCCGGCTCAAAACCTGGTTTTCTGACATCCACATCAGAGATCTACCCAACCTAAGCAACTCTTCAAACTGTCCACACAAATATCTTCTCACATACTGTCAAGAGAAGGGAGAAGAGAAAAGGAAGGAAGACAGGGAAGTGGACAGCCCCCCTTTTCATCTCAAAAGGGACATAGGATACATTATTGGTGGTGATAGCCTAACCAATTTCTGAAGTAACCATTTGGCAAATAGGATGAATTATTTAAGTGCCATTCAAAACCAGAATTCATATCCTGTAATGCTATCCAAGATCACATGTAGACTATGTTGTCTTGAATAGGTTCTGATTTTATTACTTTCGATAGGTGAAAAAGATATTTTTGGAAATTTTCTTTGTTTCAGTTTATGAAAATGTCTTTACTGGATTTGCAATAGAACATGAATGTTCTCAAATTACATTTGAATCTGGGGGAAAAAATCAAGATTTCATATGTAAGATTTGTGAGTAAACTTTTGGTTTGGTACTTCTTGTGTTAGGCACAGTAATCATAAAGAGTAGAAAGGAATCCTTGTTTTAAGAAGTTTAATCTCTAAAGAGAAAAGAAATCTAGAAGCAGTAGAAAATAGCACGTATATTCCATTATATCTTCGGGGGATGAAGGGAAGGAGTTCAAAGGAAGAATTAAGACGTTACCTGGGAATACATGAAAAGAATAAAGGAAAAAGAATATTGAATTTGGGGTAGTTGGAGGAGAAGAAAGGCAAAAGATCCATGTAAGAATAAACATTGGATGCAGAGACTGCAAAGGAAGAGGAAAGTCAAACAAAGTAGAGAGACAAGAAAATTGCCAGATTGAAAGTAGTCTCTGAATGCAGGAAGGCTAAGACTGGATTCGTCTGCAGCTGGTCCCACTGGCTGGTGTTTCTGACTCTATTTTTTTCACCTGAGGGTCAAATGATGAGGGGCAGAGAACAGAAGAGGAAGACAGTACTCTCTGTGTGTTAGCCTTAATCCAAGGCCATGGTGAGAAAATCCTGGAACCAGGAAGAAACACAAAAAATACCTAGGATTTAAAACCAGATTAAGAGCAATCAAGCTCCCACAGTTCCTAGTTGTATAAATAGACTTAAATTTTCAGAAGCAACTGTAAGTATTCATGTGTAGTTCTTTTCTGTTCTCTGTGTAAAAAAATCCACTCTTAATCCTCAGACTATATTTGCATATATGAGTTACATACATCTTGAATGAAAATACAATTTGTATATAGGTTACATAGCTTTCTGAATATACACCAATTTGGATAAGACAAATTGCACGCGCACAGTTTTAGATACTGCTTAGAGGCACCCTTGAAAGGCACCCTTGATTCAAAAGCTATTAGCTACTCATCTTAAATCTCACAAGTCATGCAGGATTAGTCCTAGTATTATTAATGCAGAGAACAAAGTGATTGGAGATTCAAAAGTCATTTTAGATGAATTTAGTAAATTTTATAGCAATCTTTTCACATCAAAGGGTTAAGAGGATAATGGTTATGAATATACTCCTTGATGTTTAAAGAATCCTTCAATTCCACCTGAGGACAGTATAGGTCTGGAATAATCTATTATCCATAATCAGATGGAGCATGCAATTTATTTTGGGTGAAATTCTCTTCATCTGCATAATTGCCCTTTATACACGGGAACTTTAAGGAAGGGAAATTCATCTTGCCAACTTAGGGTCAGGATGCATCATATGGCCCTTCACAAAAATTCCAATTCATGAGCTAAACTCAATAAACATAACTAATGAAAAAAAAAAAGGAAAAGGAGGGGAGGGGAGGGAAGGGGAGAGGATGGGGAGAGGACGGGGAGGGGAGGGGAGAGGAGAGGAGGGGAGGGGAGGGGAGAGGACGGGGAGGGGATGGGACAGGACGGGACAGGAGAGGACGGGAGAGATTTCCATCATGATCCACATTCACCCATCAACATCTAAGACTTATCCCAAAGTATTGGTGCATTTGCCCCTCAGTATTATCTGTAAAAGGAATGTAGATATTTATAAACTGTTGGTATGTAAGTTTTATTGTATTTTTTCTTGCTAAGATACTGAGAAACCTCCAGATTCTTTGCTTTTGAATAACTGCATTTTTAAAAGATATGTTTATGTATTTATATTGCATATAACTTTGTCTCCAAGTTTTTAAACGAACAGAGACTCAAGTATTTTGCAATTCCTATTTGAGACATTTAAGTATCAGACATTTATATTAAAGTATTTATTTCTCTGATACATCTGCATAACTACTGAGCAATTATACTGTAATTATATTGTAGTTAAATTTTTGAAATAATTGTTGAGATATATATATATATATATATAGAGAGAGAGAGAGAGAGAGAGAGTTTCCATTCATGAATGTAACTGGAAAAATCTCTTTGTCTTTTTTAATCTCAGATAATCACATTAAAATTTTAATTGTTTTATTGAGCTTGATACAAGAATTTTGCACTAAATACTAAAATCAAATGTTTAGGTATTAAGCTGAGTTTGTTTTAATGAATACTTTTCAGTCCCTTTCCACTACTTTGTTATGCTTCTGGTTTGCAGTTTGTATACTTACCTGTGCTTCTTTGTGTAGCAAATAGGTACTTTGTTTCCGAGCAAACTTCTGTGTCTTTGTAAAATTACGTTGGGAGTAATCAATCTACATGGATTTTCAGTAGGAAAAAAAAATAATTTTTCTTTCTCCCCTTTTATGTTGGTACTTTGGAGAGTGATGTTATGTTTTTATATCTTGCACACTTATATGGGTGTCATTACATATGAAAGGGAGTAATTCTAGTATGAAAAATCTAAAAATTATGCAGCTCCACACATCTTCCTCTGGACTGGATCATGAGTGATGACTTCTGGGAACTTTATCTGAGAATAATTATCAAATCTTATCCGAAAATAAGTTTATAAATAACTAAATAAAAGACCCCAAAGGCATTTATATCTTGGCTTCCAAGGATAAAGAATAGGACCCTAATAGAGAGAAATTACAGTACTGGAACTCTACATTTTTGTTTTGTAGCCAGCACATCAAGAGAGCACATGTGCCCATGTGGATTGTGTTTAGGACTCCAAAGAAGTCTCTTTTTGAACCACTCTTGTGGTAAATATATATGATTAATTTCCAAATCAAGTATTTTAATTGCAAGGGAAGAACAGGATGCTGCATGGTAATATCTAAATGAACATGCACACTACAGTTTTTTAAGGAATTCCTGATATGTTTCATCTGTGACAGTCTAAACCAATCTCAGCACTGCCATGGTCCTGACGTGGTCAAGCATGAAAATGCACATCTGCTTCACTCATTTTTTAAACTTTATTGTGGTTTCTTTGCTTTTTGTTTGCTACAACATACTGATTTTAATTTTCTTATGTGGCTTTTCATAATTTTTGAAATACACATGCTTATTAAATTAATAGTATTGTCCTTGAATTTATTGTAAAAAGACACATGTACAAGGACAATACAAATTTGTACTTTTCATTATCCAAATCTTTTGATTTTTAGATCAGTTGAAATGTTATTTACAGTCCTCAGAGAATGTTTTCAAAAATCATGTCCCCCAGGAGGAAGCCTAAAAATTGCAGACACTTCCTATTTATATTATCTTTCAACAACCAATTTTTTTTCCATTGGTATTGGGGTGATGAGGAAACGATGTCATTATTAGCTCCCTTATACAAAACTTTACTTAGCTGGTGTTTTATCCCTTCTCCAAATAGTCACTGCATCTGGTAAAAGAACAAGAAATAGATTCTTCTTAAGAGTAAAAATCTTTCACATCTAGTAAAAAAAAAAAAAAAATCTGCTTGTAGCTTCCACTATAGCCCAATTCTCAACAAATTATCTCATTATGTTTGTGTTGAACATAAGTAAAACTGCATGAGTACTTGCACAGTTGTTGGGAATCATTGACCAGGCCATACAGCACAAATGAGACTTCAAAGTAACAATGTTGTAAGTACAGTGTAGTTGAGCTCTAGCTAAGGAATCCAGAGTCTCTGACTTGAAAACATGGAGGAGGATATAGAATAAAGTCAATTTATTAGAAGTCCACAGAAGTTACTGTCACTGTCATCCCGCCAGTCCATTTCCCTTTCTGTTTGAAAGGGGGTTTACTTTTCAGACTTATGAAATGTCTTCCTGGGCTTTGGTGGTGCCCTGGGCTGTGATGATTAGAGAAATAATCATCTTGTAAAGTGCTAGAGATAAGGAAGATATTTAAATAGTGGTTTCCTTCTTTGTTTACCTTTGCAGAAGGCTGAGGAACCAAACAGCTGAGGGAAACATTTTGCAAGCTTTTCAAATTTACAGAGTAAATTCTTGCTGTGAATGTTATCACTGAATTTTGTATTCATGCTTGATTCTTCACCAAATTAGCTCTTCTGCAAGTAAATATATCTTTTTCAGTTGCACTCCTACAAAATCAGCCTGTGTCCTGAAAGTAACAAAACTGATGGAGTATGTTCCAGATATGCAAACCAATTAGCCTACATAGCTACAACATAATCTCAGTAAAATGACTGGTCTCCAGTTTAAAAGAATCAGATACTGAATCCAGGTTATCTCATTTTCTTTGCAACATTGTATGTCAACTATAAAATCTTACATTATTTTGTGAAAATTCACATCATCAATCGTATGGTGTAGTGGAAATTTGTAAAGCAGCTGAAAGCATATTTGAAGACAAAACAACGCAAAAAATACCAGCATTCTTACCCACACTATAATTAATTTTTAATTTGCAGTAAGATCTGAATAATAAGACCCCCACACTTTAATAAATAATTTAGTAGAATAATATTTTCATTATATTTTTTCAAAATAATGAGTATATAATCCCTACATTGTGAGAATACCATAAGTTTGAACAGATACGTGTAGATTATACACCTATACACATAGAGAGATAAAAGATACATATTTTATCAATAGGCAGGTATACTTATGTGTATTGCATATGTATATGTATATTTGGAGAGAATATAGATATATATGTATATCTGGGAGAAAAGAAAGAAAAAAATGCAAAATTTAATCCATTATGGCTTTAGTTTTCACAGATCCCTAATATATTATGCATAGAGGTTTTTGGCATTAGCACAAGCTTGGACTTTCCTTCCAAATTCTGCATAGAGCTTTTAGCTAAAATGTTCTACTCCAGAAGAATGCAGCTTCTCTCTTCAAATAAAATATTTTGACAGGTTTGTTGCTAGTATGAATTACTCCTGCTACTTTTTGTATGGTATGCTATCATTCAATATTTGTCCACTTTCAGTGTTACTTTCACAATTACAATATATTATGAAAACCATATGAAGCCAGCATTTTTTTTTTTTTTTTTAATAAATGGCCATCATGGCATTCACATGATGCTACCTCTACAGAAAAAATAAATAATTTCATGCACAGTACTTTCCTGACATGGGTCTTCTAACTTCATTGACTTTAGGACCCAAGGGAAGCCTAGGCACAATTGTCAATAGACCTCCTTGAAATAAAAACATCATTTTTCCTTCCACCCATTGCAAGGAAGACTGAAACTGCCACTGATAATTAATCCACTGAGAGAAATCAATATTGCAACTGGTTGGAGATGAAACAACCCATAGCAAAATAAACTTTTGCCATGACAGTGCAGCAGTTTTTCGAAGCAGATTCTGTCTGTGGGCAGATGTGGAATCTTAATAAATGGTTACAAAAAACTAGACGCCAGTTGTATCAAATGGTTGGATTTTGTGCTATAAAATGCAGTTATTGTTCTTGTGTGTGCTGACTTGATTTTCAAGACACCGTAATGGCCCTGTATTTATAAAAAACTGAAAATGCTGTGAAAGAAAGAAAAGAAAGGTAGGACAGATTGCAAACGGTCAATAGTGGGAACTGACTCTAAGAAAAATTACCAGTCTTATATTGCATTCTGCTTATATATTTTCTGGAACTAGACTGCCATAGAAGAAGTTAGATTTTGGTATGAAACTCAAAAATTTGAGTGAACTGTGAACAGTTACAGACATATTCATTTCAACTCCCAGGTGAAGGCCAAAATATTTACTGTAGAAAAGAGTCTAGGTATGGATTAGAATTTCAAAGAATGGAAGAGTGGCTGCTTTAATATAGATCTCTGATTGAAGTCAAAGCACTTAGATAAAATCAATAAAAACAATAACAAACTCTATGGCACTACACATGGAAAACAAGCCTATAGCTGTTTTGGGAGTGGCATTTAGCAGGAAATGCCATGACAGTCAATGACAGAGTCCACTGATGCAGTCTCCTGGCAGCCTTGCTCCAGAAGTTCTTCCATGGACCTCCAGAAGCATTTCAATGGGCCTTCAAAAATGACCAGACTTCAGGGTCAAATGGTTAACATTTCATTCTGTGGTCTCAGCACAGGAGGTCAGTGAACACAGAATGATTCATGTTCCTTTGTACAAAAGGCTATTGCATTTTATCCCCAGTATGGACCTAAAAGGTTTATTTAGCTGAAGCATAGCTTCCAGAAAGGCAGCCAGGGAGGGATTGCCTGCTATTTCCTTTGACAGCTTTTATCAATAGTAAAAAAAATGTGTAGCTTATTTCAATTTATAGACATTGGCTTGGGATAATTAAGATGTTTCACAGCACTCTTTAATTTCCTTTGCCAACCTCCTTATCATAATATCTGGTCTACATTATTTGCTATAACCATTTTATCTACTTATGCATGGGGATTGCAGTCCTTCTAATTGGATTGCAACTGAATTTGGGCAGAACTAAACAAAGCACATACCTGGACTTACAATATTATGTTAACACTTTTTGTCCTATTCTTTATATTAATCAAATCTTGAAAATATCTTGCAGATATGCCCAAATCTAGTTCATCAATTTACCCTCTCTGAAAAACTTTGCAGGTTTGTTTTAACTGATTTCATTTTGGTGGTTGGTTGAGTATTTTGTTCTGCTAGAGGGTTTTGTCCATTTTTTTTTTTCCAGCCACCACTTATTGCTGACTGGGCCATTCTTTTACTTCTACTTCTGTATTGAACTTAGACAGGTCTCTGATATCCAAGGAACCATTCTCTTCCATCTCAATGATTATGCTGCCATAAAGAGTTTCAAAAAAGAGTTACCTCCCACTGTCTGTAAATTCTCTGATGTAGAAAAAACATTTTAATTTCTTAAAGTTTAGTCAAGAACATTCTGTTCCAGTGAGGGTCCAAAAGGATGTGGAAGCTGAAACTGAGACACCACTGAAAGTTTAACCCAAACAGTAGTTTTATTACCAAAGGTGGCCAAGGAAACAGGAAAAAAACCCCAAGAGAGAGCAGAGGTAAAATAAGCCTCCAGGTGTAAACAGCCAAATTGCCCAGGTGTTTCCCATGGAGTTATCTTACCAACGCCCACCCGGAATGTCCAGACTTCCCAGAGCAGGGGCTGCATCCTCAAGAGTCAGCTGGCTCACAGGTGAAGTCAGGCGTCCCTGCCAAAAGGAAACATTGTCCTGTCACTTGAAGTGAGCAATCCCCGAGCGTGAGCCACCTGCCCTTTTTCTAAGTTGCCAAAGGGGCATCTACCTGAGCAAGTGTGGCCAGGACCCCCCAGATAGAGATCTTTGGCACTTCTCCCCATTATATAATTGGTACTTCTCTGCACATGTGTCAGTTTCTGCGCTTGTGCAGTTATATATGAGGGGGTCTTAATTAATTAGGCCTGGGGGTTTACTTCATCCTCCTCCTCCACTCTTTCTCCTTCAAGCGCCCTTGAAAGGCCATCAGCCAATCATGAAAGCCCAATTAATTTTAGTTTACACAGAAATGCCTCCTTCAAGGCCAGAGACCATCTTTATCAGCCTGTTTTCCCATAACTTGGTAGGAGAAGCACAACTCCTCACAGGTGACTGGGCCAAACACAGACCAAAAATATTAGCATCTAATTCAGCCTGAGTTCAGCGTAACATGTCTTCACATCTACATATACACACAAAAGTGCAGCATGCAAATGTGCATGTGCATGCATATATTCTGTAATTTTATTTAAGTTTGTCAAACTGATATTTTCAGTAGGCTCTGCTAGCCTCACCCTAAGTCTTCTTTGCTGCACAAGGAGTTGCATGGGTGGCCCAAGGCAGCCACACACTCAGTACAGCCAGCTCCATATCTCCTTTTAGCAGCAGAGAGAATCCTGTCTCCACACCACATCAGGCTCTAAGAAAACAAGAAAGGAGTGAAAAATGATTGGGAAAAATTACTAAATCATTTGCTTGACTGAAAATAAGGCAGGAATGTTACAAAAAGTATATTTGATTATTTTTTTTCCCTGAGAATCAGTAATATAGCTTCATTTTCCAAAGACACCTGTACTATGAGCAGTGCCTAGCCATAATTAGAGGTCAGAAAATATTTCTGTAAGCCATCTTGAGGTGTAGAGTTATCCTTTTTCTTTATACAAACATTTTATCGTAAGGTTCTCTATTCTCTTACCAGCTCAGGGAGAGATTTTCCTTCAGTCAGCACCAAGTCAGAAGAGTCCTTACCACAACCTGTGCAACAGGCTGGAAGACAAAACATCACTGATGAAGACTAGCCTGCTTTGGATGTCAGTAAAGTTCCAATTTCACACCAACATCCTATTCTGATACTGGCTAAACCTAATTTTTCAATCTTCATTGTACTTCTAGATGCAAGTTATTTTATCTCCAGGGAGAGTACAGCTGAGCTCTTCAGGCATGGAAGAGTGAAATAGCATATAGAAGTTACTATTGATAAAAACTAAGCTCCAATCAAGTCCTGCAACTTGTGGTTATTAGGAAAGCTTCTTTGCTTCTGACAGATATGACTCCCCACATGGAGCAATTGGTCAATGATTAACAGAAATATTGTCTTCAAGCTCCACATCAACATATATCCCAACACACACAAATGTATATTATAATTTTATTTTAAGATACAGCTCAATGCAGAGGAACAGGACATCTGTATTAGGATTTTACACAAAGCTTTGCTACCAAGTACATATAAGGATTTCATGTGAGTTAGCTATTGTTTTTTTACAAATAAACTTTGAAACTGACTAGTTATATGAAAATAGGATAACTTTAAGAGTAAAAAGAACCTGAACAGATAAATAAGTATGATTCAAAACAATAATTACTTATCAAAACAAATGTCTGCTTGGCACATAAAATTGTGTATGTTGCAGGATGCAAAATATTAGCAGGACACTAGCAGAAACATCCTGAGGAGTTGTACCACATAAAAATAATAATTAAAAAAATGCATAGAAAAGAATATAAATATACATGAGAAGACTACAGAACAAAACCAATGAGTGCATGTCTAATAATATTTATTCTTTCCATCAGAAGATGCTATTTCTATTTATAGCAGGATAGGCATCACAGAATGGACCAATGAGACCTAGGAGTTTCCAGTGCAAAAAGATCTCTGCATTGAACTATCTTTCACATCCCGCTGTCCCCTAATGGTCTTAAAAAAATAGTAGAAAATAATAATAGTAGCAGAAATCATAATTCAATTTTCTTTAAAACCTGACATTAAAAATAATGTCTATGCCACTAGCCTCAAAGCAGTTGCTGTGATAAGAACAAGCTCAGGTACATCACATTAAATTCTTGGAGCATCTGAGAATGTGTGTGTTTGTGTGTATCTATGTGTACACACATACTTATGTATATTTTTAATCCTGTGCTCTGGCATTTGATGATACAGTTTTTAAACCTGTGATTGCAGCAAGGCATGGAAATCGCCTTCAAGGAGATAGCAGGGTGCAGAGCTCTGAGTCTTTTGATTCCCACACCCCTTTTATAAAATCCAACGTTTTAGTAATGGCAAGACAGACAAGAAAGTTCCTCTAGAGAGGATTTTGTAGTGTTTTGGTTTTTAACCTCTCCAGTCCTCTGGAGAAACTGCAGTTTGGAGTAAGGTTTTATAGAAGCTCACAGCACTCATGGAAACAGACTAATGATGTTTGTTATCCATAGATAGCCTGAATCTGGGGATAATTAATTATTTTAGTTGCAGTTCTCTGCTTGGGGAAGGCTAGTGGAAAAGATATTACCAACCTAACAGCAAATGTCTCTGTTCATTAGAAGTGACTGACAGAAATTAGGCTTGTGATTCCTCTCTGTCTCAGACAGAAGGGAGCTTTCCCAGGAAAATACTAAATAGAAACCAGTTTGGAATCTCCCTCTGGAGAGGGTGATGTGTGCTCCTTTCTGACCACAAGTTACCTTTTTTCTATTGATTCTGCTGCCCTACGCTGCTCAGTTACTCCAGCTGCTCCCTTTATTTAGCACTTCACAGGTTTCCTGACTCGAGGTATCATTTCCTTGATAAATATTCATTATGCCTCATAATTTCTGTTCTCCATCTTACCAGCACAGTATAAAAAGATTTTGTCTTGATCTGCAAACACTACAGTAGCTTTCGCATTCACTAGTTGCTTTACAAGACATCATTTGTCTGCAGAGCTGGCCCTAAGGGTGGGCAACATAAATACCTGCCTGAGGAGAAAAATTTTGGAGGAAAGGGGTGACTCACATGAGCTACTGTGTGCTGTAAGCTTGCTGTCAGTTTTTCTGTCTGTTTAAATTAATCACCATTGGGCATTGTGACTTCAGGAGGAGTCATAGGTTTTGAGCCTTGGTTAAAACATTTTGAGCTTCTTTCCCCCTAGGATGCTTGAGGATTTGGCCCTCAAGCACAGGAGGTATGGCCACATGCTGTTAAAGGAAGCACACACTGACAAGCAGTTAGTTGCAGGCAGCTCAGGCAAAGGTTGTAGTGAGACAGTGATGGGACAAATATGAAAGGGAGAGGAATCAAGCCCCCAGTCCAGACCCCATTTATCTGACAGAGACACACAGACAAAAGTGAGATCATGCTCAGCACTGACACTGAGAAACTACAGTAGGATGCCCAGGTGGGATTCTCTTTCCTCTTTGAGTACAGTGGCCGTTCAATCTGCCTTGTTTCTGACTTGAAGTACATCTGCTAACCCACCACATTCCCAACTCCACATGCTGACCTGAGGTTTGATGAGAAGGACTGATTTCAAAAATAGATGGCCTGTGTGCCTGATTTATTTCTGCTAAAGCAGACTACCAGATCCTCTGAAGCTGTCTCAATTACCTCTATGTAAAGGCTGTTATTCTTCTCCTACAAGCAGTAGTCATGTTTGAGTGGCACGATTTGTGCAGATTTGGCCTGCCTTGTCCACTTAAAAGACCATTAATCACCACTCCAGTTTATAAATCAAGGAGGCCAAGTTGCTGAGAGCAATTGAGAGGCTGAGCCTCCTCAGAAGTACTTAACCAATTCCCAAACCCAGGCTTAGCATTTCTTTCTCCCCGCCTCTAGTCGTCAGACAATTCATCATCCTTCTCCCATTGAGACAGAATGAGCCTGACAGAAGAATGCCTGAAAGCTAATCAATATGATCAACTTGAGGAGGAGAGCACATCAAATATATATATTCTTTTTTTGTTTGTTTCTAAGTATTTTAAATAAACATAACCTCTTTGCATTAAGATTTGGCAGTTTGATTTTACAGAAGATAAAATTGAAAGCAAGATGCAGCAACGGGAGGAAAAACACATTGCAGACTATCTATTTGCAATAGCTATCCATGAACAATAAAAGTGTCAGGACAGGAATAGGACTATTATGATTGTGGATTATCAGTTTTGGGTACTACAGTCACACAAGATCGCTTTTCTTTTACAGCAGTGTCAAGTGCAATTGGCAGGCCAGAAGTCGCAAGAAGTCTGCTCCTACTAAATAAATATCACCTTGCACTGTACTTGCATGTGGACTAATGAGGTTACAATAGAAAATGGATCTGCTCTGTAATAAGGCAGAGTAAGGGAACTTGAACAAGAGGTTTGTTTTCCTATTCTATGAGAAGTTGCTTTTACCTATATCAAGCACAGCCTTTTTTTGGAGAAAGAAAATACATAAATCATTCATTGTACAGAAGAAAGTATGAGTGACAACTGTAAGTGGAATAGACAGTTTCCATTACCCCCTCACACTTACTGAAGAATAATTTGCAAAGGCTGAGTAAATTGTATTTTAAGAAGTGTAATGACGTGTAATAATTTTCTGTCAGCATGTCAGTTACAAGCAGAGTGAGTTTGATAATTTTGGGATAGGAGATGGAAAGAATTGAGGGGGAGGGAAGAAAGAGAGAAAAAATGGGAAGGTCTTTTAGTATCGCTGGTTTCAGAAACTAATAAAAACATAATTGTAAAAAAAAAAAAAAAAAAAAACCAACTTAACAAAAACTAAAAAAGACCTCAAAAAAACCCCAAAAAACAAAACAGGTGGAGTGCTAGATAAAAGCAAGAGCTGTGCAGCAACCTGACCAGATACTAATTCCCATTTGCTTTCCCATTAATCTTGCATAAAGATTCCAGGTCACAGGTCCAGTTACAGGGAATATTAAGCAATTTAGTAGGATGGGAAATGGCTCAGAAATCAGAAAATGGATGATCAGGAAAATTTCCATTTCTTGGCCTGCAAAAGGCATCTGTATCATAATGTGGAAAAACGTTTCTTCTCTCAATCTCTCTGAGAAAGGGAAAACAATCCAACAAATCTGGAAAGAAAAAAAAAAATAAATAGTAGGGATGTATTTGAATGCCTACTCTCGTCTTTGAGAATGCACAGTGTGGTAGAGATCAGTAAATGCCACAGCTTATAGATCAACCTAAGATGAATGAGCCAGTTATTTTCACACTGCTTCACTCCTTCTTCTCATTTTTATCTTAAAGACAATATTGTCTGAGATTTATTATTTATTAATTTCGTTATTTTATCATGCTGGCAATTCTGTCAGGAACATAATACTTACTTTAATCCAGCCACGGTTGAATCAAATTTCCATTCTCTGTTATACACATATGCACCTAGAGTTAGTCTGCTGAACTCATGGCACTTATTACTGATTTACATTGTTGCAAAAGTAAAACAAATTTGACCATCAACATGTAACTCTTACATTATCCAGCACACCTTCTTGATAGATCATGATATCCCTTCTTCAGTACATATGGTTTTCCAAACCAGTTTCTTAATCTTAAGTAGGATTGTCTCTATCATTTCTTCATTTTTGGTGGAGGAAGAGGTGTAATTTTTGTTAGACAATTTTTGTTAGACAATCTGCTTTAGAGTATAAGTAGTGAAACCATTTTCTATTCCTGTTTTTACTGATGGCTTAATGGTGGCCTTGCACAACTTCCACTGCTCACTGAAATTTAAGCCTTAAATATGCCTTAGAAACAGTTCTTCCATACATCAAATGCTGAATTCACTGACTAAAATAGAATATTTACCTCTGAATATTCATCCAGGTAAGTGAATCTTTTAAGGTATGCCACTTTGTAAAACAGATATTAAAATTTCTGGGTTTGGTAATTTTGGTTTGTCTTATTTGGGTTTGCTCTCTATAAACTATTAACAGCTCTTACCTCCATAATTTATTTGGTTTTTTATTATTTTTTTATTTTCTAATGTTTAGGAAGATGCAGGAGTAGGTCATATCTTGGGACTGAGTATGGAACTTCTCATGCTGACTTAGAGAAAGAACCTGATGTATCTTAATTGTGTGACTATGTATTTGTCACCACTAATTTTGAAACTGATTGCATTGGAATAGTTACGTTATGAATGCAAACATGTGCCAGACAGCTGGAAGACTGTGATAAGTCTTATTTGTCTTCCAGGTGTGCCACTGGAATATTCTCCTCAGCACTGTGGCTTTCCTTTTCCTTTCCCTTCCTCATACTCAACAAGAATCACCTTGGGAAAAACAAACAAACAAACAAACAAAACCGGACAAATCTTTTTTAAATAAAGTTTGAAAACAAAAAAGACACAAAATAATAAACACTGTCTTAATGTTACACATCATAGCAAATGAAAACGTATTATAAATATGACAGTACAAGTAATAGCTCTCAAGCCATAGTTTCAATGGGGAACAGCTTTTACATGAGGGTTTTCCTGTCAGGTTCTTCAAGAATCATCATTTCATGTCCAATCCCACAGAATTCTATCAATAACCCTCTGTTACTCAACACAAATTTCCTTTAAAATCTCACAAATTCAAAGCTATATGTACTGTCATTAGGCATAAAACATGGAAGTTAAACCTCCAGAATGAGACATCATAATCCACTGAGGAGCAATTCCAAGAAGCATCTTGGGGTCTGGATTAAGAAGCAACCAAATATGAACTACCAGCAAACTATAATGATAAACAACAGATAAACTGGGAGGGAGACAAGAGTGGGCACTGGGCAGGGCAGGGGCAATTTGTGAGAGCACAAATGGGGGACACCTAAGTGAGTCAGGAGTCTATTTTGCTTCTGTAAAAAGCTTCACTCACGTGGTGCTGAATCACTGCAAACTGTTTTCATGACCCTCTTTTGAAAGGGCGCTGAAGAAAATTGTGATGTTACAGAAAGTAGGAATAGAAATGATCCATATGCTGTATAAACTGCCATGTGGTAAAACATTAAAGGAAATCAAGTGGTTTGGCTTATCAGAAGAAAGAAAAAAAAGATCAAGGTGGCTTAATTATAGTTGTATAAGCAGTGTGCACTGAAGTGGCTTCTCATCTAGTAAAGAAAGCATAAAAAGAATCAACAGCCATGAGATGAAGAAGATAGATAAATTCATATAGTGCTAAGGTATGCTTTTACAGTGACACTAACTACCAAGGGAAGTGGTGGATTCTCCACTACTTAATATATCTAAAGAATAGTCTGGAAGTCTGCCTGGAAGATATGTTTTTGTCAAATATAAATCACTAAGCTCAGGAAATAAATCTATATGATCTAATGGCTCTTTCTAGCCCTTAGATCCCGTGTATTTATAAAATATGGTATAGATTAAAATTTAACTAATAGCTTTGATACTTTCTTTGGTTTCTGTTAAATTATTGTCTGTTTTTAAACAGACAATCATGGGCATCATGGCCTGTCTCTGTTTTCCCTAAGAGTCTGGGGTCAATTCAGAAAGATTTCTCTTTATTTTAAAAAGTAATTTTAAAGACAGCTAAAGCCATAATACTCACATATGCTCGCACTGGACTGAGGAGCAGTCCAGCAA
This sequence comes from Xenops minutus, assembly GCA_035221455.1. NCBI lineage: Eukaryota > Metazoa > Chordata > Aves > Passeriformes > Furnariidae > Xenops > Xenops minutus. The sequence continues at coordinate 86,716,743 of JAWWEE010000074.1, read as the reverse complement.
AAAAGTACATGTTTCCTATTAGGGTATCTCCCAAAGCTGCACAAAGAAAGGGTTTGAAGAAGTGATATGTGTTTTGAAGTTTATGTTCTTCCACAGTTAACAGAATTTGTTTCAAATAAGGAAAAGAAAAGCTCCAAACATTATTGATAAGTCCTGATCTTCACCCAGAACTTGGTGAAAAATATTATTCAAGGGCCTTTTTCTTTTACAAAGAGCTATCAATGGGCCTCCCTTTAATCAATATGTAGATAAACAAACAAATCAGTATTTAAATGTCTGAAGTTTCCACTGCTGTAATATGTAATAATGAACTAAAGCATTTGGAAAACTGCACTTTCATGTCTCCAAAGTGGTCATCATTGTCAATTAGGTCAATAACACACATTATTAAATATTCTTTAAGGAAAAATAAGTATAAATGTGATCCAAAAAAATCATTGTTTTGATTTAAATTATATAAAGATATCAAACAGAAAACCAAATCACAGATATACGGAGAAACTAACAAGTTTATGAGTGTTTTCTGTCATTCCTAAATTTTCCTCCTTTGAATATTGCTATTGTTATCGTTGTGTTTCTGGTTAAATTTGTGACTATAATTATAATTTTCTATGGGACGGGCACTCTTCAGATAGAAAGGTAGGTGTTTGAAAGTGCATATTAATATTTCATATTGGTTTCATTTTTAAGAATATCTAAACAATGAAACTTTAAAATGTTTTCACTTAAATGTGATGGAAGTAATCACTGTTTGCAAAAGAGAGATCAAACACAGACTAGGCTTACAAATCTTTCTTTCCCATAAAGATCATTTCTGCCACACATGGAAATAAGGAGTGTGCAGTCTTGACAGATATGCTGATCCTTGCCTTTGTTATGGAGTGAGCTAGGACACATGGTGTGCACTGGTCTGTGAATTGCCCTGGACTGACAGGAAACTGAGCAGATGCTTGTCAGGACTGTTACAGATACTTTCACCCTCTTTTGGTTGTTTGAGGAATGACCATGTTCCAAGAAAGAGTCTGTCCCACCACAAAGAGGTTTTGAGTGAGGAAGGTTAAACCCACTGAACAGCTGCCTTGTCCCCCAGACATGGACTGACCAGCAGTGAAGCTGCAGTTTTAGAACTCCACAACCTCTGTTTTAAGGGTTTATACCTCCCCTCCAGCACCAGTATAATGTCTTCTATAGTTGCAGTGAAAATTGCTATTTGATGCACCTCAACTTGGACAAACAGCCTGGGGTAAGTAAGTCTGCCAGAAATATGGAGTGGCTGAGGTCTGGTGTGCCTCTCTGAAGATATTTTTCTCCTGTGCAGTCCTCAATAGTGTATTTCTCAATGTCCTGTGGACCTTTACTCATCTTGAATTTTCTGGCTGTGGAAACACAATTGACAGGATTCATATCACCCTCTCATTGATCTTAGAACTGTTGAAATTGTGGACACTATGACTAGCTCCCCTACTGATTTTGTGGCAACAATTTTGTTTACATCTCAGAGTTTGATGAAGTGTATTCTTCCTTTAGAATACACTGGTCTCCAAAAAGTCAGGATTCCTGTTCATTCCATAGGGAACACCAAATTCTCTCTATACACTGAATAACATAACTGTTTCAAACAAACAGGGACCACAGCTGCTCTATAACACGGTCCAAAACTCCTGCATGGTCAAGGTGAATGGTTAATTCAAGTGCCTGAATGAATCACACACAACAGGTCTCTGAGATAGATACACTTGACCTTGGATAGGAAGGTTAGTGAAGTCTATTGAGCCGTAACCATTCTGCATAGGGGCAATTGTGGGAACAGATCCACAATATCATAAATGGGACAGATCATGCCAGAGATGGGTCTCTGGTGAGAATGAAGAAATTAATCAGAGTGCCTTTTAAACCTGAGGTTTTTTTACTGTATTGTAAACTGGAGTGTTGTATCTTCCCTAGTTCCCGGGAAGGAAACCCCTCACCTTCCTAATCAGTATGCAAGCCTTGCCAGGCCAGGTAAACACTTCCCTGATTGGCCTATTGTTAACCCGTCCCCTTTAATCCTGTTGGCTGTGAAGTCTATAAAAGACGTGGCCTGGTGAATAAATCTCTCTTTGTTTTGCTGTCCTTGGTGTGTCTGTATGTCTCTGCTTCTGGGGGCCACGTGGGCCAAACACGTGGCCCAGGGAGGGGACTGGGAAAGTAGGGAGCGATCCCAATTCAGCTGCCGCATACAGCTATGTGTTATTTCTGATTCTTTCTTTTATGAACAAAATTCTATTGTTTAATATTGCATACATGGGGAGTTATCCTAAACCATACATGTTAATTTAAATTATAATTTTCCAACTTCCTTTTTATCATTATAATTCTGTCTATAAATACAAACTTCTGTTTCTTTTAATATTTTTCTTTCCACTGTTTTGACACTTTTCAAGAGGGCTATGAACCTGTGGAGAACCCTTGCTGGAGCAGGGACCTGGCAGAGACATGAAGACCCATGGAAAGAGGAGCCCATGCTGGAGCATGTTTCCTGGTAGGACTGATGACCCTGTGGGGGATTCATAATGGAGCAGCCTGTGCTTGAAGGACTGCACCCCAAGGAGGCGTGACCCATGGTACAGCAGTTTGTGCAGAGTTGTTGCCCATGGGAGGGACCCACATTGGAGAAGCTGGAGAAGAACTGCCTCCCATGGGAGGGATCCCACAATGGAGCAGGTTAATGGGCTCCTCTCCCTGAACAGCGGCAGAAACAACCTGTGATGAACTGACAGTAATCCCCATTCCCCATCTTCCTGCAACACTGAGGGGGAAGAGGTATTGCTGGGAAGGAGGAAGGAATGGGGAAGGTGTTTTTAAAGTCTGTTTTTACTTTTTATTATCCTGCTGTGATTTTGTTAGCAATAAATTCAATTAATATTCCAATTATTCCAATTATTGAATCTGTTTTGCCCATGGCAGTATTTGATAAGTATCTCTCCCAGTCCTATCTCAACTAATAACCTTTTGCTGTATCTTCTGTCTCCTGTCCAGTTGCAGAAGGGAATGATAGAGTGGTTCTGGTGAGTGCCTGGCAACTAGCCAGGGTCAACCTACTATAGTCTTTTTGTGCCATGACTCGGATCATGAGGATTATGATATAAACATAGTAATTGGGAGAGTTAACAGGAAAAACAATCATAGAATCATAGAATCATCAAGGTTGAAAAAGACTTCTGAGATCATTGAGTCCAACTTTTGACCCAACACCACTCTGCCTACTAGACCATGGCACTTAGTGCCACTTCCAGTCTCTCCTTAAATACCTCCAGGGATGGTGACTCGATGACCTCCCTGGGCAGCCCATTCCAATGCCCAATCACTCTTTCTGTAAAGAACGTCTTTCTAATATCTAACCCAAACCTCCTGTTATGCAGCTTAAGACTGTGCCCTCTTGTCCCACTGCTTGTTGCCTGGGAGAAGAGACCAACCCTCACTTTACTACCACTTCCATTCAGGTAGTTGTAGAGAGCAATAAGGTCTCCCCTGAGCCCCTTCTTTTCCAGGCTAAACACCCCCAGCTTTCTCAGCTGCTCCCCATAGAACTTGTGCTCCAATCTCTTCACCAGCCTCATTGCACTTCTCTGGACTCATTCCAGCACCTCAATGTCCTTCCTAAATTAAGGGGACCAGAACTGGACACAGTACTTGAGGTACCACCTCACCATTGTTGAGTACAGAGGAAGAATTACTTTTCTGGTCCTGCTGGCCACACTATTCCTGATACAGGCCAGGATGCCACTGATCTTCTTGGCCATCTGGGCACACTGCTAAATGTAAAATAGTGGAATGGTCATGGTAAATTTGTGTAGTAATTGTGGTGAAGGAACAAGAGGTAGATTTTGTGTGAATTGTCCACGTTCATTTTGCATTGTGATGATGTTATTTTGATTTTTGTGGAGGGAATTTTTGGTTTGTTTTGGATGGTTGTTTTTGTTGATGTGGATGAAAGTTGTGTGATAAATGTGGATTTCTCCTCCCATGAGAAAAGCCAAACCCATTCTCGGGATTGTCTTTGCTCAAGGACCAGGGTGTACTTCGTGGCTAATGAGGAAGGATGGGGAGACCCAGTGTGTGCCTCAAGCAGATTTAACCTCGGGGGGAAAATCATCTGTGGTATAAGTTGTATGTTGCAGGAAGTAGCATATGAATTATATGAACCAATGAGGAGTGAATTTTGCAAGGAACAAGGAGAGTTCAATGATGACACAGGCCAGGCTGCCTGTTGATTGATTGTGCTGTTTCTCCTGTCCTGAGTACCCATCCTGATAGAATGGACCCAAAGATCTGGAGAGGTGGAAGAAACCCATGCAAATGCAAAAGTATCTATCTGTAAAAGGATGTGGGATAATAGTTATTGAGAATGTGTAAATCTGTATTTTGGGTATTTAAGGATGTAGTTTAAGTTGTATGTTTTCATAAGAAGGGATTTCAGTAATGAAAAATAAATAGGATGGTATAGGTGGAAGATATATAAATTGTGTGGGATCTGAGTATAATGCAAATGGTGTGGAATAAGGGATGGAGATTGAACTGCATCTGGCTGAAATGGAGTTCATTTTTCCATAGCAGCCCTCATAATGTTGCGCTTTGCATGTGTAGCTAGAAAGATGTTGAGAACACACCAGTTTGGCTACTGCTGGCACAGCATCAACACTGTCTCTCAACATTCCCTACACTGCCTCAAGGGCCAGAGAGTGGGCAAGATCCTGGGAGGGAACACAGCTAGCTCAGCTGATCCAAATTAACCAAAGGCTTATCCCATACCATATGACATCAGCTCAGCTATAAAAGCTAAGGAAAGGAGGATGAAGAGTGAGCATTTGTTATTTACACTGTTTGCCTTCTACTACCTGTGCTGAAACCCTCCTTCCTGGGAAGTGGCTGAACATTGCTTGCTGATGGGAAGTAGAGAATAACCTTTTTTTTTTTTTAACCTTTTGTTTATGCATGTGCAAACTTTCTCTTTTGTTTTAGTAAACTGCCTTATTTCAACCTTTGTTTGAGGTTGAGTTGTTTTCTGTCTTATTTTCTCTTCCTTGTCCAGCTGTGAAGGGCAGTGATGGAGTGGCTTGGTGGGCACCTGGCATTCAGTCAAGGTCAGTCCACTACAGAATGTTATTGATTTTATTACACAAAGCAAAGCAAAAGCTGAGTGCAAAAGATGTGCAGATGTTCAGCCATCTCCAGGAAAGCAGGGCTCTATCATGCATTAACAGTGTCTTGGGAAGACAAAATACCATCACTCTGAACATCCCCTTCTTCCTTCTTCTTCCCCCACCTTTATGTGCTGAGTGTGATGGCATAAGGTATGTGATATACCTTTGGTCAGTTGGGATCAGCTATCTCAGCTGTGTTGCTTCCCAGATTGTTGTGCATCCCCAGCCACTTCCTGGTGGGATGGGGTAAGGAAAAGAAAAGAAAAGACTTTGATCCTGTGTAAGCCCTACTCAGCAATAACTAAAACATCCCTGTGTTATCAATACTGTTACCAGCACAAATCCAAACTGCAGTTTCATCCTAAAAATTTAACTCGATCCCAGTAGAAAAGAGCACATCTTATCAGAATTAGCAGTGTCCTATTATCCATCATTCTCCTATAAATTAATAGTACTGTTAATTCAGCTAGTTGCAAATTGAAAATAATTTAACTAAAGTCTAGTTTAATATTTATCAGTATTAGGAAGTTTGAACAAAACATTTCCATTTCCTTGGAAAGTAATGTTTATAAGTATTTGGAATTATAGGGTTCTTATGTTATCTTATATTCTGCTGACTTTAATATGCCTGAGAAATAGCTGAACACTGCAAAGACAAATCTGTTTGTGTCTCTAAGTTTGCATGTAAACTTCCAAGCAATAATTGATTTCTTTGGCAATCCCTTGTTGTATGAAACATCATCTTGAAGTTCTGTTCTCTAAACTCAGCCTTCTGCTGTTTGGAAATTAACTCTAAATGTTCAAGAATTTTGTTTGTCTATTTTTTTTTCCCCCTTGTACTGTGGCACTGTAAACGTTTCACATATTGGGATTACATCCAATACCACTGTTTTATAACTCTGTCTGTAAGGTAATCTTGAAAGTACAACAAAAGAGAAAAATAATAAGAGGCATCTTTTCTTCTGAAACCAGTTGATTTATATGCAGTTGCACAGAACTACATCATTATGCAAGTTAGTCTCTTCTCATGATTAAATCAAGTAATATAGATTGACTATAGCAATTAGAGTACTCTAAGTGAATTCCACATATTAAAGAAGGAACAGTATCTGGAAAGACAAGCAACGAGAGGTTGGGGAAGAAAGTGATGCTTTTTTCAGTTCACTGTTAGTAACGTCCAGAAATATATACTTTAGGAAAACCTTAACTGTGCACCTGTGGATGCTGATGATAAAGCTGGAATAACTCAAGTGAGCTATATCAGAATAAAAGCCATAAAATAATTTTACTTTTCAGATACATTCAGATCTGAATATAGTGAAAAAAAAAAACAAACCCAAGCCACATTAGTATTGGGAAGTAAAAAATAGAGAGTTATTAAGAGTTAAATATAAAAATAAGTATAATGACAGATTAAAGACTAGCACAGAAGTTTTAACAGAAAATAGTATAATTCAGACTAACAGGCATAGGGACTTCTGATGAATTCATGAGGTGGGGATAAGCTTAACTTTAAATACAGGTCAGCAACATGGCAATTTTGATGATGTGAGTAGAATATGATGACCGTATCTTCAGGTTTCAACTGGGAAAAAAGCTTCCGTAGTCCAATCAAACTAAGTAATCTGACTTTTTAATCCACCTCATTCTTAATCTATATAGATGTGAATTGATTTTATATAAATTATCAAAAAAATTCATTGTACATTTCTCCAGTTTACCTATGCAGGGAATGTTAAAAAACAAAAAACCAACCAACCAACAACAACCACCAAACCAAACCAAAATAGGAGAGTAGTGTTATAGAAAGAATTTTAAAAGAATTCCTCATGTCTCTAAGACCTGCCCTGGCAATTCAGTACAGCTGGAGCTGCAGTAAGGTCTGCTGGAGAGCCTCTTCAGAAGATACTGAAAATTTGTTCACGCAGGGCTACTTAGTAAGTGAGAGAAAAGACATAAAAGACGTAAATCTCCAGAACATCTTTTTTTTTTTTTCTTTCCTTAATTCAGTAAGCTATATAGGTAATAAGAAATAAATCTCGTTTGTGACACAAGTAGAAATTCTGTATATGATTTGTATCTGACTTCAAAAATCCTGATAGCCAAGATTCACTTTACAAAGAGAAATGCATCCTATCAATTATGACAAATCCACCTCTCAGTGAAACTCACTATTCATCTACAAAGGTAGAGATATTCTAAATTATACATAGTTTTTCTTGATTAGTATGGCGTGACTTGTGATTCTGACGTAAATTTATTTTTTCACGTTTTTGCTAATATAGTAAACGGAAAACGGCTGTTTGAAATCATATGAATTTGAAGATTTTACATTTTCGTGGCATATTGCAATCAACTGTCTACCAACTCTGATTTATTTCTTGACCAGAAAAAAAAAAAAGAAATTAACTTACTGAAGTTCTAAACTATCCTTTGAAAAAAAAACCAAAACAAAATAAAAAACCAAACAAACAAAAACACAAACAAACAAACAAAAACACAAACAAACAAACCCCGAAACTTTCATATATAGTATAGATGGGGAAAAAATGACTAAATTTTATTGAGAAGTATGAACTCAGCTAAAGGAAAAGGAAATTAAACACATCAAGAAGTGGCTATCCACTTGTACTTGAACCTCTTTTTTCATACAGAGAATTTTCTATTACCCTTCATAAGAAAAGAAAAGCCAACACCAAAGCTTACTGAAGAAATGTGTTTATAAAAAATATTCGATAAATTCAATTATTCTTCCATCTAAAAATATTCAAGGTAGACTTAAATATTTGAATGAAACTTCTTTCACAGCTCCTTTCAGCCTATGAGTGGGCAGTTAGAGAGGTGGTTGGTTTTTTCCTGCTAGTCTCTGTAGTTTAAATTATACCTGGCATACAAAACCTATTTGTTAATTAGTCCAGGAACAATAAAACAAATCTGTTATTTAATATAGGAACATGCTGCATGAATATGCTGCATTTCCCCAAGATTTTCCTTAAGAACATTACTCTGCTATCCTAGGAATTATGAGTTGAGGGGAAAAAAAAAAAAGAGAGAGAATTCAGCCTCCATATGCAGTTTTATACTTCAGAAACTCCTTTTAAAAACACATTCACAAGAGTAAACACAATCCATTATGGTTATTTTGTCAGTGTGGGGTCATCTGGATTTCTACCTTTTCTGGGAAACAAACAGGACTCTACCTCTTTGGAGTGTGTGAACACTGACACATGCAGCATGGGGAGGAAATGTGAGGAATCAGGGTCAGAGTGCTGTGGCAGGGCTACCATTTCTTGTGACCATGGAGGCTGGACATTACAACTCACATGGTTGGAGTGTTACCATGGATGGGTATGAGCTTTGCAGGAAGGAGAGGCCAGGAGGGTAAAGAAGAAAATTGCCCTCTATATGAGTGACCAGTGGGGGTTCATGGACCTTTGCCCAGAGGCATATGATGAATGACCTGAGGCTTTGCGGTGGGGAATAAAGAGCAAACCAGGGTCTTGAGTGTATTCTATGGACTGCCTGGGCAGAAAGAAGTGGATGAGGACTTCTTCAGACAACTGTAAGAAGACTCTCATTTGTAGCCTGTGATACTCATGGGAAAGTAAGACCACCCCAATACCTACTCAAAGGACAACACACCAAAGCACAATGAATACAGGTTTCTAGTATGCATTGATGGCAAGTTCCTAATATAGGTGACAGAGGAGATGACAAGGGAGAACTGGCTGCTGAAACTCACGCGTACAAATGAGGAAAAACTGCTCAGGGATGTGAAGGTGAGAGGCAGTGTACATGGCAGTGATCATGAGATAGTGGAGCTGAGAATTCTGAGATGCGGGGACATGGCAAAAAAAAAACAAGTATAACAATCATGTAAGGAAATGAATTTTGGCCTGTTCAGAAATCTGCTTGGAAGGATCTCAGTAAGAAAAACTGCTTCTCCGACTGGATTATTGGGGTTCCCCGGACTGCCATTGTGCTTCTTGCCACCAGGTGTTTGTGGAGGGCAATCTTTAGTCACATAACCTCACTCTATTTCTCTTCTGGTAGGAAAAGTGATGTTTTTACAAGTATATATTAACTGGAAAGAAGATGAAAACCATGAAAATGCATGAAAAAAATGACATTTTCTGTGTTTCTTTTAAAACAAATAACTTCAATTCCTACCTCACTAACTTCACTGCTAGTCAGTTTGCTCTTGCCAATATAACTAGTGAGATTATTTGTGTAGTGCTACCCACAATGTTCTATACCTTTTTATTGTGGTAGAGACAGAAGAAATTCAAAGAGATTCCTCTTTTTGCCTCTGTCAGTTTTGTCTTTTTCTTCCCATCATTCTCTCACAATTGTACAGTAAGAAAGGGTATTTCCCTTTTATGTTTCAAGCCTTTGGGGATCAGCATGACATCTTACTGTTGTCATTAATATTTGTGCCAGGTTTCTGATGCTCTTATTTTCACAAGTCTCATCCAGCCAAAGACAAATGCATGCGCTACTGGAGGGACTTCAAATTTACCTCACTATCACTTGTTTTCCCCAAGCTGGCAGTATAACTGTTATCTGCCCTGTCTTTTCTATGAATTCTGTAGAAATTCAGTTTCAGCACTTCTTTGTCTCCACTGTGCCAGCAGTGATCACACTGATCATGATGCTATGGCAGATGAAGACATTTACTGGGAGGATTGACTCCAGAACTTCTTCAATTACTGCTTCAGATGTTCTTCAGCTTCACCAGTGAAAATGATCTGCAAGCATCTGAAAACAAAGTGGTGTTTCTTCTCTGTCAGGCTCAAGGTTGGTCCGAGCTCATTTGCTGTACTCTGCAGAACAAAAGGCAGCAGATGGCAGTAAGCTGATAGCAGGAACTTGTTCTGAAACAGCATCCTCAAGCAGGGCCTGTTGCCACATGTTCTTGTGCCGTAGGAGAACCATCAGGGCCACATGGTTCTTAAGGCTCTGTCAGACTATTCCATTCAAAATCCATGACTATTGCTATATAATTTATTGACTTGTAAGGGGAAAAATATGCTTGACTGTTCTCAAGTCTTTTTTAGACTATTTCTGCAGATCTGCATTTGATACTTTCTTGCCCATATAGAGCTCTTTCCTCCACAACAGATCAGCCCTATATCTCCCATTCACTTAGACATGCTAAAGGAAATGTATCTGCTGGACAAAAAAAAGTACAAGTTTTGAAGGCAAACCCCATAGGAATGTGTAGAGTTTGCTCATCACCTGCTATCATCTACAGTAGCTCTTGTATGTTTTCCTTCTTATGGTGAATGCAAGAATGCATTAATTCCACTATAAGAGGAATTCTGCTTTTTTTCCTATTTGCTTTGACTTACTCTGCTCATTCTTTGATTGCATGTATACACTGGATAGGCAGGAATAGCCAGCAAACCTATGGCACAGTACTGGTTGTATTGTCAGCAAAAAATTATACTGGAAGATAAAACACCCATATTTCATTTGGAGCAAGCCAAAGCTATGGGAAAGAATTCAGAGGAATTCAGCTTTTGGGGCTAGTCAGAGTTTTCAGGGTGCCATTCAGTTGCTTTTCAAATCTTACCTGATGCCATCTACATGTCCTGAGTATTTCACCTGGAGACTGTTGCAAACAAGTGGTTAGGCCACTTAATGAATCACTATCAAAGTTATTGGCTAAAAGCAAGTTTTGATATGAATTTGTGAAGGCGTGAATTTACAGAGTTCAATGACAAGATTCACTCTGTTACTACATAGATGAGACAAAAATATTGGAGAAGAATTTCATACAATATTTCTGGTTATTCACTAAATGAATTACAGTATAAATATGGTACATAAAGTTATTTTAAAATTCTTTCTCTTAAAATATTTGTTTTGTTTGGTAAATAGTTCTTCAAACTCTTTTTTTCTGGATCAGGTTAGAAGGTCAGCAATATGCACACTAACAGGGTTAATATGTTATTCTTGACATAGAATTATAGAATGGCCTGGGTTGGAAGGGGTCTTAAAGATCATCTAGTTTTAACTCAACTGCCATGGGTAGGGAGAAGTTTCACTATACCAGGTTGCTCAAAGTTCCATCAAAACTGTCCTTGAACACTTTCAGGGTTGGGGCATCCACAACTTCACTGGGAAACCTGTTCCAGTGCCTCACCACCATCACACTAAAGAATTTTTTTCCTAATATCTAATCTAAACCTACTCTCCTTCAGTTTAAATTCATTCTGCCTTGTCCTGTCACTGTATGTTCTTGCAAAAAGTCCCTCTCCATCTTTCTTGTAGGCTCCCTTCAGGTGCTGGAAGGCAGAAATTGGGTCACCCTAAAGCCTTCTTTTTTTTCCAGGCTGAACAATCCCAATTCTCCCAGTTTTTCTTCATAAGAAAGTTGCTCCATTCCTCTGAATCAAATCTGTGGCCCTCTTCCAGCCCCGAGAGCTGGACATAGCACTCCAGGTGAATTCTCAGCAGAGAAGAGGAGAGCAGCAGAATCCTTTCCCTTGGTTTGCTGGCCATGTGTCTTTTGATGCAGCTCAGGACAATGTTGACTTTCTGGGCTACAAGTGATCATTGCTCCAGTCTCTCCTTCACCAGCACACCCAAGTACTTCTTGGCAGGACTGCTCTTGATCTGTTCATAGTAGCAGTCCAGATTTATCATATTCTAATAACAGTGTATAGGTGTAGCATCTTCTTCCATTCTTCTTACTTCCATACTTCATACTTTTCATGTTTTCTTTAAGGAGTTTTTCTCCCAGTACTTGAGAAAATCTAATACTTGACTCTAGCTGGAATTAAAAGGTTGTACAAATTGTTAAGTGGGTAATTTCTGTTCTAGATGATTCTGACAGTTCATACGGGAAAATCAAAAGTAGTATTATGTCTTTAAGTTATAGATACATATATGTCTGGCTGTTGAATTCTGAAGCAACAGCTTAGGGAAGAAAAATCTTTCCGCAACAGAAAGAAGTGAACCTAAGTGAACAAATACACAGAAAGGATACGTTCTTCCAAATGAGGGCAGCAACACCTTTTTGTCATTAGAGGACTAGATTCTTGACAAAAAACAAGGAAGGTGTGATGAAAAACGCCTGTGGCATACCAAGTTCTAGTCACAAGTTAAGTGCATAAAGAAAAGGGTATTGAACAAGGCAGCTGTTCAAAAAGTTTAGATAAGTTTCAACTCAGAGAATGCTTTTGCATCAGTGCTCTGATCAAAAAGCTTGGTGCCATGAATAAATTTTTTAATGAACTTAACAGCAGATAGAACAGCGACCTATTTTTGTAAGGAATACCAAAGTCCCTCATTTTTGCAGCTTCCTATAATATTGATTTCTAATCAGTTAATACCTTCATTTCATTTCCATTAACTTATTAAATCACATTGTATGCTGCATAGGTTTTATGCACACATAGTTTAGCCTCATATTTATTTTTCCTTACGTACCTTAAAAGAAAATAATCTATTACAGTGCAATTTCTTTAGACTCACATTATTAGGCATGGGTATAAGATTTTAGTTTAATTTCGTTTTCACTTATCAGTACTGAACTAATGCACTAGGTCAAATAAAGTTTTAATGCAATTTAATTGGATGAAATCTTCCCTCACTCCTCCTCTGACCTCAGATTAAGTTGATTTTATTACACTCATTAAAACTTGAGTACAAATTCATTTAAGATTATGAAGCCATTGAAACTCCTGGATGAACATGGATGCACTTAAATGTTTTTTGGTTTTTTTTTTTTTTTGTCTGGAAAAAAAGGAAAATTGGTTTCTGATTTTTTTTTTTTTTCCTTTCAGTTGTTCACCTTTGCTTTCTCTCTGTATAGTGATCAAAACATGCAGTTGTCCTAGGAAAAGATATATTATACATGTTGGAACACAGCCCTTCTGAAAATCCCAGCAGGGTTTTTTAGAAGGAAGACTCCAAGAACTACTTCCTTCTCACCTTTAGTAACCTCAGCAGCCTTCCTCTTGCTAATGCTTCTTAGCAAGTCTTCAAAATTTTCTAGTTCTTACTGAGGGCATAAGCCAGATTCTGTGTAAAAACCTGTAATCTCATCACAGTAACACTACTGTAAACTGCTTTAAATGTTTTTGGATATGTTTCTGTCACACATTAATATATCTTCAACTTCTCTTTGATTACCTGTGACTTCCCTGTGACATCTGCAGAGCAGGCCCTTGATCTAGTCTTTATCCGTAGCTCTAAGAAAGACTAGGGATCCACCCTCCTATCCTGAAAAGCCTACTAAAGCAGCAACCTGAAGGAAGCCATTCCTTTCATCTCCTGCTTAAACAGACAAAAATTAAATATAAAACTACTTAAATACAGAAAATCCGACAACAGGAAAAGACTCACAAGGAAAGCAAAGGGACAAGGAAGGAGAGGTCTAAAAAAAGCTTCAGGCAGACCCTAGAAGACTGGCAAAGCTCCAATCCTCTGAAATAGAAAAATCAATTAGATACACCAAGCAGAGATATGATGCACCAGGGAAAAAGGGAAAAAAAATCCTGTTCTACACAGAGGCAGAGACAGAGAAAGAGACAGAGAAAAGTAAATATACACCCACATCTTTCTCATCACAAGCAGGTTAAGGCAAATCCACACTAATCACTCCAAAACCCACAATCAGATAGTTGCGGTGTCTGCATGTGTCCCAATAAAATCACAGTTCAATATTTCAAACCCTGAAATGAAGGTATTCTGCACAGCCATCAAATGTCTGCATTCCTGAATCCACAAAAATACAAGCTGAACTCTTTATTTGCAGAGGAGGTGGTAATAAAGGTAATTAGATCAGGCAGACTGAAAAATCACCCAGCTGGATAACTTGTATACCATGCAGAATTCTCTTTAACTTCTTTCCCTACTCAGAAGCTGTGCAAAGCCATGTTAGAGCCATCATCTCCTGAAACTTAGACAATAACAGAGACTTGTACAGGAACTCAGAAAATAGGAAAACTCTTACAGGTATCCAAATTAACTGAACAAAGAATTTGATACTAATAATTGACCCAGTAAATTTAGCCCTCTTCTACATATTTAGAAGACCTGCAAAGAAAAGTTAATGGAACCAAAATGTGTAACCTTAGGAGGAGCTCAGGGATAGAGTAGTGTCTGCTTATGTTCGTGGATAATAAATTATCACAAGCTCGAGACATCTAACATATCCTGAAACTCCTTGGGGTGTAGTGAGAATTCATCCTTCATCTAGTACGAAATTCTGCATAGAGATGCCACTAGTTCTTTATTAAGATTCTTTGTGGAAAAGATGAACACACAGATTAAGATGCAAGCTCAGCAGCTAGGTTTCCTGGGCAGAACACAGTTACCTACAATCTCCCGTGGTGCTAAGCAGGTCAGGTGTTCCTAAGAAGCAGTATTGTTAGGTGTGAAAGCTCTGCATCAGCAAAAAAAAATCGGCACCAGTTGATGCAACTGTCTTCTTCATAGAGCTGTTAGAGTTTTGTGGTTTAGGCATTGTTAGCACTATGTTTCCTCATGGGCCCTATTGACTAGGCATGCTCTGAGCAAAGCTAACATACATTGACAACACAGAGTTCAGCAGAAAATGTAAGTCACAGTCCATTTTACATAAAAGTAGGGACAGACATCCTTCCTGCCTTGTGAGCAGAAGCAAGTTCTGAAATAGGTTTAATAGGAGAGCAAGCCACTGTAAAATAACAGTACAATTTTGCAGTATAAGCACTTGCATTTCACGCCCATGCTATGGATTCTGTTTTTATCTAATATTTTTGTAACTTGTAATATATGAAAAATATCTTTGGCACACAAAAAAACATTCACAGTTTTTAACTAGATACCCTAATATTTCGGTTTCTTTATCAAGCTTCCTCTTTCTGTCTGTGGTGGGTTAATCTTGGTTGGCCAGCAGGTGCCCACCAAGCTGCTCTATCACTCCCCTCCTAGACTGGAAAGGGAGACAAACAATATGAAGAAAGGATCATAGATCGAGATAAGGGCAGGCACTCACCAAATAGTGTCATAGGCAAAAAAACCCCAGACTTAACTTTGAAAAATTAATTTAATTTATTGTCAGTTAAACAGACTAGGATAGCAAAAAATGAAACCAAATCTTAAAAACATCTTCCCCCTACTCTTTTCTCCCCAAGCTCAACTTCTCTTCCAGCTTCGCTACCTCCTCCCTTGAATGGTGTGAGGAGGATCGTGGTCAGTTCATCACACATTGTCTCTGCAGTTTCTTTCCCCTCACATTCTTCACCTGCTCCACATCCTCCCCAGTCCTCCATGAACTTCCCCAATGAGAGTTCTTCCTACAGGCTGCTGTTCTTCATGAACTTCTCCTGCATGGGTTCCTTCCATGGAGTACAGTCCTTCAGGAGCAGACTGCTCCAGCATGGGTTCTCCACAGGATCATAGCCTCCTTCACAGTGCAACTATCTGCTCCAGTGCAGGGTCCTCCCTGGGCTGCAGATAGATATTTGCTCCACTGTGGACATACATGGGTTTAGGGGGCACAGCCTGCCCCACCATGGTTTTCACCACAGTCTGGAGGGGAATGTTTGCATCTTAATGTCTTAAGATAAAATGAAATGGTAGCAGGAGCATCTTTGCACTCCGTAGTGTACAGAAACAAAAATCAGGAAACATTTCAAGGAACACTGTACTCAGTATAACATTTCTAGTACTCCTCATTTTCCATTTGCATAATAATATTGTATACAAGATGTACAAAAAATATGTATTTTTGTCAACTTCCTGCTCTTGACTGCTGTTTAAGTGGTCTCTAGTGTTAACAAATGTAAGAATCCTCATGGAATAACCATGAGGATGTATGATACAATATTTTGGAACACTTTGCAAACAATTAATAATTATTAAAGATTAAATTCATTGTATTAGAAAATGCAATACTGATTCAGTTTTATATTTATTTTTCTTTGTTTTGCCTGTATAGATTTCAGACTGATTTATTGTATGTAACTGAATATGCAACTATATGTGCAGTACTTGAATTCGTTTAATTGGAACATAAATTTTAAACAAAATATCAGTCAATTAACTCAGCAAATATCTTTCAGGATAAGGCCTGACTGGAGCATAATCCACAATAATTTTTGTCTTCCTACATTTTAAGTTTTCCTTAAGATCATATACTGTTTCTTTGGGGGGGGGGGGGGTTGTATGTTTTTTTTCCCCCCTGGTGGGTGTTTTTTTGTTGGTTTGGGGGTTTTATTTCTTTTTTTTTTTTTTTTTCCCTACCAAATAAATGACTGAAGTGAACTTTTTTTTTGCAGGTAATTTGAGTTGACCTGCCAGCTGCAAATAAATTTTTACTGTCTGCTGTACAGAAATAGGTATATCTATACCTGTCCATCTGTAGTTTTGTGGAGTAAGACCTTACTCATAAATGTGGCAGCTGGCTAGAATAGTTAAGGTATGATTTTTTTATGACTTGCTAGGCAAGACAGAACATAAAACCTCCGCATAAGTCACCAAGAGATTAGTTACTTCAGCTTCAGGCTGCAACAACTTATGTTACTGACTTTTGTCAAATCTCTCCTTCCCTCTCCTTCCCACATACATGCCATGCTTCATGTGGGAAAAAATACATGATCCATTTTTGATGTCTTCCAGTCTTGAGCATTAAATCTGAGCAATGAATATATGATTTCCCTGAGTGTTGAAGACAACTATTTTGTGCACTCTGATAAATGAGAGGATCAAAATATGAGCTTAATGAGTAAAAATATTGACCTTGTTCAAGGATGATTTACCAAAACCTTATTATTAATGCTTACAAAGATACAGTGACACTGTACATGAGAGATCCTCCCAGTCTGACTGCAATAGCCTCTTGCTTCATTTAAGATGAATTATATCTGTCAAAATACAAATTATTTGTCAAAATACATTTACCTTTGCCATAAAAAGAAAAACACAAAGCCACAAGTGCAATTTGGAATTATGCTGTTGAATTATTATCAGAAGTCAAGTTTTCTTTCACCAAGGTTACACTAGTAATTTTTTCCCTTGCTACTTCAGATTGAATGCTGTAAAGAGCGGAAAATTACTTTTCTTTCACTGTTTCCTTGTTCCCATTTAACGTCATCTCACACTCTGCTTTCAACTGTTCCCTATACAAGCTTAAAAGTTTGTTTCTAGTGAGCAATAAAATATTCTAGATATCTTTTTAGGAAGAAGCTCCACAGAAAAGGAGCAAGCTAATCAGTTAAATTATAACTTATTTTTTATTATATGGGCAGATGAATTGAAAAGCTATACCAGCAAAAACTCAGCAGTGGACAGATTTTAGTTAAGACGGAGTCCACGTTTCTACACCTTCAAAGAAACAGTGTAGGAAAACGCATAGAAGTCCCTAGCAAACTCTGGCTTTTCTTCTTAACAGAATATTACTTTAGCTTAAATTTAAACACTTTTTTCTACAAGCTGTATGATATAGCCCACTATTACATGACACTATTTTAAATTAAGCCATTCATAAGCTTATTTTCTATGAATATGTAGGAGAAACTATACAGACCAATATAGCATTTTGCAAATCAGACATTAAGGCATTTGCCTTTCTCATTAGCATTTGCTGGGGTTTTTTTGTTCACCTTGTTCTCTTTTGGCACTCCAACATTTCATTTCTCTGGTCTTGTGGTCACATTTAAAAGTAATACAGCCCAAAATAAACATGATGCTTTTCTTTAATACTTTTTATCATTAGCAAACGTCTGCTATTCCTGACAGCACTGCATCTTCTTTTTGCTGTTAAGAAGGGTCTTTCAGCTAATAGGTCTAAATCCAGTTTTTCCTCTCTCTCACCTCTTTCATGGCACAGATAGTTTGTCTAAGAGGTCATTCATCTTTTTTCTCTGCCCTGCTTTGATTTGTTTTGGCTCTTTTCAGGCTCCATATCTAGTTCAGATCAACCTATCTCCTCCCTGTCTTTATTCAAATCCATTATATATTATCTTTATGCACTGGGAGAAATTGTCATACATAAATCACTCTAAATAAGCCAGAATACTTTTTAAATCCATCCACTGACTTCTCTTTCATTACAACCCAGAATTTAAAGATTCCATTGATTAGTTTCAATCTGTAGCTCTATCCCCTTCTGTCCAAGCCACTTTGCCCTTTTATCTTGCCTCCTTCATTTTATTTGCTCTTTAGGGAACACAGCAGTAATATTCTAGTAACCCTTTTCTTCACCATAAATGCCAAAATTGCAGTCAGTGTGGAATGAAGATCTCTCATGCTAAACGCTAATGGGTTGCTGATCATTTAGGCCATGGTACGATGGGCTGATATTATGCACTTACATGTCTCCATCTCTCCCCAGAGGAGCTATTTATTTGTTTTTCAGTTTGTCATCTACAAAAGAGAGACTAGATTTTTTTCTTTGTATCAAGAAACATATACAGAATAAATATATAGAGAGCTATATGTGCATAATATAGATATATTGAAATGTATAGACATCATTAAAAAAGCCTTATGGTTATATTAAAATTCTGTTAAAATCTTTTCTTAACACCATATCTGACCCATTTTTTTGGTCGGTGTCATGGCAACAAAAAGATTAAATTCCATATTGCTGTATTTCGAAGTAGAAAATAGCAGCATGTCATCCATTAATCTTCAGTTCTATAGAGAAGGATGAGATGTGTAAAATAAAAGAATCCCACTCAAGATTTCACCTCCTTTCCTGTTGTTTCCTGTTTGGAAAGAAATGATTTACCAACTCTTTTCTCTTTATGAATATATAGAAATGAAACATTTATCAAAAATGCATTTTAGAAAGAGAAACTCATCAAGAAACTAGTAAATGGCCCTTTAGAGATCATTTGGATCACCCTGGATTAAACAATATTAATTAAACTATAGGTGGTATCTCAGTCAGTCTCTCATATCCTAATGAACTGCTTTAATAAATCTGTTGGACTGGATTGGGTTAAAGGGACAAAGAAAGGAAAAGATCTTTTAATTACTTTGGAATTCTGCTCTGTTTTTGTGTGGAGTTCCTGTCTTCTTGCCTTTACCAACGAGCATGTCAGCACTGGCTCTTTTGTACTTCAAAATAGTATTTCTCCAAGGGTACCTGAGGGAAATGCCTAAAGAAGTTATTTCCCCTGGAATTTTTGCTTCAATATTTAATATAATTATTCTGACATTTGGCCTTTACAGTCTAGATGCATAAAAGGACTGAAGTACAAATTTCCACTTCCTCTTGCCCTTAGTCATCACTAAGGATGAATGAGTTTAGTCACTGTATTCAAAAATTTAGATAATTAGTTACAATATCTAACTAAATCTGTAAGAAAAAAAACCCAAATAAAATACATCCAGCATGCTATTGGATGAGGTAAAATTTTCCTGGAGTTAACAGCATATGACATAACAGTTACAATCTCACTGCTTTTCAATACTAGTTCATCCATATACAACACAGAAGCACCAACAGCTTTAAGAAGAAACCTGAATTAGGAAAAAGTAGGTCTTGGATTTCCCAGGGGTGTCATTTTCACTTTAAATATCAGCTGTTTTATTAAAAAAAAAAAGTTAAATAAATATGTCTATTTCCTTTCTGCAATAATGAACTTCAGATAATTAAAAATGTCCCTTTTCCATTCATTCCTAGGCCAATCAGTAGTAATTCTGATCTTGCCACTCTCCAAAATTTCCACCTTGTAACTCACTCAAGACTCTCTATAGCTCAGAAGTGGTTGTTTTCCAAGCAGTGTTCAAAAAAAGCAGGAAAACAACATACGAGAGAGAGAGAGAGAGAGAGAGAGAGAGAGAGAATGAGATTTATAATCGTCTCCTAGACTGAATCTAGAGACTGAAACTACAGTCATGCCCACCTGATTGATTTCAGTTCAACAAAAAGCTGGTGGAAATGTTTTCTTAAATTGATTTATTTGCAGAATTGTAGTGTGTCATTAAACCACTCTGTAGTCTGTATTGTACAGGGTTTTGGACTGTCTTCAATAAGGCTCTATGTATGTTTCTCTATTATACGAAGTGCAGAGCATGTTTTCAGTCCTCAAAGACTTAATACTGGAAGTTTTTTAACCCTTCAGTTCTGGCATCAAGATTTTTCATCTAACATCCACTCCTGATAAGGATGTCTATATAAATGATAAATTTGGCTTAAGAGCCCAAGAAACAAGTGAAAATAACCACTTTTCATAGGTCTTCATTTTGGTCAAAGTATCAGAGGCTGTGGTATTTTAATAACTGAATGACATTTAGAGCACAAGTTTACTTTTGCAGTGATATGTGATTGTTCAATATCTTCTCAGCTGAACCACAGTAGCCTAATGGCTTTAGGATCCTTATGAAAAATCTGTGAGTGTTTCTACACTGTGTGTTGAACATCAGGCTGTGAAGTTTTTAAAAAACCCATTTTTATTCCCTAGGTGGAGAAAAAGAAGAAAAAAGGTTAACAGTTATGCCCAGAAAGATTTGTGTTAACTGAAAGAATAAAGAAAGAAAAAGTACAGCTTTTTCATAAGTGAGTACATTTTGAAATGTGTTTTTAAATTCACTTTGGTAAATCTATGCCTTTTATTAAGTAATGTTGCAGAGCGAAACTGAATTTATTTTACTTCATCTCTATTGGTTTATGGCCAGGGGTTTTGGGGAGTGGGGTGCTTTTTTCTCCTCCCCATTCTGTTATTCACTTTCACTCTTGCCTGTCATAGGGTGTCAGAATCCATTCCAATGACCTGTTTCCAGATGGTCCTCTGCTTGGCAGATTTGATATGCCATGTCACATAACAAGCTCATAAAACTGAAGTGGCATTCATTCCATACAATGCTTTGATTATCAGCATACAAACAGGGAATGGCACAGCATCTCACTGCCAAGCACTTAGTGCCCACTGGTTCCATCATCCAAGCTGAGCACAGAACAGTTTAACATTTTCAGTCTTTTTGTCACACTTGTATCTGCTTGGCTTTTTTTGAGTCTAAGAACAATTGTGCAAATAAATGCTTGGTAGAGGGGAAAAAAAAAAAAAGAAATACATTCAAAAGAAATACCACTTTAAACAATATACTACTTAAGACATGAAAACTGAGAAATTTCAAATGTTATTTCAAGTTTGATTTTCTTTTAATCTTTATTGTGTTGTCTGTTTATATCTACATACTCCAGTTTGGGTAGAACAGTACTATGCAAACTTTGGAAGACAACAGAGCTACTTTCTGAAGAACTTATTATTTTTCCATCTGTAATTTGAATTAATATTTCAACAAACAGTATCAGTAAGACAGTTCATTTTGTTGACTTTAGTTAAGCACTATAAGCAGTAGGGTGACTACTGCAGCCTGGAATTGCTTAAGTAGTATAATTCACTACAGGCATTTTTAAAAAATGTAAGCCCATTTTTTATATAGAGAAGTTACATACTGAATTAGATTCTGCTGCTGGAACAACAGCAGGATTACTCTTTTGTAGATTTAACACAGTCAATGCTATCTTTACTGGCCTTGTCAAAGCAAACAAGAATTAAAACAACAATGAAGAGCTGGCTTTCCCACTAAGGATAATACATACACAAGTTTTAATATATCTGAGCAGTTACCTTCCACTGCCGTACTCACCTTTGTCTGTGTGTGTGTTTTATAGATCTGACTTGCAAAGCAAGAAGTTTAAAAGACATAAGTGTCCCTTTCAAAAAAAACCACAAAGATAAGTAGCCCTAAAAACCTGAATATCTGCCTGCTTCTCTTTCCACATACTTCTTTAGGCCATGAGCAATAGCTCTGAAAATAACATCTCCGTTTAGTGGCTTTTTAGTGTTTCTGTCATTTTACCTTGGAAAGAGACATAAATGCCTAATCTGAGGAGATGGCCTACAGTTCCCCTGGAATCCACAAAGAAAGAGTTCTCTTGAATATTATTCAGCTCCTAGAAGGTCACCCACATCTTTCTGTCTGTGCTCTGTGCACAACCACTGGGCTTCTAATAAACACATTCCAATAAAATGCCTAAGGTTAGAGGCAATAATTCCAAGACATGGGTTGTGATAGTTTAAGCAAAATTCTATTCTTCTTAATCCTATTGTAATGTAAAAGAGCCAAAGAGGGAAAAAATCATTCACTGTCACTTAAATTATGCCAGGTTCATGTTCATGTAACTAAGAAGACATAATATTTATTTACTTATTTATTCTATCTATTTTAAGGGGAACTTACAGGGGATGACTTCTGTGGTCAAAACTACTTAGTTGAGAATTAGGTAGAATATGAAAGAGAGAAGTTTAGATTCTCATATTCCTGCTTATTATGAATATTTTTATACTCACTTTTCTAATTCCAAGTTCTGAATTAATTTGTTTTCTCATCTATGAACATATGGAGGTTACTTTTATTGAGACCAACCATAGTAATTGAATCTACATTTAAAAAAATGGAAAAAGTCATAATATTATGGATACTCAATCCCTTTTTAAGCAGAGGAATCCAAAAACATTACTTGTACATTGTTAATTATTTTATTTATGTTATTAGTGTTGTTACGATGTCTGTTTCTTTCTCATCTAACACCGCTTGCTGTAGCATTCAAAATACGGCATTTATAGGAACATATCCACAAGTCATTGCTTCTATACCTCAATAAGCAGTTTTCTGTATCAGAGAGATTCCCACAGAGCCACAGCAAAACAACTTACAAATAAGTACTATATTTTGTCCAGGTGTAATAATGGCTGGGACAATAAGAAAAAAGAAAAAGTAGTCTTTTTAATGAGACTGAGAAATAATATTTGAGCAAGAAGTCAAATATTAGACTAAATCTCTGAGTTTCCAGTTAAATATAAACTCTTATGAAATCACAGGAGAAATTTCTACATCAGTTATTGCACTGAATGAGGCAAAAGAGCTTTATTTGCTTAAAGTGGAGGGACAGTGGGTTTTCATTTAAAAATTAAGAATTGGTAGAGCATGATCTTTATATGATGCAGACCTTGGGGGGAAACGGGAAGGACCACTCTGCACGCAAACGCGGGGTAATGCAAAATGGCCGAATATTTAATAG
>JAWWEE010000074.1:86663121-86693426 GCA_035221455.1 Xenops minutus | reverse complement strand
GATTGGTCTATTGTTAACCCTTCCCCTTGAATCCTATTGGCTGTGAAGTCTATAAAAGACCTGGCCTGGTGAATAAATCTCTCTTTGCTTTCTTGTCCTCGGTGTGTGTGTGTCTCTGCTTCTGGGGACCACGCAGGCCGAACACGTGGCCCGGGGAGGGGACCGGGAAAGTGGGGAGCGATCCCAATTCAGCCGCCACAGGCAATGACTACCCATATCACAGAATCACAGAATAGCCAGGGTTGGAAGGGACCTCTGGAGATCATCTCATTCCACCTATCTGCTAAAGCAGATTCATCTAGAGCAGGTTGCACAGGATCATGCCCAGGCACATTTTCAATATTTTCAAAGACACTCAAATACTTTTCTGGGCAGCCCCACATTCTTCTTCCATGCCTTTGAGCAGCCTAGTAATCTAGATAAATCTTCAGTTATACAAGAGCCAAATGTCATAAAATAATATGCAGACAATTTTGGCCATATTGGTCTAGTGGAGGCTGTGTTTCTATATGCAGTATGTTTCCCTCCAGTATACTTTAACTAAAAATTCCCTTGCAGTAACCTGTGGGAAAGTGGTAGAGCTAGAATCAAGCTCTGCTCCCTAGATGTGCCTGTGACATCACGGAGTGTGACAGCATTTAGCTTCACACAGTACTCCCTGCATCTTGCCCATCTTCTTGAAGGAACTCTACACCAACAGCAAAGTATGCAGCTATGGGCAAAACAGTAGGTTAGACTCACTGCTGGATATGTCTACATTAAAAGAGACATTTGAAAGTGGTTTTAGACTCCTCTGCTGTGCAGTTGTTGCATACTGTGAGGTTAGCCAGGATTTTCTAGCTGAGTGCCAGCATGGTGTGGTAGTGAGACTGCTCTGACCATTGCAGTGTGTCTAAGGTGCAATTACCTGCACCCAATTTCACCCCTCAGATGTCTGCACATTCAGAAACTGCTCAGAAACTCATTTAATAGTGTACAACTTCAGTACTGTTTAAGCTGCCCACAGCTGCATTGCTTCTGTCTTAAAGACTCTGTGTAAAGCTAGATTTGTACTCAGAATTTCAGACACTGTGGAAAAAGTACAATGAAGTCCTGAGCTTCAGGCACTTTGGCCAGGTTACAAGTAGAGAAATGGTTTCTAAATGCAGTTAAAATTATGAAAGGTCTATTATTCATGATGACACTGATTATCTGCCCCCATGCCTCACTGACAAATTCAGCTACTGCTTTCAGATGAGATATCATACTTTGTCCACAGACAGCCCTAGAGGTAGGAATTAATTATTAAATACTGGTTGATGATAATTACCTGATAACTTTATTGACCAAAATCAGAAAGGAATGTGTGAGGTGTTCTAAATCTTCTCTTTAAAATGAATCCTCTGAAAAAAAGAGAATGTCTATTTTGAAACAAAATAATAGCTCTTATATAAACCATCTATAGAAACATCTTTGTCAAAAACACTTGCATCATGCTGTAAAAGCCTAAAATGGGAGCACACATTTTAATCCAAATGTTTTCCTTGACAGCATTGAATGAAATCTAGATAATAAAGTAGTACAATAATTCAAATTCAGTACTGAGGATCACATTCAAACAGCACGTCCCTGCATAAATTCATATTTAAATTCACTTTTGTATATTCTTGTGTCTTTCAGTATTCACTTTTTCAGAAAGGATGTCTGACTCAGTCTTCAAACAGAATGCTCTTCAATGAAGTTTCCAAAACCCAGAAAACATTTACCAAAAAAAAGAACCAAGCTTCTACGAGTATATTATTATTCCTTACAATTTTAAACAGTAATAATTTTAATGGTACTGATTATTTTTTTGCAATTTTAGAAGAAAAAGTGTTTCATGAAGTACTACTAATACTTCTTTTCTGATTCTTTTTGGATATTGTTGCAACAAGAGAATTTCCAAGTTCAAGGGGGAATGAAGAGAAAATTTAGGTGAAATATAACAGGTTTGATAGCTGCATATTGCAGACAGTTTTTATTTATATCTGTGAACTGCTACTTGCACCTAACAGTATTTTACATATACATATAGGTCTAAATAAAGAGAGAGGAGGTATGGCAGGCGAAGAGTGTTTGTAACAGAAGTAGGAGAAATGTGTTTTAACATGCACATCCGAAATTAGACCTATAGCAGAAAAACAAAGTGTCTCAGAACCCCAGTGAAATGCTGCCCTAGATTTTAACTAAGACTTAATCTTCTCAACTTCCATGGTGATAAAGTCTCCTGAAGAATGGGACTAGAGACTGAAATTAGAATCACAGATAGATCCATGTGGATCTACACCTTTATAAAAGTGCACACCAGTGACAATTAGAGGCATGGCTAAACAGTTTAGTCTGGTGCTTTTCCAAACCTTGGGAGCCAGTGTGGCTTAGTCCGTGTTCAACTAGAGGAACAGTCATCCTCACTCCATAACTCTTACTCTGTGCCCAGATTCAAGCTGAGCATAAGACAACCTGCCAAGAGAAAACTCAGTTGGATCAAGAGAGCAATTTCCAATGGGATACACTGCCTTACAGACAACCTTAGGGCACACTTTGTTGGCCATGAGACCTATTGAATCAACACAAACGGGTATCAATTAATGGAAAGTTAAGGACTCATGCACACAGAATAATATGGTACTGTGTCCTTCTTACATTCTGAAGGACCAGGTCTCCCAGGATGGTGACATCTATGCAGATGCACATAGCTCTGCTGTTATGGCTTTCCCAAGCCTACGCAGTAGAGGCAGGGATGGCAGAAATGGCAAGCAGTTGGTAACTCAGAAGACAGCACATTGTCTCAAAGAAGGCTGCCATCCTGGTTCCACCATGGTTTCCTAATATGAAGCCTCTCCATGTGGTCATATGCTATGTATGAAGCAAGGCACACTAGGCAGATTTGTAAGTGAGTAGTTGCAAGAGCATAGGGGATAGATATTGACCCAGGCCATGAGGACAACTGATACACCCTAAGGACATAACCAGTCCACCTTTATCTAGTGTCTGCCTTGAACACAGCAATATGAACAACATCCCAATACAGTTGGCCTAAAAGTCAGAAGTTACCCCTGACATGGGCCACATGATTGTATAGATATCTATATATATAGATATGATTGTATAGATATTGTCTTAATTTTGGATTGATAGCCCCAAGCACAAATGAAAGAAACTCAGTACCACCTTCACTGCCCATTCTTTAAGAGGACGTGAAAAAAATCACATGCCTTAACATGAGAGACACTGGAAGAAGGTTGTGGGGAATGCAGAATAAGGATTGTCTATTTTTATTCTGCAAGTGGGCCATCCATCCATTTCTCCAGGAAAGTAATGCTTGCTACAAGTGTAATCACTGTAACTGAATCATTGTGTTGTCTGGATTTTTCTTCTTTCTCTTACTGCCTTGTTCAATACTCTGCCCTTGACAGTATATCTTTCCAAAGTCTGTTTCACTGAATAGTCTTTAGACAGTTCTGGTACTTTTTAAATACCAGATTGAAAGCCAAGTCAGATAACAGATAGAAATCATATATAATGGCAAGAGAACAGAATTAGTGGAAGCTTTATAACAAAAATGGTATTTAGAAGAGAAATGATTAATCAATATTGGTTGAAATCACCTGTAATGATGAATAATTCAATATATAACTGGTAAGAGTATCACTAGCCTGTATCCCTATACATTTGTGTCATCTGACAAAATCACTATGTAAGTAGAAAGAGCACAGAAGCACTCCAAGGCCTCTGTAACTATGGGAAATTCTTTATTTAAATGATGGAATTAACATCAGCCTGAGGCTTTCTTGTGAATTACTGATATAAAGCTGCAATTTGCATATTTGCGAGTGTGAATTATATACATTACCACATATAAATAAAGATTTACATAGCGGTCTGAATTTTTCCTATACAGATCAATGAGTAAGTAATAATGTACTGCCTACTTTTGATTTCTCTCTGCCTAAAGGAGCATTAACTGCCCAGCATACAAGAGTCCTTTAAATTAGTGGTGTGTAATATATGGGTGGGCAACAGTCTCTGCACAGTGACCCTGGAGTGCAGCTGTGAAGGGACAGCAACAGAGCAATCCAAACTGACAGTTTGACCCCAAAGTTCTCCTTCCCTGATTTCTTCTATCCCTGAAATTACCTGTTAGTATGCTGTGGGGTGAGGAAGAGAAGAGCAAGTAGTATCTCAGCAAAAGTTCAGCTGTATGTATGGCAGCACAGTAACCACACAGAGAAGCCTGTAAACTCAACAACGACCATCCCACCCCTCCCAGTGACCAACAACTAATGTCACTGTCACCTGTACCCTGCCTTAGGTGAGGAGAAGAGAGACATCACAGCTCCACCTCTGGCATGGGGTCCTCCAAAGACAGGGGCAAGGTGCTGTTTTGTTCCTTTAGCATTATCTGACATATGCAAAGGCACAAGGCAAGAGAACAGATTTAAAGTGCAGACTATGTAATCCTTGACCATGCACTGGCAACTTACTTTGATCTTTTGGCTGGAGTGGCAACATTGCGCTAGAGAGGAATTAACAGTGAGGTGGAAGATAGAGATCTCCCAACATGTGGGAGACAGTCTTGATCATTAATCTGCTCCCACCTAGGATTTGAACTGCTGGCAACAGCTGCATCCCCCCTAGTAATTCTCCCAGCTATCCATGTTCCCCTTTGTTTATGTGGTGCCTCACTCTACTCATCTAATCCTGCACTGATAGGGGGAGTCATTATACAAATGAGAGGATAGAGCACAGATGACAACATAATCTATCATTTCTTCCTGTAACTCAGAAGTTGTATGATATTCATTCAGGCAAATCTGGAAAAAGAACCTTGGAGGCAGTAACATGTTCACTTTGCCCGTCTTTAAAAAGAAAAACACAAGGAGTGTGACAATTGCAAAAAATTATGCTGCACCTTGGTGTCACTTTTCATAAACTCGACTTGTTTCTCATCCATTGGTCTATGAACTGACACTAGTTTAAATGAAAACAATACATGAAACAATTGTCAAGAAGATAAATAACAGTTCCTAGATTCACACACATTTGATTTTAAGTGAAAATCAGAAGCAACATGGTACAAGGTGGTTGTTTCTTTTCCCAAATCCAACAGATTGAGATGCTGCATTAAAAATGGTTATGAAACATTGACCCAAAACACAATCAGACCATGCTTGCCATCAGCAGCTTGCTCTAAAGCATCTTTTGCTTTTGCAATAATTGAGAAGTTCATGTTTTCTCATCCTGAGTTCCTAATTTAAATTTTCTTTACTAATCAAAAATGATCAAGTGCTTCCAGGCTGAAACCAAGAATTTTGTCAGCTAGCATCTTGCTGCTTTTACATAAATACCAAGGAATCGACTCACCTTTCATATATCAGCTATCCAAAAATGATATTTCCCCTTCACAACTCTTTCCTAGACCTGAAAAAGATGAGATCTGTTCTGAGAATAGGAAAGTTGAAGTATATAGTGAAGTTCACTATTTTTTTTTTTTTCAGAAATTAGAATTCTAAAATAACTGAAGGATTTTCTATTGAAAAGTTTTACACCTGGAAGGGAATTTGGAATTTGTATTAATATTTTGCAGTTACATATTCAGTGTGAGTTCTTTGGCTAATCAAATACAAGCTTTTTGAACAGAATACAGTGTGTTTAAGATTTCAATTATGAGTCTTGGGAACACAGATGATCTAATTTTCTGTTAGCTAGATAATAAGGTTTCCGTTGAGAAGAAACTTCCTTGAAGAAGATAACTAAAGAAAATACTTTTTTTAATAAAAATCTATAGCAAGGACCCTTACAGAAGACAGAAAAAAACAGTCAAAGGCACCAGAACCACATGATAGTAACAGGAACTCAGGTGAACTATTACTGGTGACACATAGACTGTAATTTAAATAAATTTGGAAGAATGAAAGATACAAAACATCCTTGCTTTTATGGATGTAGTAGAGAACTGCAAACAGAGTTCATTGGAAAATTGTTCAAAACTCTAATGAAACTTAATGATAAAACTAGAGAAGGGTTTGATGCAGCTTTTGTAAGAAAGCCATACCTTAAACATCTGCTTGAAGCTTTTGAAGGTATGAGCAAGTATCGAGTAAGCTTGAAGTAAATGATACAATGTACTTGAATTTTTAAGGGTCTCACCCAGAGTCCACTACAATTTCCTTCTAAAGAAGGCAAGCCTTTTTAGACTAATATACAAAGATAGAAAATAAGGAGTGTGAAAGTAAGGTTACCAGGCTGTGCCATGAGACTCTACATTGGCATCTACGCCCTTCAGCACATGCCAAAAAAAATGTTGAAAAGAAGGAAAATACCAAGACAACAAAGTTTGCTGAGTTAGAAAGTTATTTACAATAGTCAAAACTAACACTGTATAAAAAGCATTGCAGAGGAACATGCAACTTAGTGACTGATCACATGACAGAATGTCAGTAGAGATGCAAGGCTAACACAAGAAAAAGGAAGGCATACATAAAAATATTCCTAACTGCACACTTTTGGACTCTTTATGACATACAAACCCTTTCAAAGAGAGTAGTTCATAGTTCACTCTTCTGAAGGAGGCAAACAAAGAAAAAACACTGTCAGGAAGGAAAAACAGTAAAACAAAGTAAACATTATGCTGCCATTATTCTTTTATTAGTTCATACCCTGAATGCTTATATGTTTCTAGTTGTCTTATTTCATAAACTGACTTTAGCCCCAAACACTCCAAATAATAAAGGCAAAATAACACGTGTAGAAAAAGAAAGAGGTAGAGTTATACAGGATATGGAATACTGTAAGAAAAGACAAACAAGACCAGGATTTTTAGCTTGCAAAATAAGCTGCTCAAGAAGGATACAATAAAGATCTGTAAAAAATAAACATTGTTGACAAGGTAAGTAGGGAAGCATATTTCATTTTTATTCCTGTCAAAAGAACTAGGAATCCAAAAAACAATCACTTTGAAAGTCTGAAACAAACGGGACATTTTTATTTTTTTTAATACAATGCACAACTAAATCCTGGAAGTTACTGGAAGATGAATTTATTAAACCCAAGAGCAATAAAGCTTGATTCTCTGGATGTGATACCTGGCTCACAAATAAGTTACATCAGTAAATGGTAGAAGATCACAGGTTAAGTCAAAGGGATTATCACTGTATGTTTTTCTTCTTCTTAATACAAGCTCAGTTCTTTTCCACTGCCCAGGAGAGATTAGACAGACCTTTGATTTAACCCAGACATTTTAGAATCACCAAAAATGACTAACACCTTATAGTAGGAACCAAACCACCCTATTGCTCTTGCCTTGAACTTGGTGCTGAACTTCATCCTGAACTGCTCCCAGTGCTGCTGTTATCCACAAAAGCTAGCTTGGAGCTTTGTCGAAGTACGTCATAAAGGGTTTGCTGCTATGCCTTTGATTGCAATATAGAACTGTTATGGGCAAAAAGTCGGTATGGGTTATGGGATTTCAACTAATTTGCAGAATGCTATGAACCTTCTTGTCCCTTTCCCATGTGCCATTCTCCCAAGCTAGCATCTTCTAACAAGAGAGAGCTACTAAAGAGAGAAATCCATTCTTATGTAAAGTATACCAAAGATTTAATGAAACAAAATATCAATAGGGGATGATGGGGGTGATGAGTAGTGCTCAGGAGAGGGAAGAGGCTATGAACAATACACCAAAATCAACAGTTGTGGCAAATATGAACATATTTTTAAGAAAATATTCAACTCTATTGTATTAAAACAACAGCAAATTAAATGCACTGGAATAAAGTGACAGTTTCCCCTTCTTTCGTCAAAAATCTGAAAAGAACAAATGATATTTATATCTACATGATGTTAAGGCTGGAGCTTATCAAGTGTTTTTCATATATATATTGGCAATTATTAATCCAGTTGTTTAATTACTGATGAAATTTTCTTCAGAAGTATGAATAATTGCTAAAGTTTTCACTAAAATTGATATAATTTGTCTCCTTTTTGCCATGCATCTGCTGACTGCTACATCCATAGAGGTTCCAAGATGACAGAAAAAAGGTTTCAAGGATGAATATTTATATCTCTACCTATTTATAAGAAGTAGGGACTCATAGTAGTTCTTATTATACCTTTTTCTTCCCACAAATGCTTTTGCACATATTATTACATCTTAGTAAAATAAAAGACCTAACAGTTTCAATTTTCATCTGAATACTGCAGAAATACTTTGAAATACTAAAAAAAGTTGCAAACACAGTCAAACAAGAGCAAACAAGGAAAGCGGTGTACATTTGCAGTAAGTGGTCACAGTCCCTTATATTAGCACTACTCAAGTGGACAGGTTTGCAGTACCTCGCCTGGACTGCCAGGCTGTGAATGCATCCATGCAGGATGGAGACACGGGAAGAAGTACTGGAATGAGTAACAGATGAAAAAGAAAAGCTAAATGCTTTCTTGCAAAGCTTTGTTTCTTGATAAAATTGCTGGGAGGTCAGCCAAGAGAAATGAAAGAAAAGAAATGAGCAGCAAGCCAGAGGAGGTTCATATTTGGTAAAGAGGGTTTGGAGGTGACTGTGCAGAAGCAGAAGTGTAAGTGAAATAGCTTATTTTGATGTGACAGCATTTTTGGTAGATTTAAGGCTAAGGTAAGTGTGGCTAGGAGGTTTCTAATAAGCAATTTAGAAAGTCCCAAGTGCCTGAACAAAAGCTGTGTAACGAAGGGCATCAAGGGGATTCAAAGATGTTAAGCAGGAAGGAAAATAAACACCCTCTATATAGGAAGAACTAATGAGAATGGAGAAGTAAAGGGAGTGTTTAAACACAGCAGTTTTAGCTTTTCGTTTTCTAGGTTACACCTTTTGTGAACCACAACAGTGAATGAAGACCAGAGCAGAATAGAATAATTCAAAAATTATGGCAAAGGGGAAAAAAAGAGTGAGTATATTTAGAAGAAAAGAGGGATTAGATATGGTTGGTTTGGTTTGTTGTTTTTTTTTTATTTTGAAGTTTCAGGTATTTCTATTCAGAAAAAAAAATGTTACTCAGGTAGCCAGAAATTAGTTTTTCCAAGACTTGATGTTGTTACTAAAAGATACAAGAACTAGGAAGCTGAGGAAAGTTAAGAATATGAAAGTTGGGATAGCAGCTGTAAGCATCTTTATGGTGAGGTAAAGTGGCATAGTAATTAAACACTATTGGGGGTTTCCAGAGGGCAGAGGGATAAAAAATTCCATGCTAGAGGACAGAAATATCCAGCATACTAAATAATGTGATTAATGAGAAAAATACTTTTAACAGGTTTGAGTTAGTAATTGAAACCTTGCAAAAGAATGTACCCAAGAAAAAATTTTATTTGAAGTCATCCTTGTTTCATCTTCTAATTTTATGCAAGGACCGGAAATTATGCAGTTGTGCAATGTCAAATAAATATTTTTGTCTATGTATTGACTAAAAGATAAAAAATGAAGAGGTTTTTCTGTCTGAAGTTTGTGAAACAGCTGTTTACAGTACATTCTGAGGCTGAGAGAGGTTTCCTGGGATAAATCAAAGCTGGTCACATGCTATGTGGTATTTCCACTGCATCCTTGATTATCTGAGAGCACAGCAAGTAATCAAGAGTATCTTTCCAGCTCAGCAGAAGCTATTTCCACTGACTCTCTGTGAAAAAAGAGACTTCACTTCAACTGAACTATTTTCTGTAGATGGAAAAAATGAAGGCTTTCTATTTTCCCCAAGGGCCTATGTGGCTTGTGTCCATCAGTAACCTAGCACATTATTAGCTACAGAAATATTTACCAGTTATGGGAACCTGCTTTACTTCTTTCTTTCCACGTGCAAAACACAGGATTTTATATTACTGTTCACAGATTGAATATACACTACCTTCACTGCTAAAATCCTTTTGTAAATATACACCACTGTCAAATGCCTGTGGGTGCAGCTACTAGCACTGGCTACTTGCTGGCAGCCCTGCAAGGAGTTAGGAGGCACCTGAGGAAAAGCAGCAATTTTCTGGTGGAATGGTGCTCTGCTTCTGGTGTTTTCCATGCCCAGGCAATGCTTCCTCTGCTCAGACAGGGGTGAAGCACCTCCGTGCCACCACCACACACTGGCTTCACAAAGGGTCTTCTTTTCTTAGTCCTGAATTTCTCCTGCAGGATCAGACTAGCGTAATTTGAAGTCCCTCTCCTTCTAGTCTTCTCTGTTTTGATACCTGTGCATATATCTCCTCTGGTATCTTCTGTGTTGAAAGTGGAAAAGGCATGTAATGACAGACTACAAACATCCAGAATTAACTGCCTAGACATTGTTAAGCATCCAACATTCATCCTGGAAATGCCTAACCACTAGAAAACAGAACAGTTGCAAAACATTCCCAGAAACCTGTTCCTACACCTTAGTTTTTCGACACTCAAGAGTGATAGCTCTCCAGTCACAGTGAATTTCTTCTCCTAATTTTCCCCAGGCATTGGGAAAGGTATGTACTAGAATATTTCAGTTCATACACACCATCAGAAATACAGTTATTTGAAGTTTTGTGTAAACCAATTTATCATTTCAGGAAGAAGCATTACATGGGATAGTACCTCACAATACTTAATAAACTAAGAAAAAAAAAAGAAATAAATTAAATTTTCCCATAAAAGCTACTTAATATAAAGAGTGCCATCTGCTGGCATGATTGAAGTGAGGCATTGTTCATAGGCATCGAGGTTCAATAAAGTTTTACTAGGCCTTGTTAAAGGCACATTTCAACTCCAAGCTGTTTCACACTTTCCGTTTTATTTATTCATGGTATTGCCTTTTACAGAATAAAAGCGCAGTCAGGCACAGTGGTGTAGACAGCTCTTGTTATGTGAACATGGAGGGGAAAAGCATCATCTATTAATTCACGTTTTTATATTCAAAGGGTTTCTTTCTTGTTTTGGGATTTCTTTGTCTCTTTTGCTTTTTTTATCATTAAAAGATTTTTGGAACAACCACTTTAGAGAACCTGAAAATCAAAAATACAAGAGATTTTCTAAAATACTGTAGATGAGACTTCTAAAAATACCTAATTTGCCTTGTGTCAAATGTGTTTGTACAATTGTCAGTTTCAAGTATCCAACTTGCAGGTCTCAGGTTTAGAAGCAAATTATTTACAAAATACTGTTGTATATCTGCTTGTTCATATGAATTTTCTACAAAAGTGTGTGGATCAAGCCTTCCTGACTCATAAAATGCTGCTTAAATACCCTTCGAAAGTACTGCCTCCTCCATAACCAGGATAAAAAGAATGTTGTCTGCAGTTGGCAGTGAAGTGTTGCTGGTGTCCTAGGTCCTGGCTTGTGCCAACAATGAGCTGAAACATAAGAATAAGAAGGGATGAGGATGGAGGAAAGAGGGAGATAGCATACTACCTTGGAAAACACTCTTTTGTCTAATACCAATGTTAAAGTAACACTGCCCTTTTCTAGCTCAATGACTGCTTACTGAAGAAGTCTATTTTGCATTTGAGTGTTACCATTATTAGCAACATTTGCACTGCATGCTGTATTAGTGAAGTTAAAAAAAAAAACACCTAAACCTTAGAAAGATCACATTCACTGAAGGGATAATAAAGATTTTTATTGTTCAGAGACACTGGAATTTAATTTCTGATTTCCAGCATGTCCACAGCAAAAGCTACTTTATTGTTTTCCCTAAAAAATTACCATTCAAATTGTGACTTGTTCACACTCCTTCCTCTTACTTTTTTTGAGGTCAATATGTGGCAAGGTGTACCAGACCAGTTTCTGAATAGTTAAGCTCCTTTCAAATCTCTTTTCTACTGATAACAGCTATTCCATTTTGCTTTCCATATAAAGTTGTTTCACATCTGACTCTGTTTGACTTCCTTCACTTTGTTGTGCAGTTCCTATGAATTATTGAGGCAGTTTCCAGTTAAATCTCACTATCCAAATTAAGCACTCCTATTTTTAACTACCCACTTTGCTATTATCCTCATAGCATTTACTTCCTCTCTACTGTCCATTTTCTTATCAGCCACGTTAGCAAAAATCCAAGAAGGCTACTTCACCAGGTACTTAACTAGACAAATATCTCAAACTCTGGATCAGTGCTTTCACTGGTCCTGATGATATTCATTATCTTCCCAAATATTTGCTCTCTAGGTCTAGGAAATAGGAGAATTCCAGCAAAGGTCTTTGAACATCTCCCCTCATCTAGCATAACTCTCTCTGAGCTGATCAAGCAAGTTTCTTATTCTTACAGTCAAATGGAGGAATGACAGCAAAAGGGTTCTTCCCCAGCCTGTTTAGAATAACTTTCACACTCTGCCAGCCCCTCACAGCATTATGCTTGGACAGACTTCACACAAGACTGTTTTCCATTTCCATCTACTTTGATGGCCAGTCTGTTAATATTTCTTTAAAAAAAAAAAAAAAGTCATCTTTCCAAGCAGCCTTAGGTTGCTATGAAACTTTGGCCTTCTTGCTACCTTTTGCTTTCTACTTATTTGCTGTCTTCTCTTCTTCTTCAGCCACTAGCCCCTGCTGTTACTATTTGTTCAATCTCTTCTTTCGTGTGGCTCAATACTCTGTCTCTAGAGGTTGCACCTCATCAGTCCTTCCACAGAACAAACTCTTTCCACAGACCAAACTTTTTCACAGATTTCCTTCACATTCTGGCATTTTCCTCTGTCCTGTCATCATTTTAATATATTTCTAGAGGACTCCTTTTCATCTGGGGATCTGCCAATCAACCCATCTGCAACTACAGTTATGTTCATGCTCTTTCCTTTCATCTTATCTGTCATACTCAAATGCATTTCTGTATTCTACCCACATTTTGAGCTGCATTTATGTCTCTCACACCTTTTTTTTTTCCCTGAACATTATGAGATGACCCTTCATGCATATGTAAATTCTGTCAGAAACTCACTGAAGGATAACATACACCTTACAGCTTCTGCATCCAGTCATCTTCACAGTTTCTGCCATATTTTGGTCTTCTCCACTGGTGCCTAAGTTGCTACGTTTTTTTCTTCCTTATCCTACGTTTAAAATCAAACAAACCATCTGCATACCAGGGTCCTCTCCAAAATTCTTCTTTTACTAGACTCATACCAGCCTCCAGCTGCTTTGATTCTGACACCTTCTTACCTACATTAGCCCACCATTTCATTTAGGGTTAACTATGATCAAAGGCCATGATCAAAGACTTCCTCTTTGTGCTGTTTAAACTAAGCCATATGGCTTTGCAACACAGCTTATCTAGTCTTGTTTGAACTGGTTGTGCACTTCTATGCACAGCAATCACTTCCAATCATAGTAAGAAATCCATGTGGATTTTCTGATGCACTTATGCCAAAGCTCACATTACAGTTACCCCAGGCAGAGAAGCTGCCTGGTGCTTTGGAAGTCTGAAGCATAATTTCACAAGTCCCCCCCTCATCCAGCAGTAAATACCTGTGAGAAGGTGGACATGTTTTGCTTTTGCGGTGTTAGTTTGGTTGAGTTTTCTCCTGTTTCAAAATTGGAACATCAAAACAGAGTTCAAGCATGACTAAAAGAAGAAGGTGATGCTGCTGATAATTTGAGAAAAAAACGCTGAGTCCAAAGCCTTCTTAATGCAGCTGCTGGTATTGATAAACACAGGGGATGACTGAAAACAATATAATTGCCCTCTCAGTCCAGGCAGGGTAAGCTACCAACTGTAGATCTCCTCTGACACGGCCAGTAATTTTCACTAAATATAGTTCATTAGCGTCCAGCCATTAATGATTTCCCTACACCTCTTTTCCTTCTCAAAGTAAAAGCATGAGCCAAAATCTAAATTTGAACTTAACTTTCCAGACGTAGAAGGTGAAAAAAAGTGTATTTTGCTTTATTTAAAATGCTGCAAGCATTTTGGTTGCAATATAAAAACCCCATCTGGAAAAAAAAACCACACCAGTGTTCATGATGTTACCCAACATCCTATAAATTATAATAATTTATCGGAAGGCCACATCTAAAAAAAAAAAAGAAAAACAACCACCAAACAAAATAAAACAAAACCCAAAAACAATTGAAAAACCCACAAAAAAACCCCAAACAAAACAAAACAACACAAAAAACAAGAGTGAGAAATAGAATTGGATATAGATCCCTTGATGAACTTCAACTGGTTTTTTACACCTGAAACTTAGACTCTTAAAGCATTGGATCAGAAATATTTGTCAAGCTGACTGGAGAGTCCATAGTGTTCACTTAGTTTTGGTTATATAATTTATTTCTTTTTATCTGCAGATGGAAGTCCTGTATGCTATACTTAATTTCTCCCAGAATTTCGATTAAGGATAATGTACATATTTTCTTGCTAATCTTTACAATTTCTATCACGAAAACATAATATTCAGAAAATACTAATGCATCAGTGCAGCTTTCAGAAGTCTAATAGCATGTACACTAATATATGGTACTGTTACAGCTAAAACTTGGACTAAAGAATCAAAATAAAATGTTTGTAAATGCCATATATTAGACTGCCTGGTTTGTTATAAGGTAATAAACAGAAAAGCTTACATCTAGTCATTCGTGGTTGTTAAATAAGATTCTTTGTGACTTGCAAAAAAACTACAACACAATGAAGAATTATCAGTGCATTCTCCACGGAAGTCATCTACATGTGTTTATTTAATAAACAGAAGATGGCTTTATTATACACATTTGATTTCCATATGCAATCGTCTCCTTATCTGTCACTTGTATCTAAGCAGGATGCTTTATACAAATCTGAAAATGAAAAATTCAGAGCAGGGCAGAGGAAACTCATTTAATGTCGAGTGCAGTCAAAATCAAGATTTCTTTATTTGTAGTAACAACGCTGTTAAATCGGAAAATTACTCTCCTTTTCTGCATGTCCTTCTTCCTTTACAATTCAGTTGTTTGATCATAAATTGTCGAGTGCAATGACTTGTCTCCTCCACTTTCCACACTGGTCGAGACAGATTAAAAACTCCGGCATACCACCAACCAGTCTCAGCATACCATTAGCATATATATGAGATTTGAGACATTTTCTAATATTCTCCAGCAGAACTCATCTGTCAGCCAGGTGATGAATTATAAAAACTCTTAGCTTGTTTAGAAAAGAGGGGGAGAGTGAGAGAGAGAAAGAGAAAGAAAGACAGAAGAGGAAAACACGATCCCACCTTTCTTTTTTCATTTTACCCATTCATCCTTGCAGTTGATCATATAAATAAATGCTAACCTAAATAAAAGAGACATAGTGTGAAAGATTTAAATACATGAGAAGAGCACAATTATAAGCTCATGGAAGTGAATAGAATTATGGAGTGGTCAGTGATCTATATAAAGAATTTCTTAACACATTTTTTTCCACTTTGTATTAGCAAAGATTCATAAGGTGCATTACCAAATCTCCACTACTATCATAAGCTGGTAAACCAGCATAAGAAGTGTTTAGGAAATAGTAGAATAATGAAAATGCAAAATCCATGCAATTCACAGAATGTTAGAAGTTGGGGGGGTTTTGTTATCATTCATGAGTTCAACAAGTTTTTCTGCACATTCTGAAAATTTTGTATACTCAAAAAAATTAGTCTCCCTTATTTGCACGTCATTAGCATGTTCAGGGGGGTTTTTCCTGAATAGAAGGGAGAAAGTGGACAATGATTTCCTGTGACTTAAATGAACAAACTTATGTGCACTATGAGTAGAAAATAGCAAACACAGGATGTCACAAATAATGACTACCCTTTCAAGTATGTCAGTAGACAATTACAGATTATGAGTATATTTGAAAACTATCAAATTGCTACATGAGTGTTTTATATTAAAGAAGGGCTAAAGTTTATCATAATAATTTATACAACCGTCAACTCCCAATACTATTGGTAGAGTCTGATACTAACTAAAAAAATCTGTATTTCCTGTGGACTCTTGGAATTAGAAATGGGAAAATATTAAAACATATATACATATATTCTTCCACAGCAACGAGTTCTCAGGAACAAAGCTCTAGGAAAATTTGGTAAATACTGTTAAAAGAGGGAGAAAAGAGATTTTTTTTAAATGTAATTTTATTTCATGCCAACATTTTTAATATATTTATTTCTGTGACAAAAAAGGTTTCTTCCTATATTTCAAGGAGGGAAAATTGATTCAACTTTTTGCTTTAAAAATAACATTTTTGTTTAAAAATTATCCTACACAGAAAAAAAATTGAAGAAATTAAATAAAGCATGTATTTTTCAGGGGTTGCACTAAAAAAAAAATAAAAAATCATATGTCCTTAGCATCTAACAATGCAAGTATGACAAGACAAATTCAATTAGAATTTAATTAGAAATTTTGTTATTAGATGAACAGCAGAAACAATGCAAATGCTAACTTGCTTTTTACTCATAAATACCTTTGAGATTTAGGGCAGTACACATCAAGCTGGTATCAACTATGGAATAAAAACACCATTATTTTTTTACATTGGAATGTCCATAGAAAAAGTGACATTTATTTTAGTAAACAATTTGATAGAAGGTTGGGATACAACCATATTAACAATAGTATGTTATTTGTGTTAATATACAAGAGATCTGTATCAGAAGATAAAGGCTTTGGTAAGTAGAGTGACGTCATCTGTACATTCATGGACTAAGAAATTAATGTACATAAATTATTTGAAGAGTAAAATAGAATTTTTAAGGAAACTGCTATTTGAAACTGCTATTAAATTACAAGCAATCTTTTTTTTTTTTTTTTTTTTTATGCTAAGCTATGAAGCTTGTGGTAACACAAGTTAGCATGTAGTGAGCTATTTTTCCAGTTGGAGCACTTGTTCCAAGTTTTCGTGATAACCAGTTATCAAAATTATAACTTGTTCTGGTTTCCGTTTGGAGATGTACACAACACCATTATTTAATCTTACATTTAGAAAGCAGAATCAATTTAATGAACAGATGTCTAACTAGTACTTTCTCTACGTGATAGTCACTGTCTGGTGACATCAGCATTTTTCAGGCACTTAATTTTGAAAATGATAAAATATTTTTTACAAATTTAGATTCAGACCAATACTTCCCTTGCCACATACTTCCATTTACCATTAAAGAAAAGCAACAGCATGCTATTAGACACATTAATAGTCATTAATTAACACTTTAAGTAACTCTTTACAGCATATAAAAATATATATACATATAAAGATATATAAATACAAACTATGCCTCAATAGAAGCATAAGAGGAGATGTACAGCATAACATTACTTTATTGCCAGATTTCACTAAAGTCATAGAAAACTGTGACATGGACATCCAGCTGTTTCTTTGTCCATTTACACTGAATATATTCAGTGAAAGTACCAGCACAAGAAACATTACACTGAGGTACTTCCTCCTGATTTTTAATATGTTTTTGAGTTAAAACTAAGGCCCTTTGAGATTCTGAAAAAATCCCACTCACACTAAAGAAGAGTGTTCTAAGACTAAAAAAGATAGCAGTGGGAATCAAAACAGATGTTCTTGCAAGGCTGAAAAGCCAGTGTTGTAGATTTAAGTGATCTGGATAAGTTGCAAGCTGAAACTTTCAGAGATTTGCCAGCAAAACTTAGCAGTAAAAATCTGGCTAATATTAAAAGCAGAAATGCTTTTTCAACATAATCCTAAATGGATTTATTGTATCTCATTTTCTTAAGAAGCTTTGGTGAAGAAGTGGAATGAGAAAAAGCAGCATGTTTTTACCATCTTCGCTAATAAAAATGATGTGGGGAAAAATAACCCAAAACTGTAGATCTAAATCAAGTCCTAGAAAGCTCCTATTCATACTTGATTATAATTAGCAATAGAGTACTGAAGCCAAATAAGAATATGGAATCTAAACTGACTTAAACTAACTTTGTAAACCCAGGCCCATCTGCTGGTCAAAGCTGAAACAAAGATCTCACATTCACTTTTAAGGAAGTTTGAGTCCGGCTGTTCACCAGAAGTTAGAGTTGAGTATTTTCTTCTCCTAAGACATCAAAAAACAGTCTGTGTAAAACAGAAATTAGATTTTGCTTGCAGCATAGATAATATATACTTAGCAGTTTATCCTTTAATAAACTCAGTCAAGAAAATGGTTGATTCTTCACTGATCTGTTCTAGTATTCCCAGCTGTACAAAGAAAGAAGAGGACAGTGAAGCAGAGGCAGTTTCATTGTATGATTTAATAAGGAAGATTATTGGTTGAAGAAGTCTTCTATCAATGCAAAATTCACAGAGCAAAAAGTATCACAGAAATTACGTTATTGGCACATTGATAAATTACATGTCTTTTTAACTGGGATCACTGCCAAAGGAGAGATCCAGTTTCATGCAGGGTTTCAGTCCCCCTTAACAGCACCAGCAGATAAAGCGGCAAGCAGTTTATTTTGTGGTGCTCGCAGATCTCTCCATATGTGGAACGGTAGGATAAATGTCCTTTAGTCTTGCCATTATTGATCATTCTGGCATCAGTCTTACCAAGTCAAAGTCATTTTAATATATATGTTATGCATGTCGCAATTGATTTAATTTTTTTAAGTATTTACTTGGATGCTGCTTAAAATAATTTAAATAAGCTCAACATACTGGAAATCAATATGTCATAATCAAGATATTTGTTAAATATGGATAAGTACGTTTCAAATATGAAGACAGTAATACCAAATACTTCCATTGCTGCCACAATGCTTTTACCCCATGTTAGAAATAACTCAGGTACAGTGGTGTTTTAGCTGAGCTTCCCACTACAGCCCTGAACCCAAGGCCATGTTTTAATACTGGGGAGCTTCAACGACCCAGAGAAAACCTTACAAAATGTGGCTCTCTTCCTGGGTATTCTTCTATTTAGGAAGATTATTGATCCACCTCCTCTCTAAACTATGTCATTTCCCATCTGGAACAGCTTAGAGAAGGAAAAATGTATATTTAATACCAGTTGTCTTTATAAGAAATTTATGATGATGGTGGAAAACAGGAAGAGAATGCATTAGCTGTCAAAATCTCTTTAAAGCTGGTTTTTCATAGTGAATTATCAAAACCCAGCCATTTCAACACAACTTGCTGAATCAAATTCTCTTTTCACCATGAGCTCTTTTGCTGTTTGTTATTATCTCTTTCATTTTATCTCCTTTCCTTCTTTGTTTTTTCATTTCTTTTGGCCACTTAATAAACAGACCTTTACACAACAAATGGATTCCCCATCTTCCCCTCCCAGGTGAATACTGTAACCACTAGGCTGTAAAATTTCTCTCTCTCAAACAACTCTATGCACAGCAGTGCAGTTTTAATAGGAAGGGAGAAAAGTGATTTCAGCTCAGCCCCTCAGCAGGCAGCATTGTAGGAGGTACTGATTCAAAGTCTTTCAGGCAGTCGGAACTGGCTCACACTTCTCAGTAATGCCAGCAAAATCAAATTTTGCCTTCTGAACACTGCCATGGGAGTGAGACACTCTTGCCATGGGTAAGGAAAGTGCAGGGAGGAGGAGTGGCACTCAGACTGAATAGAGCAATGGGAAGCTCACAGATCCTCTCCTGTCTGCAGTGATGTCAGGCATTGCAGCACTGACTGGGTATGGATCTCATCCATAAGCAGAGGCTTCCCCATACACACTTAACTTTCCTATAGCAGCAGTAACAGCAGCCAACCAAGTTACAGTCATGTTGCTGCTCTAGACAGCTCCTTGCTTTGCCTTTTTCTGGAGATAGTCCTCTCAGCAGTGAAGGGCTTTCAATATGACTTTGTGATGGCATGAGCATGTCCAGAAACTGCTTTGTTAACTCTGAACTTCTCCAGCCAAATTGCCAATAAAGTTATTAGCCGCCCCTGTGTTTTCAGAAGAGTCCCATCCCAGCAGTCACTATCCAGTACCATCTCCAAACACTTCCTGGAGTCAGATTTTTAAAGGATTAAGACTTGGATAGACAATCTACATTCTTGCATCTAGATATTCTAAACTGCTCTGATTGATCAAGCATGAGACAATTCTGGTTGACTAAAAGAAGCCAATATGACTAGGAGCCAACATTCAGCAGATGAGCGGGAGTTTACAGTCTCAGAATTAGATCCACAGGATTAAATTCATTCTGTGTTTCCTTATGTATGTAAGTTCATTCATGTATGGACAGCACAAAGTCTTATGTAATACTCATCAATTGCAGTATTCGCATTAAATAGCAGAGCTGTACTAATATGTGCACTTTATATGGCACTAACAGCATGTCACAAGATGCTCATAAAATAAAGTACATTCCTGTATAAGCTTTCTCAGCTAAATCTGTTTGACCATACAGCCTGCTCACCAAACACGGATGTGCAACAAAGTATGACTTAGGTTAACATAATGGTGAAATGGAGGCCAACAACTAGAGCCACATAACTTCCAAAAACATAACATAATATAAAATATCCTAATTAACATGCAGATTAAATGCACTGTGTGAAAGCTGTAAAAAAACCCCTCAAACCATGTTCTCACCTGTTCCCTGCTTACATAGCACTTTGCAAAACTATTTCCAAAAATCAAATTTTAAGAAAAGGCTGATGCATTTTGTACATACTATTACACCTAAAAGACTCATCCTGTGCATCATTCTGTACTCAAAGATACAGGAATAACAGACTTCTAAACAAGCTATAATGTGAGTAGATTTGATACTTAGCTTGCTTTAGTAACGGTCAGGGGTTTGCTGTTTTTGCAAAAAATTATTTTTTATTATTTTAAAGACATTGTGGGGTTTTTTTTTATTATTTATTGTTTTGTTATAATGGAAAAAGAAAAAAAACAGGATACAAAGATGAAAGATAACAGT
The DNA here is from genome assembly GCA_035221455.1 of Xenops minutus. Classification (NCBI taxonomy): domain Eukaryota; kingdom Metazoa; phylum Chordata; class Aves; order Passeriformes; family Furnariidae; genus Xenops; species Xenops minutus. Next base: position 86,672,613 of record JAWWEE010000074.1, on the reverse strand, counting down.
TCATTATGCAAATTTCTATATATTTTGCTTCATCAGATGCATTTTGTAAGAACTACAGAACTACTCAGACCTATTAAGAGATAGAATACAAAATAAAGTTTTCTTAGATAAAAATATCGTTTCTTACAGCATATTTAGATTTTTAAGTTATATTAATTAGTTCAAGTATATTCAAAACATGCTGACAATTAGAATGGAAAAGTAATGCCAACTTAAAAAAAAAAACAACCAACTAAACAAACAAAAAAAACTCCACTGTAATTTCTGGGTAGACCTTGAAACAATCACCAGCTAGGACAGGACTCCATAACCTTCAGATTTCAGGAGAGAATACCCCTGTAATTAAAATGGAAGAGAGCTTGGGGAGTCAAGAAATTGCAGAACAAAAACATCAGGTTAAAAGCAGTAAATCAAGGGTTGACTCCAGGGAGGAAGTAGTAGATCATGTGGGGCTAGAAAATGGGACTAAAATTCATAAAAGTTAGGCAGAGACGTGCAAAGTGGAAAGCACAGTAGCACAGCAGGAGAACTGAGAGAAGCATCCAGCAGAAAAGGTAACCTTTGAATTCCTTGGTTCTGCTAGAGACTGTCTGAAGAATCAGCAACAAGTACTGCTTTTTTTTTTTTTTTTGAATTTTTTTTTTTTTTTTTTTTTTTTTTGAATTCATGTGCCTAATGTGTTTGAGTTTCTGGAAATTTTACAAAACCAATTTTTTTCTGTTATAAACTGATCATTCATGGATGCCCACTAAAGATGTTTCCAAAAAGCCTACACAGTTCAACAATAAAGGCACATGAGACATTCTACTTTCATCCAGAGGGAACTATATTCCCAGCATTCACAAAAACGTTTTACAGTAAGCCAGGTCTGTATTTAAATTGTTACATTCTGCCATTTGCTGTCCTTCCTGGCTTATTTTCCTACGAAGAAAGATGACTTTAAAGGGTCTCAACTACTTATGTTTAAGTGAAGACTTTGGTCAGAATAGAGAGTTTTCATCCTGACATAAGGTCAGAAAAGCAATTTGTGGTTGAATATGGCAGATATATTGTGGGAAAAGGTCCAGTTCCAATTCATGGAATTTGACATATACACATTTTTTAGGTTAAAATTGTGCTATAAGATGCAGATCATATGAGTTCTACCTGAACTGAGATGAAGACTCAGTGAATCTCTGGCAAGTGTCTGCTCTTCAACATTATGTCCAGGGTTGCCTACAATCAACTCATATCTCCATTTTGGATGATAGTGTTTCCTAAGCACTAAGATAATCATGCAAACACATTATCCTTCTCTAAGACAACACACGTCTTAATCTGTGATGGGACTGGGAGATAGCTGAAGACACATGTAACGCACTCTGTTCCATCATGCACATATAGACCTTTCCTCAAGACATTAATGAATTCAGCCTATCCCAGTGCTCAGTCACAGACATGGTAAAATACCTTTCTTTTCCAGTAACAGCCTACCAGACAAGTTACTCAACTAAAAGCTAAGGGACCAAAGTGCTAGGTAGTCCTGCAGCCTGCAGGAGTTGGAATCCGTAGTTCTCACTTTCCCAGAAAAGACCCTTTGCCTTCAGAGTATTGATAAGGCTTAGGACTGGTCCACCTTTCATCTTCCCTGAGAATGTGAGGGCACTGTTAGAAAGTAAAAGATGGGCTGTGCCGAATAACTTATGCAGCTTCAGCTCAGGCACCCAAATTATAGGGACAGTAATACTCCATGTGCCATTTTCCCATGTAGCCCAACATCCGCCTTTAAGCATTCTTCACCCTTTGAGTTCTTATCTCTTCATTGCCTAGATAGATAGGGAGTTTAGATAACTAGTTTATATGTTTTAAACTATCCTTGTTAGGACCTGTATTAATTCAGGTGCTGTGTGTCTAACATAGGTTGTCTGATCCTGACCACAACTGCAGCCTGCTATAGTCTAAGTGCACTACAACAGCAGGACAACACTGGCAAGCACCACAGACACTGTAAAAAAAGATAGTATATCAAATACGAATTTGAAAAATTATAAAACACACCTGATGATTGCAAAAGGGAGGATTAAAATTGTTCAGTGATTACAGTTGTTGCTAGTTCATTCCCAACATAGTTTATTACTTCATCCTCCATGTATCCTTTTCATAAATTATCAGCAAAAGGCTACCATATGCTTGGAATAATAATGTTATCCAGAATGGTAAAAATCTCTTTCTTAGTAAGAGAAGACATAGAGTCAACATCTTGCAAGATTACCATAGACCTTGGCTCTCTTGAGGACTATTTGTTACTGGTAAAATCAAAGGAAGAACAAATCAACACTAGTAAAGAAAATGTTGATAAAATTCATTCATCATCTTCAGTTAGCCCTTTGGCTACTTCCTCATACTGCACCCTAAAATGGTAAGCATGGTAGGAAGAGTTTCAGTGACAGCTGAAGCAGTCATTGTTTGCCCTTGGCAAGGTCCTGCTCGTTATGCCACAATTTAGCTATAGATGTTACTATTAAATAAAGTTACAAGACCTTTATGAACCGAATAACAGTGAACTTGAATGTAAGTTTTCATTAAAATCAATTACATATGTTCTCTACAAAGAGATAGAGTTCCACCCCTAGTATCTGATTTCTGGTATATCAGAGATATGAATGTAGAAGTCAGTGAAACTACATTTTACTGGAATCAGGACGGCTAGTTTTACTCCCAGTAAAATTTGAGGGAATTGTGTAGGATGGCCAGATTGATAACACTTATAAAGCCTTGTCCTATGCTGTCACAGACAATCTTATGGGATCAAGAATATAGTCTGAAGACAGAACATGTTTCTTTTCATCATACATTTATCGAATCAGTATGTATAAATTTTTCTTTATCATAATAAATTAAGCAGCAAAACCAAATTTCAGCTGGCAAATGAAATGGTCAGAAGACTGGCACTAGGCAATACATTGTTACAACCTGAATTCCCTCAAATATGAAACTTTCTTATAAAATTGTTCTGCGACTATGGAAATGTGTCTGCATTCTACCCTCTCCTAGCCCATTAAGGTGACTGATTGACTTTAGATTACAGTGACTTGGAAAAAAAAAATTACTTATTTAGTATAAGGAAAAAAAAAAAAAAAAGAAGAAGACAGAGAAAAGAAAATAACAAAAACCTACCTTTTCAGTAAAAACAGAAGACAACAGAAGCTTTGGAAAAAGTGCTTGCCAATAGAAGGATTTCATGCTCTTGTTAATTAAAGGAACAAAGAAAAAACAGTGCAGTAGGCTGTATCCTACATAACAGCTTCTACTAATAAAAAGTAATAGACAATTTCCTGCATTCAATTCTTTTGAATACTATTATACAAGGTAATAGAGTTTTGGAAATGGAAGTCCTAGCAGCCTGTCAGAAAGAGCTTTCTTCCACTTTTTTTTATTAAATGACTAAGTGCAGCAGTCTGTGTCCTATCTCTCCCTCTTGCATCTATTGGATTGTATTATTTTACATTTTGATTGAAATGATGTCACCAGCAGATAAAAGCCTGGCCCAGGCATTGTAATTGAATCAGCCTGAGTTGTTTATTCTAGTGATCTACAGCGATGCTTTCCTTGTCCTAACACAGAATACATAAAAGATCCCCTCTTGTTTAACATGCTACTGATTAGATCTATTTTTTCAGAAGAAGGAGGAATCAAATTGAGGGGTCGAGAGAGTAAGAGCTGGAGTTTGGGGGGCAAATTGGGAAAAAAAAAAAAACAGATGAGGAGAGACACCATCTGCAAAACTTTCCATGTGTGACTGAAAGTTTAAATAAATAAATTTCACATGGCATCAGTACCAGATGCAAACATATTTGATTGACAACATTTAAATAACAGTTAATGGGAATGTCTACAATTTTTGGATGGTTTTTCATGCTTAGGTCCTAAATCAGACACTAATTCAAATTTTTATTAAAAAATAACGCTTATCTTGGAAGGAGAAATGCTTAAAATTGCTGGGGGGTTGCTGCTGTAAAAATGCAGTGTATTGGATAACTAAATTATTGTTATTAAGACATTCTATTTTCAGTTAAAATATTTTACATTTAAAAAAGAGTTACAACAATCTTTCATTTGGCAAGTTGTGACAAAATTTACTTTCCTTGGCAATTATTTTAAGAGAAAAATCTGTCTTTTATGTTAAGTACTATTTCTTTATTTTTTGTAGTTGACTCCCCCACACCTTCCTGCCCCTTGCCCCAAAGCCTCCGTCAAATAAAGGAAAAAAATTGCACTATTTTATATGTGATGTTTGCACCTTAACACAAAACTTCTTCAACAGTATTTTGAGTGATGGTAGTGGTTTTCTGTTTGTGGTTTGGTTTTGGTTTTTTACTTCTGCATCTCTCCTCAAAATAAAGTATAATCATATGAGGCTTAGTTATAGTGCCAAGATTAAAATAAGCCAAGCCCAAAAAGGCAATTTCCTGAACTGTTTTTCACTTTAAACCTATGTTTTTAATTGTTTACCTCAAATCTGAAGCTGGGAGTTTATTTAGTTTGTTTATTATCTTTTAGTTTGTTTGTTATCTGGGATTTATGTATGAGGAGGAAACAAAGATGTAATTTGAGAAAGTATTTAAATAATTTTTTTTTAACACAAGAATAATTTACTAACAACTGCAATTAATAAAATATTGTCATGGAAATGGCTACTAGAGATAGTAGTGAAAAATTTAATTTGGGGAACTTTTTTAATGTCTTTTTTTTTTTTAGTATAGGCAATAACTGTAGCAAAATTATTTTCCACAAGTGAAAATTTAAACCAGCAAAAAAGTTTTTAAATTAGAATAAAAATGCATCTACCAATCTCTATACATACCTTAATTTTACTGTTATTTCCTGAGTATTTGCAACAACATATAAATAAAAAATATATTTCCCATAACATTTACAGTCTATTTAGCACTCACCAATACCTGAATTACAAAATTTAATGCGCTACTACTTGAATTACAAAATTCATTTTATAGTAATTGCTGATACCTAACTAGTAGACCTTAGAGACTTCCATTTTTTTTTGTAAGTCATTTATTGTCCTGAAGGTATCATTATTTTAAAGCATTTGTAAAATATACTTATTAAGATTTCTAGTCAGCTATGAACTCGGAGCTGGGAAGGTACAAGATGCACTATCTACATTAATAAATGTGTTTGTTTGGAATGTGTTGTAATGAATGTGTTTCGACCAAAGTTAACCCTTACATTTGCATTTACCAGATTGAGTTGGGCAATGCTCTTTACACTTACCTTTGTTTTCAACACTGCTACTCACTTTGAAAGTACTCATTTCATAAAAACTAAACTGAAATAAAGAGCAAATTAATTCAGATCTTATGATTAATAATTATAAAGCAAGCTCATAGCTTTATTTATATACAAATAACATGTATCACAGTTGGCCTTGTAACATAAAGAAAAATTGTCCTGTGACCACATAGAGAGACCCAGACTCTGCAAAGCATCAATCCATATTCAGTCCCCAGAGCTGGTTAAATATAATTTGCATCACAGAGGCTACACATTTGGTCTCTGGAAAAAAAAAAAAAAGTAGGCAATGTTGATTTAACCTCCCTTCAATACTCTCCAGCAGCTGCCTCAGGGAATAGCACTCAGAGGAACATCCCAATATGCTATGCTTTTTCTCACCATCACATTACTTTCTTGTTAAAGCATAAATGGTTGGTACAGGCAAATTGATTTCAACAAAGGAAAACCATTGTGAACATGAACTCCAGCATCCAATCCCCCTAAACAGGAACAGAGATTTATTTATAATTCAAAGATGCAGAATTAATTTTTCAATAGCAATTTTCCTTATTTTTGGAGTTTCCACTGTCAATGCTTCTGATGTTTGGATGGCTGGCAAACATTCTAATACCATCAATGGGATTTCCTGTTTTAATGGGAGATGGTTCAGACACTGCCAGCAGAAAGGTGTGAAGAAAAAGAAAAGCCTATATTTCCATTTATTGTTAGTAGTAATTTCCTTTTATTATTTGTGGTCAGTCTCTTATGAGAGTCATTCTCTATGAGACTTCAACAAGCATATTTGATATACCTGTTTGGGACATGTACAAGCTTATCAAAATCAAACTAAACTTTCAAACCTACTAAAGCTTGCAAAAAGAAATGTAAGCAGACCAGTCTTAATGCCAACAAGTTAAAAGACTGACCAGGAACCAAACAGCCAAAAAGTTGTGCATGCGTCAAAAATGCAGCAAAACATGGGAAAAATAATGCACTGCTGTTTGCTTGATTTAAATAATGACATATTAAAAGACACTCAAATCCCAGCACTAATGATGTTTAAGATGGAAAAGGCATGATGGACCCTACATTCTGCCTTCTTCAGGTGCTCCAAGCATGTGAAAGTCATCTGTATAATGAAAAATAAGATCACAGAAGAAAGTCATTTGTTGGAGTTTATGGGTGGGAATTACAAAACTGAAGTTCAGTACAACAAGGGTTTCACATTAAATAGTATGCTTTTAAATCCTGAAAAAAACTATTTTTTTTTCCTTCCTTAACTCATTCAGGAACCTGAAATGAATAATCAGCTTGTATTGGCAGAAACTACCAAATACTAATATTTCAGGTTTGTCTTTAATCAAAGAACCAGTCTTGAATATGAAAATAAAAAGAATAGCAAGATGCTGAAATTCCACGCATATTCTGCCTCCAACCAAGGTATGAAATACAGGAAGAAACAGGGTTTTGATGATAAGAAATGGCACTTTGCTTGATCGTCTTTTTCTGGATATAAACAATGTCTCACAACTTAAATCCAACTTTTTATAAAGCAACTCGAGTAAGAGACCAGATTTTCAAAAATGCTGTACCCCAGCAGACTCCTCTGAAATCAATTACTTAGAACACTAATTGAGGAATCCAGTGTACTACCATGCTTTTGAAAATTCTGATCCAGACAATATAAATAACTCCCAAGATTACCAAGCACAAATAGATCCTCCTGCTTTTTCTCAGAACTGATACTTCAGCTGTGTTTTGTCTTCTCTTTTAAAAAATAATTAGTTGTAGCAGCTATGCAGCTCCTTCATAAAATCAAAACAAAACCAAAAAACTGTGCTACATTTTTACCATTAAGGAATTATAAGAAAATCAGTAAAAATATAGGTTAGTGTCAGTCTTTAAGGAGTCATTACATACTAAAAAAAATGCAAAGACATGAATAATTCTTTGGCTATATATATATGCATATATACACATACATGCACATACACATCAGAAAAACATAGGGTGTAATTTCCTTCTATATTATTTATGAAATGATCTAAAGACTGATTATTTGCATTGTACAAAATGTGAATCTTTCATAAAATATATTGCAGTTTGGAAAAAAACATGTCTGTGTAGCATATATTTTCTTCCAAATTGTGAATATTAAAAAAAAAGTTTACATGTCATCCTGTTCCATCTCTGCATGTACTTGCTCTTTATCTCTAAAGAAGCATACGTTCCATATGAGAGAGGGGGTTGCCATGGTATCTGCACTTTAAAAAATTGAATAGCAGATCTAAAAGAAGCATAAAATCGATTTAACAAGTTGTCGTGTAAGTTACCCTGGCCCACAAGGATGAAGTCTATGCACCTTTTTCTATATAAAAATGTTTATTTTTAAAAACAAACTAATTGAAATTTTTTTAGTCACAGGGCTAACTACACTGCTTGTCATTAAGTTAGTCTCATCAACTTACAAATCATTTGGGCGTGCATGTGGATTTTCAAGCAATTTTTTTCCTTTTCTCTTAAAAATTACAACAAGACACAGAAGTAGTAAAGATATAAGTCTAAGCAGTGATCCTAACACAGATGATAAAATGCTAGCAATATAATCTGAGACAAAAATGAACCTTACATAAAAATTAATTTATTAAATTCTTATTCTAAAGAAAAGACCTTTCAATAAACACCTTGAAAATGGGAGAATTTCCTTTTCTTTCTTTAACTACTCTGAAAAGAAGGCTTCACAAGTCTTAATGTGGAACTTCTTATAGTTGCAGGCACCAACAGTCATTCACGTTTGTAGTGCCCAGGCTGTAAGGGAGAACAGAGAGGTCTTTCAACGGTAGTGATGCAGTTTCACAGGCAAATTAGAGAAACTTTGTTTTTCCTCTGTCTTTTGTTGGTTTGGTTTTGGGTTGTTTTGGTTTGGTTTGGTTTTTTTGGGGGTGGTTTGTTTGTTTTATTAATTTTGGCTTTTAAAGAGAGAAAATGGAAGAGGATGGCTGGAAAATGACAGTTGTTTCCAACACTGTATCCTCTGAACTTCCCTGCAGGACAGATTACCACCAACTCATTGAGTAAACCCCACACAGAATCATTACCTCTGCCGAAACACCCTTTTTGGAGGAGTACAGCCTTTGGGAAAAGGTCAGTGTTACCTAGCAACTACTAAGAGCCAATGAGCTTTGTTAACATCTCACATCACAAAAGGACTTCCTATTTTCTGCATAAAACACACTAGACATTTTATTTTCATTTTCAATGAGTTCAGCTGTTGAAATTTACCTGATGAAACCATGGCTGAACTCAAAAATTCTTTTAAGGATTGGATTTGTACAGTGGAATATATAATCCTAACGATGCTCAAATAGAATTATGCTGATCTCTTGTAAACTCTTACAAAAATCAAAGGCTGCTTCACAGAATGTTTCCAGAATTTTGTATGCCAAGTTTCCACCTCCGCGGTTTGGCTGCAGTTATGTCCCAGAACAGGAAAAATGTAGCCAAGGTGGACATGCAAGGCAAAGTCCACAGAGAAGTTACAGACACTGCTCCCACTGCAAGGTGGATGTGCAGCCTTACTGACTTGTTCTCCACTGCTTTGGAGGTAAATTCCATATTGAAATAGGAGATGAACATGACTGGATTCAGCCAAGAGAAGCTCTTTGGCTCGAGGATCCCAAATAGCTGATGTGGGGATTATGGCACTCAAGGCGAATGCCAGAGCTGTCAAGTAGGGGCAACATGACTCAGTGTTAGGGAATGCAGGCAGAGACTGTGCTAAGAGCAATTATGAAGGGGACAGCCTCTCTACATGATTATTCTCCCACATCCTAGGATTCATTCATGGCCTTGGTGTGCCCTCTCTCAATGAAGTACCTCTAGGTTAACAAACAAGCACCCAATTTCATATGCAGTTCACCTACCTACTGCCATATGCAGATACATCCCTCTATTCCCTGCACAGGAGAAGCAGCATCAGAAAGCTCCAAGAGATCCAATGGTTGAACCACAAAACAACCATTACTACAGGCTCTGTCAAAAACAACAAATGTGCATCTTTTTAGACACAGCCACTACCTACCTGCACACCTCTGTATTGAGACAGAAACACTTTGCTGAAGCTGGGTGAGAAGCTGTTACCTTTTTTGCTTCTCACCACTTGCTGCATAGAAAAGATTTATTTAGTTTTGTTAAACAAGTTCATGTTTTCAATAGTTCATT
>JAWWEE010000074.1:86650621-86658121 GCA_035221455.1 Xenops minutus | reverse complement strand
CAGTATAGTCCCTGGGTGTAGACACTTTAGTCAGAGCACAAGTTCATGTTAACACCTGTTTCACAACATCACACCTCTCCCTCTCCCCCAGTGCCAGTCAAAAAGCTGAGCCTCTCTCTACTGAGATACTTTCAAAAGGGTCATACAAAACTCCTGTCCACTTCCAAACCAGAATTCAGGATAAAACGTTATTTAAAAGCTGCAGTCAGACAAGTCAGGTCTCTAATGGTCGTGAGCCAAGTCATCCATATGGTAATGGAGGAAGGCTAATGAAGTTCCAAATGGCTTGGTGGCATAATATACATAGCAGATGATCACAGAAAACCAATGTCTTCCAGAAAGTTATGGGAAAAAGAAAGGCTTACTTAATATTTTATTTAATCAAAGCCTCATAGCTAAGTAATGATAGGGAGAAAAGAAAGAAAACCTGAGAACTCAATTATTCAAATTCAGGTAACAAGTACAAAGACTCAGTGATCTTTGTGAGTCCCTTCTAACTCAGCATATTATGTGAATCTGTTTCCACACAGACTCACACAATTTATTTTTAACTGCCCAAAGTTTAGTAAGTAGTTCAAATTAGATGCCTATTGTCCCTATTGAGACAATAGGAGTGAGACAGGTGCAGTAATACTGGTTCCTGCTGGCAATGCTTATCATTTTCCACTAGCTACAGAAGTCTACCTTACTAGCTTAAAATAGGTGCTCTACCTTTCAGCAACTAGAATTAGAGAACAAAGTCATCATGCAAAGGTCATGAGTCTCTGGCATTCTTTCCATATATATTTATTTTACTGTGTTTCAGGTTTATCCTTAGAAAAGGTGTTACTGCTTCCCACTCAGAAAAGACTAGCTTTTACTGTGGATGTCAGCTAAAAAATTCTCTTCCCGGACTTCTCTCCACTGAGCAGACATTGACAATGTGAAGTATCATCTAAAAGTGATGGATAGTCAGTCAAAAACTTGGCCATGGTAAGGAATACCTACCTGCTTAAATAACTACACTTGCTGTCCCAAATTCAGTCATGCTCGCTAGCATAATATTTTCTATCCACTTTTTGACATATGTTAAACCCATCTATTCTCAGCTGGTAAGACAATAAGAGACAACTTCTTAATCTGCTTCCAGGCTGCCTAGGAAAGCTTCTCCATCTGTCTGAACCCTTTTCAAGAAGATTTCAAGCAAGTAAACTTACAGTCTGTGCCCTGATACAGCAAGAGGTGGCAACAAGTCATCTCAGTGACAGTAAAACTGAGGACCAGCAATTTCTGAATCTTCTTTCTGCTGAAACTGGGTGCTTCTAATCCAGTAGAGGCAGGGGAGAATTAAACAGGTTTGTGTAAACTACCTTCATCAATGCTTTTGCTTTCTTTTACTGTAGTCAGGAATGAGTAGAAGCTCGTAGCTTACTGCAGCACAGCCGGGAGCTGGGTGTAAAACTCAATATTCTTGTATTAGTTCTAAAAGGCATGAATGTACATGCTCAATCTCCCCTTCAGTCTTAATCCATTCCATCCCAAATCAACAGTTTTACTCTCTTATACTCAGCTATATTAGTACAGCTGAATTCAGGGCACCTTAGAATGCCAGCATGGTTATAAGACCGTATTAAAATTATAGTAGGGACATCTTAAAAAAAAAAATTGCACTGAAAAAAATATTCTCTGTCAAAGAAGGTGGCTAGTTTTGTCAGTAAATAAAAGACAAAAATACCACAGCATAACAATTGTAAACAAGACCTCCCAGAACCCTGGCAGCATCTATCCCAGCAGACAGTGGCCGAGTCTACATCAACAATCAAGCTAGCACTGCAGGGGCAGGCTGTAGAGCGAAAGAGTTTCTCCTGACAACCTGACCTTCACACTGCATTCATTTTAGGGAAAGTTATTTTGTCTTAGCTTCAGTCTGGTCCCAAGGATCCAAGAGCTATCAGTGGTGTGAACACAGAGGGGCACTCCTTCCAGTTCAGCTTCTTTTGAAAGGAAAGCAGCTTTAAAGGAAACATACTGACAGCATTTACAGTGCGCAAGTCCCCTAATTGTCCATATTTTCAGCAAAATTCACTTATGATTCAACCCGAAATGGGTATCCAGTCCCTCATTCCTAAGTAACAGAGAAAACAAAATCCAATGTGCCCAACATGCAGGTTTACCAAAAACACACAACAAAAAAGAAATAATTACAACTCTATTTGTAAATATTTCTACAAATTATCTTATAGAAGATGTAAAGTTAATGTTATTCTTTTATCTCACTTTTCATTCACTAAGAATGCAAAGAAAATATTAATGAAACTAAAAATTATTACATAAGTTATGTTTAATCAAAACAATTATTCCCAAAAGTACATTTTTTTCTTTTTTCAAAAAATTTTCAAGGTCAATTAGTAAGTAGTAACAATAACACAACTACAAAAGGAAAAAGGGAAATTAAAATACAACTCCACCTTTCCTAATCTTAAAATATTTCTGAATCTCCCTAATTTTTGAATTATCAACTGGATATCATTATATGAGCCTTAGATCTCCCTCCTATGGGCCTTGGCTGCACGTTTACCTCCTCTGACTGCAGTTTAATTGCAAGAAATACACAGCAGCAGCCATCTTCCAAGATGATCAGATTAAGTTACTGTATGATGTCACATACAACTACCTGAAAAGAGGTTGTAACAAGGTGGGATGGAGAAATCTCTTTTCCCAAGTAACAAATGATAGGACAAGAGAAAATGGCCTCAAGTTGTGCCAGGAGAGATTTAAACTGGATATTAAGAAAAAATTCTTCACTGAAATAATTTGGAAACATTAGAACAGGCTGCCCAGGGAAATGAGGGAGTCAACATCCCTAAAGGTATTTAGAAAACATGAAGATGTGTCACCTGGGGACATGATTTATTGGTGGACTTGGCAGTGCCAGGTCAATGGTTGGACTTGATGACCTTAGTGGTTTCGTCCAACATAAATTATTCTATGAAAGCGCTGTGACACATGGTAGAAGTGGAAAGAGTCCGATCTCTGGAGTCTAACATTCACAGAATCAATTGGGTTGAAAAAAACCTCTGAGATCATCAAGTCCAACCTATGACCCAACATCACCATGTCAACTAGTTGCCTGGGAGAAGAGGCTGACCTCCATCTGACTACAACTTCCTTTCAGGGAGAGGTAGATAATAAAGTCACCCCTGAGCCTCCTCTTCTCCAGGCTAAACACTCCTAGCTCCCTCAGCCTCTCCTCATAGGATGTGTGGTCCAGATGCTTCATCAGCTTTATTGCCCTTCTCTGGACCTGCTCCAGCACAGGAATGTCCTTTCTGAATTCAGAGGCCCAGAACTGGACACAGGACTTGAGGTGCAGCCTCACCAGTGCCAAGGACAGGGGGACAATCACTTCCCTAGTCCTGCTGGCCACACTATTCCTGATACAAGACAGGATGCCATTGACCCTCTTGGCCACCTGGTCACACTGCTGTCTCATGTTCAGTTGGCTGTTGACAAAAAAAACCCAGGTCCTTTTTTGCTGGACCACTTTCCAACCACTCTGCCCTCAGCCTGTAGTGCTCCATGGGGTTATTGTGACCAAAGTGTAGAGTCTAGCACTTAGTCTTATTGAACCTGGTACTTTTGGTCTTGGCCTGTCTATTCAGCCTATTCAAATCCCCACCAAATTCACCTGTTGTCCTCCTGCAGGCCCTAAATCATTTCTATGGTCACCTTGCATCTTCTAAGAGAAATAAAGTGCAAATTCTTCAAACAACCTTATTCACTGCATAATTCTAATTGGCTTAGAAGACATCATCCATTCTGTGTAATGAGAGATTTTTTTATTTTTTTTTGAATCAGTAAAAATATGTGACTATTTGACAGCATCATAATGCACCTAACCAGGAGATCAATATTAGATAACCATAACATTGGATTTTCTAACTTTTCAGTACTTGACAATCATCACATTAAGAAAAAAAAATAAAAAAGTAAAAACTCTAAGTGAAAAGAACAATCAATTACAATTTCTCTGTGTAGCTGTAATAAGCCTTCTTCTCACGAATCAGCATTAGCAATTTTAACCCTGAATCTTCAGAGCTGTCTAATATGACTTTAATGTCATTTAGTCCCGTTTTTCCGCCACAGTCCTGCCACTGCACCAGTGGTTCTCACACTGTTTGCAGAAGTCATGGTTATGAATTAGCAATATATATGGTGCCAGCACTGCACCAGCAGAATATCTGGAGTTTTGGAGGAGTAAAGGAAAGTGATTAAAAAGAGTTAAATATTCTGTGCACATGGCACACCATGAAGACAACAGTGCAGCTCTTGATAGATGTGGGTGAGGAATGGGTTGGTGGCCCGGAGCTGGACTAGTCTGTTGGTTGCAGTCATGAGGACATCTGCTGTGCCTAGATTGAGGAAGAATACCTCTCATCCATCCTGTGGCTTGTACAGGCAGAAGTAGCACACCAGGCATAAACTCCAATTCATATTGGGGTTGCCATACCAGCTGAGGACAGCTACTAGCATGCAAAATGGGCACCTCTGTCCTCAAGGCAACTGGTCGTTTGTTGGTCTCCAGAGGTATGGATCCACCATTCAGGTCAGGGAAAGACAATTATTTCTCTCTCTTCCTTGGAGATGAGAATAAAAACTTTCTTGTATTATCCAACACAAAGGTGTAAAGTCATAATAACAGATCTTATGTGAGGATGCCAAAGAAAGCTCTTTGAAAAGTAACATCTTCATCTTCTGTCCTCATATTAAGTCCACTCCCAGGGGTCAATGTAAATAATTTCAGCAAAGTTTGACTCAATGCTGCAATGAACAAGAAGCCTGCCAAATGTGTGAGACTCCTGCTCCGAGACTGACACTTGGCAGGTGTTTTCAAACTGTACTCACTAGAGTATCTGTGAGGAGTAACCACAGGTGCTTCAGGGAGTTGTTTTCACTCTCCCGGTGCACAGCAGAAACAAGGAGGCGGTCCTGCTTCCTAAGAAAGTTTCAATTGTCAGTCTTCAAGCACAGTTACTTTGTATTCCTGCCAGAACTCTCATGTATGCCTGTGCTCGCTTGGTTTGCTGCATAGAAAATGAAGGCTGTTAATGAGTCTCTTCTTTTGTCAGGTGTTTGCTCGCTAGACTTTCAAGTGTGATCAAATTTACTAAAGACACAGAGATAGGAGGTTTGTAAGCATGCTGCACAGTGACCCAAACGTAGCAAGGCATCAGAAGCTACAGGCAGTTAGGGAAAAAATGTGGTGTTCATGGATACAGAAATCCAAAGCCTAGGAGAGAAAACAGGGGGCTTGGGTGCACAGTGGGGTACAGAAGCAAGCACCTATAAGCACCCTAGTAATACTTGACTGACATTTTGTTATTTGCTTCATTTAATCTCTTTTGTCTAGTCAAATCCACATACTTCTAAAGAGGACAGAAATCTGACAAACCACAGTCATGTAGTTTCTACAGCAATATTTCCATTTGAAGAGGTGAAAACACTACAGCAAAGTTTAACAATTAAGTTCTTAGATACTGTCTCAACAAAAACACAGGAATAGAATAAATAGCTTGATACCTTTATCTGAAATTAAATTTGTACCATAGTTATGCTGCAAACAGTATGCTGTTATTTTCCTTTTGTAGACCAAAATATCTACTATAACTTTCTTCCTTGAGAGTTTCCAGAACCTTGTAGAGTTGCTGCTGGGTTTCAGATTTAGCTGATTTCAGCTTTCACTGTGCTATATAACACTTGCTTTCTGGCAGCTGGAAACCAGTGGTGAAAATATATTTTCCTGCCTCACATTCTGGTGTCTTGGCCAGAGCAACACATACTAAAAAGAGTACACCAAGTCCTGCCATTTTTCCCTCCCTATACATTCTCAGTTCTGTTCTTTAGTCTGTTTAATGGGTACCTTCCCAACTATCCTTGTCTTATTCAGTTCCAGTTTTGAAAGATTTATTTTAGAGTGTCAATTTTAACTGCTTGTTTTCTCATCCTTTTTTTTTTCTTGCTCATTTTAATTACTGCTCCTCATTTTTTTTTATTTTTTTCCCCCTGGTTCTCATCGATTTAATGAGAAAATACAGGATTCTGTGTATCATTTTGTCAGTGGAAGAGATTTTATCAGACCATTCCCTATTCTTATCAAGATAAATTTGATTGTTTCCAGATTCCTGTTTTGCCAGCTGTTCTTTATTCAGATGCTGATCTCAGAAAACTTGGAAATGCTGCTGGTTTCAGTGTTTTTTTAGTTGTGTCTATAATCAAGAATTTTAAATTTTTAACAGTGCTTAGTGAATATTTCCTTAATGAAACACCAGACAAAATTGGATTAAAGTTTTCCAGAATAATTCACATCTAAATTCTGACCATCCTTACAAAGTTTTAGCATCAGAATTGAATGTATGTTGTTCCAAAATGCAAAAGTCAACCAATTTCAGCCAGAATCTGTTAACACATACTATCAAAGAGCACATTTTCTTTGGTATACTGCTTCTCTTCTCTACCACTGATTCTTTCCTTTTTTCTTCCAAATATCTCAAAGTCCTCATAGCTACAAGAGTGGATCCTCTGTTGATCCCATTTTAATCTTTCTTGATTCTCACACTGAGATAAAGACCAGTTTCACTTTTGAGGTCAGGTACTAAAGGGATATGATCAAGAAAAGAACTGCAGGTGCACAACCTGTATGTTTCAGTGCACATCTTTAAGGTCCTTGGTTCTCTGTGTGCCACACAGAAATTCAGAATTTAAAAGTCCTCTGTATAAAATGAGGGTTGAGGGAAAGGAGAGGTAGCTTTTGCCAAAAAGCAATGCTTAAATACATATAAAAGAGTCATTAAGATGTGGCTGCTGAGCACAAGGCAGGAGATGACAAACAAAGTGTTTAGGACATGGAGAGATAACAGAAGAGTTCTGCCCTTGACATTAATTGTGTCTGTTATCTGAGCCCCTGCTTGTCAGGAGCTTTGAGTACAGGCTCATCCAGGGAACAACAGTCACTGAGGAGATTGTCTTTCTAAAAAAAATATTATTTGGGTTTATGTCTTTTCAAATCACATAAAAATCTTGACCCTGGCTAACTCTGATTTGGCCCCACCAAAATCCTACATTACTTAGAAAGATATATTTCTCTGTTGAGCCACCAAACTTACTGCCAAAATAGCTCTCCTTATTACGTAATTACCTGAACTATTTTCTCTTCTATTGCTTCCTCTTATTACTCTGTTTTCCTGCTACACTAACACTTGCAATTGACTGAACTGTGTCAATCAGAGGTTGTGGATCTTACATATTGCTACTGTTTTAAACATGAGAACAGTTGTGGAGGTTTGAGTTGGCACCCTGCCAAGCTCAACTGCTGGCCACACGGATTCCCCACCCCCTCCTGAGAAAGAGGGGAAAAAAAGTACCAAAAAGACAATTGTAGTAAAAGTATATATATATATTCACATATATTACAATTATATACAATCAAACACTATGAGTCTACAGAACAAATCTCAAAACAAC